>OX451401.1:14381534-14542591 GCA_949629135.1 Eremobia ochroleuca | reverse complement strand
AAAGAGCAGTTCCTAGGAAAACCTCATAAATTATCTAGCTTTTCGTATATGATGAATACTCACGGCGACACGACGCAGACTGGTCCATAGTCGGTGCGCTGCCGCCATCGCTCGACCATGTTCATGAGTTCGACCAGCGAGTTGGTAGACGATGGCACCTTGTGGCCCATCGGCCAGCAGGTCAACTGGAATAGTTGCACAGTCTTCGTAGGAGCTTTGACGCCGGCCATCAGCTCAGTCAGTGAAATGATCTGTTGGACAAATGTGACATGACATGACATGACATTGTACACACACGATCTCACAGTTAAACTGCGTAAACAGTTTTGTGGGGCAATGTACCTAGCGTTAAAAAATTTTAAGTGAATAAATCATTAATTCATTCATAAATTCATTTGTTTTTTGCTATAAAGAAGAGTTATAAATTAAACTTATGTAGCTGCAATTTTTGAAAGTGTTAAATGAATAGTTGGAGAATTTTTGATTGAAAGCCAAAAGACAATTCTTTCACACTCTATTGTTGAATGCGATAGAGGTCTAGGGCCTGCTGGCACCACAAAACAGTAGGGGTCTTACTAAAAAAACTTAAACACTTCTTCAACGTGTCTAATGTCAGTGTTACGTCAAACTCCATATAATCGTAATATTAAAAAGGTGTTTAGCCTAAACACTGTTTTGTTGGAGTAAGGTTTAGGGGTTTATTTATAAACGCTGCTTCAAGTTAAGAGACGTTTAAACGTCAAAATTGTATTTTATTTAATTTATTTATTTATTTATTCCTTTATTTCAGGCAACTAGGGCCCCATAGAAAATACAAACATAAGAATACTTGTAAACCAATGCATAAAAAAATATCACAATACAATACAATACTATAATAATATAACTTAAAAATACTATAAATACACACAACATAACAAACTAAAACTACTGCACAAAGTGTCGGCGTCGTGTTTCGCTGACTGGTGTCATGTAGCCGGCCACAAAACCGGCGATACACAACACCATTCGGCCAGAACTCTTTCTTGAGGAACTTCTCGAAATTATGTGTCGGAACACGCACCACGAACGACTTGAAATTCGCGTTGTGACGCGGCTCCAACTTCTCGACCCTCAAAGTCCAGTTGGTCTTCACACGCAGGCACTCCACGATCTCGTCGGCCTTCGTCAGTGGTGCAGTCTGGACACGTACAGCAGCGTCGTTGGGATTGCTGGACGCAGCAGCATGTTGGGTCCTGCCGGCGCGGTGCCGCACTGGTTCCGACAAGGAGGCTTGTTCTTCTTCTTCCTCTCCACCTTGATGAAACCATTCTTGGACCCTGCCTTACCAAAACCTTCTTGGTTTTAGACCGGCTTCGTTTACCCCCTCTTGGTTTGCCGCGTGTTATACCTGCGAGTTTGGCAATTGCGACTCAGCAGACTTATTAGCGGCGGCTATTGCTGCATAGGCTCGTTTGGGGGTCGACGAACCTACACAAATCATTGTCCTCACCTGTGTTGAGGGGCAGGGACGGCCACGGCCCTAATCACTACTTTACTTTAAGCAAAGTTTATATAATAAAGAGGTAAACGTTTAGCGGTAACTATTTAAACGTTATTATGTCTCCGTAAACTTCGAATACCTGAATGAAATAGCAATTTTTTAAAATTCGTTTAGTGTTCTCTCAAGCCTAAGTTTAGTACTGTTATCTACTCTGTGCGTGAATGTAGAAAACACTGTAAACAATACATGTATGCATTTTTAGTAACTAAACGATTTCCATTAATAAGTTACCTTTTTATTGATCCTGAATATCCAAGTCTTGATGTTGGTGTAGTGGTTGTGGGAGACGTGGTCTATCGTGAAAACTGGGCCGTACTTCTTGGAATGGCGACCTTCTGGCCAGAACGGTGGGAATTGTTGCTGCAACAAATAAATTAGGCTCAGGCAATATATCGATCACCACCAAGGAGACCTTCCGTTTCGATTGAATCCTGCACAAAATTAGCTTCAAAATGACGTCAGGCGCTGTCTAATTTACATAAAATATTGTTGGAACAATAGGTTTAGGTACTTACAGAATTCTTGGGAGGCACGCAGAGTACGACGACTGCCGCACATTCGTAGTCGTAGACCAGCGACCAGAACTCGCCCTGGGTTCTGACCAAAGGCCACTCCGTTACTATGTACTCGCGTGGTTTGGTGTAGCCCTGGAAATTTCACCAGTTATACTAAGGCCGCTGGTTTGAGTGACGATATTTATTTATGTTCTGAGTAACTTGTACTACTAGGACTCTTGTCCAGCAGTGCTATTCTGTAGAAATCTCACCGTGAGAACTTAGATGAAGTGAGCGGGAAGTGAGCTGTTATTAGGGATTAACACTATTGACACTGCTCACTTATGATTTCACGGTGAGATTTTTACAGAATCGACTGGCAGGACCGGTTTCTACCCGGCACGACACCGCGTCAAGAATCCTTACTCTTCTTCTTTCGTGAGCAGAAGAACGGTAGTAGTACTGAGTCAGTCAGAAACGTGTATCGTCATGTTAAAGCATGAATGAATGAGTATGTCAATAGCCAGGACTAGACTGACCGAGCTGCCTCGCGAGGCAAACGTTCAAACGGGTAAAGTATTCTGAAAAACAACGCGCGTTGCACGAGGCGTGTCCACACCGACCAAGCCTTTTGCCACACGAGACAGTCTCGCGACGGGACTGTTAAGTAATGAATGGAGCACTGCCCTAACTGTTTTTATTGGCAACATTTTATAATGACGTAATATGTCAAACACCTGATGTGTCAAAATCTCCCCTCTCTGTTTTCCCGCGTTATAATATAGTCATTACAATTTTTCACTCCGTCGTTTTATTTTAATGTAACCCAAACTCATAATAAATCTTCCTGGTAGCAGAGCGTGGTGAAGAAACCTGACAGCTATAGTTTTAATAAGTGAATAGTGTGCAAGTATGTATGTGTGTGGGTGTGTTTACATTTCTAAATGATAAAGTACCTTTCCTACTTCCTACAGTGTGAAATTACATATGTTTAAAACCACTGTTCAACTTCAAAGAACGTACTACTCGTATTAACAACTAAGTGTGGCCGTGGTGTCATAATAAAGTCACATTAAGTTAAAAGATGAACTTTCTAAGTAACTCAGGGGACACTATTCTGAGGAAATTGCATTTGTGTTATGAAATTGTGCTTCATTTCAGTAGGAAAGAGCACGACTATTTTATGTCATACTGAGTGAGCCTGTGTCTTTGCCTACGTGAGGTGTTTTCAATTTTCCGGTATGAAAAATAGCCTCCGAAGTTTTCGAGGTAGTTTTCAGTTTAGCCGTGAAAACTTGTCTAACATGCGAAGAGACAAACTTTTGTCTATTAGCGTAAATAGCGTGGAGTTTTAATATTGTTTTTAGCTGTTTCTAAACAATAGGCAGAAAAACCCAAATTGAGGGTGGTGCACCACCACACGAAGTTTCCTTTATCTGTAGCGGTATCTACATTACCACATGTAAACTACGCATCACACTGATGTCACGCAAAATCCTGCAGCACGCAAGCAAAGTTTACCGCGCAACTGGCATATGTACAACGTCTCGACATTAATCGTCGGGTAGTACTCGTACCAGACACAACATCGGTGTGGTCGGAGGATCCTCATTTTTCCATGGAAAATGAGTGAACTTTACATATCTATATTGTTTGCCGGCCTTTATGTTATCTTTCCATTTTACAAGTCATGTTCAGAAACAAGCAGTTTTCAAGTAGCGTGGAAAATGGAACTGTTGTTTTACATGCAAGCCACATGCGAACTAATTAGGTCTTAGATATAATTATGTACGTAGTGATGAATTACTTACGTCCACGAACACCGCGTTGATGTAGTCTGTGAAACTGTTCCCTTGGAAGGACGTCAAGTATGGACGAAAGTTGTCAGCTGAAACAAAATTCAACATTAAAGTTCCGCATACTTTGGGTCACTTAAGTAGGTCTACCAGGTAAATTAAAGGGGTAAAACTTCAGCTATAGCGCCTTTAAGCAATGGATTATAATATGACCTGTAGTGTTATTCTGTAAAAATCTCACCGTGATAACTCGGGTGAAGTGAGCTTAAAGTGAGCAGTCATTAGTCTCAGTCTCTAGCATCACATGGAATGACAGCTCGCTTCACCTAACTTCTCATGGTGAGATTCTAACAGAATCGACCGGCAGGTGACTTCAAATAGCATAACTGTATATAAAGAAACGTTAAAAATGTGGGGCTTGTGGCTAAGTAATAACAGCCGCACAGGTCTATCGATCAGGTTAAGCTATGCTTGTCGCGGTTGGTCCGTGGATGGGTGACCATCTTCACATATCAAGACCCCTCTGTGCCTCGGAAAGTACGTTAAGGCGTTGGTCCCGGCTGTCATTCGTAGATCTTTGACAGTCGTTACGGGTCGTCAGTAGCTCGAAAGTCTGACAACCAGTCTTACCTAGGGGTATCGTTTTACCCAGTAACTGGGTTGTGGAGGTCAGATAGGCAGTCGCTCCATGTAAAATACTGGTATTCAGCTGCATCCGGTTAGACTGGAAGCCGACCCCAACATAGTTGGGAAAAGGCTAGGCAGATAATGATATAAAGAACCGTTAAAGGGAATATTATTGTAAATGGGCAATTTGGCAGACTCGTTGGTGGGTCTTGTGTGTAGTTATTTAACGGACGGGTTACACTGCATCCCAATATCGGTCACTTTTGTTGACACCCATGCATAGGTGAGTGGAATGGTGGCTTGTTCGCAAGACTCAGGCTACGTATGCACTGACAGGTGGCTTGGTTAGCGCTAAGAGCCTAGCGCGTCACCTTGCGAAGTGAAACGAACGCCCGAGCTAGAATTATCGCAAACGGCCGCACCGCGCGTTTGGCACTAGTCGCCTAGCGCCTAGCCGCTTCGCTAGTCGCCTAGCACTGACAGGTTACAATTTCATCTGTCTAACACGGTAACTGCTCATTTCACCCTTTCAGGATTAAATTGGGCAGCTTCTTGCATTAACTTAGAAAAACTGTCTAAAAGTAAACAAAAAACACAGTCCAAACTTACGTGGCACCACCAGGACATCCCGATTCTTCTCCCTATTATCTCCCCGGTGACCTCCTGCACAGTCTCCTATCGTGAACCTTGGGGTCTGCTTGCAAATCTGCTGATATTCCTTCTGGTACTCATTGAGTTTCGACACTGGATCCCTCTGGGATTTTTGCTTCAATCTCTGCGAGAGTTCTGAGACGGGGAACCATGATACTCCACAGACCACGTGTTCTTCTAAAGTGTCGTAGACGAATTTGTATTGTTCCTAGAGGGAGAAAATTGTTGATTATTATTGCGTATAAGGCATTTTTTATGCAGAGGTGTACCTAGTTGTTTAAAAAAAAAATAGATTTGGGAGTTTTTCTTTCATGGAATTACCGAATTACCGAATTTTATGTACAAAAACATTTGATGAACAGAAATATTGGGTGGTTGCATTAATTCCCGCTGTTCACATATAGATGTAGCAGGGTAGCAATTTTTAAAACGAACTATAATTACTGTGACTTATACATTTTTGAAGCTTGAAAGTATGTTAATAAAATCCAGTTGACAGTCGGCATTTTTATATTCATTAAGTGGTATTTAACGTACAGTGAAAAATGGATCGCGATAAGTTGTTTTTCCGCATTATTTCGATTTGAAAAAAAGTTCGGCTGAAGCTCACCGATTACTCGCGGAAACTTATGGGGAATCTGCTCCATCCGAAACAGTATGCAGAGATTGGTTTAGAAGGTTTAAAAGCGGTGATTGTGATGTTTATGACAAAGAACGGCCAGGCCAACCGAAAAAATTTGAAGATGAAGAATTAAAATCGTTATTGGACGATAATCCCGCCCAATCGCTTAGAGAATTAGCTCAACAAGTTGGAGTCGATAAATCGACTGTATCGCGACGTTTGCATGCCATTGGGAAGATACAAAAAGAAGGAAAATGGCTGCCACATCGATTGACTGACAGTGCTATTGCGAATCGGCTTAACATCTGCGTTTCATTACTTGCAAAGCAAAGAAAGAAGATTTTCTTAAGGCGTATTGTGACCGGAGATGAAAAATGGATCTATTTTGATAATCCAAAACGAAAAAAATCATGGGTTGATCCTGGCCAACCAACAACATCGACTCCAAAGCGGAACATTCACGCTAATAAGACAATGCTCTGTATTTGGTGGGATATGGAAGGAGTTATCTATTACGAGTTGTTAAAGCCGAATGAAACAATCACCGCTGAGCGTTATGAACAGCAGTTGGAGAATTTGTACAAAAGTTTGATGAAAAATAGACCATCAATAGCATCGAATCGACGAAAAGTGATTTTTCTTCATGATAACGCTCGGCCTCATGTTGCTTTGAAGGTCAAACAAAAACTGATGGAGTTTGAATGGGATATCCTCCCCCACCCAGCGTATTCTCCAGACCTGGCTCCATCAGACTATCATCTGTTTCGGTCGATGCAGCATGATTTAGAAGACAGCCACTTTAAAAATTATGACGAAGTCCAAAAATGGATTGCTGATTGGATAGCCTCAAAGGATAGAGCTTTCTTCCGCCGCGGAATTCAATTGTTGCCAGAAAAGTGGGAGAAGGTTGTAGCTGCCGAAGGCGCATATTTTGATTAAAATCATTAAAATTTTCATCATAGAAATAAACGTTTAAAAAACTTAAAAATCAGCGACTTTTAATGCAACCACCCAATACATTAACGCGGTTGAAAGTGTTCAACAGAAATTCCTACGTGCTTTGCATTTACTTATTAAGTTCAAACTAAAAACACTTAAAAGTAGACGTAAGTACTTGGAAGCCATGAATAGTAATAGATTTGACTGCATTGAGTTAACCAACATGTTATGCTATGTTGTCCCTAGAACAGTGCATAAGCAAAAGGTGTGCGCTGGCATTTTCCATACGTACCTGCCATTGTAACATTGGTTTGCGCTCTCCTGTCAGAAGAATGATAGATGCCTACTACAGTGGGAATTTCGAACATATTGACATTTTTGCATGTTCTTCCAGTAAGTTCAAAGGCCTTATACTCAAGGAGCTCTCTTGATTGATGTGTAAAAGTACACATAAACATGATAGTTAAGTAAGTTTAGTTTTTAATTAATTTATTATAATACAATAGAATAGAATACTCTTTGTTATGTACACCATATAAATTATAGACATAAATATAGAATATTACAAAGGGTGACACAATGGGCGGTCTTATCGCTAAGAGCGATCTTTTAAAGACAACCTTTTGTAACCAATTGTATATTCCACAGTTAATCTGTGAACATCGTTGTGGGCTTCAATATTGTTCAAATGCTATGAGTATATCTCTTTTTTATACTACGAGTATATATTGTAGTATTAGCAGTGGGAGCACTGCCTTAGACACGTAACTACAGGGTGCTCAATTTCTGCAGTTATTGTATACCGTCGGAAGGAGATCTCCAATTAGAGGGAATGAATCGTTTGTTACTAAAAGCAAGCTTACTTTATTATGGAGCACAGAATTGCAGTATTTGTGAGTGGTCGTTGCGGAATTACAATGAATGCTGACAGAATTGGTGGAATATGATTTACGAAAGTGAAATAATTGTAAATTAATGGATAAAATGAGCTGTCAGCCAAAAAGTATGAAAATGGTTAAATCATCATCATCATCATCATCTGCCTGCCTTTTCCCAACTATGTTGGGGTCGGCTTCCAGTCTAACCGGATGCAGCTGAATACCAGTATTTTACGTGAAGCGACTGCCTATCTGACCTCCACAACCCAGTTACTAGGTAATGCGATACCACTTGGTAAGACTGGTTGTCAGACTTTCGGGCTACTGACGACCCGTAACGACTGTCAAAGATTGACGAAATACAGCCGGGACCAACGGCTTAACGTGCTTTCCGAGGCACGGAGGGGTCTTGGTATGTGCAGATGGTCATCCATCCACGGACCAACCGCGGCAAGCGTAGCTTAACCTGATCGATCGACCCGTGCGGCTGTTATTACTTAGCCCAAGCCAAAATGGTTAAATCATGATCATCAAAAAATTTCAGCTCGGAGTTTGGATTTGTGCCCCGTTGATAGTAATAGTTTCGCCCCTTATCACATGCGACTCAAACAGAACTGACGAAATGTGGGTGCACGATAGGTACACCTCTGCCTAAGGGTGCGTTACCACTGAAGGGGAGCTGGGCGGAGCGGAATGGAGACGTGTAGGAATCGTCCAATCACAGACGAGACGAGTGACGCGATGAGGATTTCAACCATTGTGATTAGTCGATTCCTGCACGTCTCTGCTCCGCTTCGCCCAGCTCCGCTTCAGTGGAAACGCACCCTAACTCTTTGGGGATTACAGGCGTGATGTTATGTATTGTGTCAAATCATTACTGTTAGATGTTTCTTGGAAATCGATGAGTATTAGATGATATATGTATCTACTGGTTTCGTGCCGCATAGAAATGAGTAAACCAAAAAAGTACATAACACAAATAGTTCGAGTCTAAAAAAAAACACATATTGCGTTAAGGTGGTTTTACACCGGCGAGACGAGGCGTGGATGGGATAGGTGAGAAATGTATGGCATTTCTATACGACCTACGGCAGGGCGTGGATAGAAATTTTGCCATACAAATTTCAATTCTCACCCATCCCATCCACGCCTCGCCTCGCCCGCGCCGGTTTAAAACCACCTTAACACACTTTTAATCATAATCTGAAGCATTTTGAAAGATATTGCCAACCCATTGCTTCATATGTTCGAAGAATTTGTCTCCTCAGCAACGTAAATAACGCAGTGAATGTTGTTGAACTGTCAAAATTAAAGCCATTCTTACTGCTAGTGTGTTACGCGATTACACCGCAGCTTCGACTAGTTCATAGTATCTACCGGCGGCGCTTGAGCCGAACCATCGCTCAGTGCTACAGACGCGACAGTGGTCAGACATCTCAACACAACATTTTTGAATCTTCAAATAGAAATCAACTTTACCTCGTTTTCTATAAGACCTTTTCGAGATTGCCTGAGTTTTTTCAAAAATCCGAACACATCGAAGCAGTCTTCTTCTTCAGCCAACTCGAGGTTTGCATCAATGGCTAAGTACACCCCCGACCGACCACCGCCGTCACTGAAAGAAAATAACACATTTGAAATAATTCATAAGAACGCACTCTCCTCGCTGCGTGGAATGAGAAGATCTGCATAGATATTTACAAATATTCGATACGTTTCGAATATTAATCAATGTTATCGAAAGAGTACTTTTAACGCTGTTCAAAAATCCAAAACCCGAAACCCGGCTGCAAATAGCCGTCGGAAGAATAGCGGCGTCTGTCAGTGGCAAGGTAAATCAGGTAATCGAAAATGACATGACAGTCTATGGAATGGTTGTGAATAGGTCGCCTGGGCCGCAATTCTATTATGATGGTTATTATTCCCCGTGAAAACTTGCGTGGAGTGAGCTGTCAGTGTCATCCCACTGATGCTAGGGATTGACTAAGCAAACATTTACAATCATAATCGAGATTTTAATTATATTTTTTATGCTAATTCTATTGATCGAGGGGCCCGTGGCTGAATAATCACAGCCGCACAGGTCGATCGATCAGGTTAAGCTACGCTTGCCGCGATTGGTCTGTGGATGGGTGACCATATTTACATACCGAGACCCCTCCATGCCTCGGAAAGCACGTTAAGCCGTTGGTCCCGGCTGTCATTCGTAGATCTTTGACAGTCGTTACGGGTAGTCAGAAGCCCGAAAGTCTGACAACCAGTCTAACCTAGGGGTATCGTATTACCCAGTAACTGGGTTGTGGAGGTCAGATAGGCAGTCGCTCCATGTAAAATACTGGTATTCAGCTGCATCCGGTTAGACTGGAAGTCGACCCCAACATAGTTGGGAAAAGGCAGATGATGATGCTAATTCTATTGATCATTTCCGAGGCACGGAGGTGTCTTGTTATGTGAAGATGGTCACCATCCACGGACCAGCCACGGCAAGCGTAGCTTAACCTGCCGGTCGATTCTGGAAAAATCTCATCGTGATAACTAAGGTGAAGTAAGCTTAGAGTGAGCTGTGAGTCATGCTGATGCTAGGGATTGACACTATTGACGACTCACTTCACGCTCACTTCACCTTTGTTTTCACGGTGAGATATTTACAGAAAAGATAGGCAGATCGATCGACCCGTGGGGCTGTTATTAGTTAGCCACAAGCCCCCGTAAGTAAGGAATGGTGTGGAGGGGTCATAGTGAATTAGGGCAATGGAAGAATCTAGTGTGTGGGTAAAGGAGTACCATGCACGTAAGTACAGCTGGAAAGATCGAGTTTTTCCCAGTGGTCAGATTGACGGTCAGACTAGTCTTTCCAACGGGAATTTTTATTTTCCCGTTGGTCAGATTAGCTCGTAATTTAGTAAAGTACTGTTGAATACGAAGAGGTTATAAAACTATTGCAATAATAAATTGCTGTCAAAAGTATTAACGCCTGTATTTATTTCTACTTTCTGTAGTAGAAGGATATTCTTAGCTTATGTAGTATTTACTAGCTTATTCCCGTGGCTTCACCGAGTGTGATAATAATATCTCATGGTCATGAGTGTTTTAATACCTAATTATGAACAGTTGCATACAAGTCTTTATTTACACCCATGATATGAATCCTCTATAAAAGGTTCTGAAACCATAGACTGTTGTATAGTGTTGTAAAAACTCTATGTAAATTCATGGTAAATTTGAATTGCTGAGTATCTAATACAAACAAACTATGTACCTATTAAATTTTTGCAATACTAATATCGAAGAAAAATGGCGGGATACGTGAATTCGAATAACCTATAAGTTTTTTTAAATTTTAATTACGGCGCTGTGGCAGTGAAACGCGCGTGCATAAACATGTTCTTATTTTGAAATTCTTTAAGATACCACAAATTGAGTAGTAAGAATGTGGCTATTTGATGAGTAAAGGAGGGATTGAAAGTAAAGGAGTTGCATAGTAAAATGTAGTACAACATTATAACACTCGTTTAGATGATATTATGGTTACTATGATACTGGTTGTTTTAATGTTGGCAATAAGCTAACTGTTTCAGAATCTTTTATAGAGGATTTATGGCATGGGTGTAGATAAAGTATCTCACGTCCTAACCCCGGTCATAATCTAAGACAGAGTTAGATACTTTCGCAATTATAATATTCGTAAGAATTTATTTTGCGAATGACATAAAAAGACATGCGATCAACGAAACGTTAGCGAAGTGAATCTGCGCAAACCATTCGTCACGCATCCGCCTCGCTACCGCTAAATTTCTCCAAGCCAAGGCTGATTTTCATTTGTTTTAGTTGCCTAGCCCATCACCCCACACAGCCGTACACTGTAGGTTCATTCAAGCCCTGGGCACAGCGAAAGTAAACAAAAAAGACACGTATCAAACATAATTACAGCCCCAGTAAACCCACGTTTGCACGGACGTAAGAGTAACGCGGTGGGATTTTGTCACGCACTCCATTTTCAACTCTCAGTGTTTAGATGAGCATTGATAATCTAACAGCGTGCATCCCAGCGCGTCAGAAAAAACACACTTGGGTTTTCAACTGTCGATGTCCGCGTTAAGCAGTGCGTTGAAAATCCAGTGTGCGAAAAAAAAATTGCTGCAGGAAAAATCACCCGTGCGAACCTGGGCTAATATTGCCACGACAAACACAAACAGACCATCGCAATACCATGTTAGAATAGAATAGAATACTCTTTATTATGTACACCATATACAACGTGTAACGTTAAATGCGCAAAACCTGAAAATAGTTTGATCAGAATAACGAGCAGAATTAATTGAACCACTTTTTAATATACATAGGTCACATTTTTCAAAAAATCTTCATTAAAAACGTTGCCGTGTCTATTTATTAATAGGTCAAGCAAGCCAATGTCAGCGCGGCGCAGCGGCCCGGTGACGACTCCTCTCTCGGTAAAGCGTCGTCGCAGACGCAAGAAACGATCAGAATGGCCGGTTAAACTAAAACAGCACATAAAACCTTTACAATTTTTTTAATGACTTATTTTCTCTCTGAAATAGGTCAATTGAATTAAAATTCAGTTGGGGTATCCGAGGTTTTGCGCATTTAACGTTACATGTTGTAGATTACAGACATAAATATAGAAATTTTACAAAGGGTGACACAATGGGCGGTCATGTTACTTTGACATCAGAATAACAATTCTGTATACCCACTGGTTACGCAAATACTAAGCGTCTGCATCAAACGTTGTTTGCCGGAGCGGCACACTCAAGTCACAAAATGCTACACTGTTACAGCATTGGTATTGTTCACTAGTAATATTTCTACTTTGGAATTTTATTGTGATCAGAGAGTATTCCCGGAGGTCACGGGCCAGACTAAAGTTGTGTAAAATATTATAAGTGCGATATAAGCGCAGAGTTAGGACTTTTTGTTACAAGATGGCACAAAGTTTATATAAGACGGACAACATTTATTGGCCACACAAAAACACATAGTTTAGTGTACGACCACACAAGTGTCTGGCGCTGGTGTCGACTGACCCTCAAACTTGAAATAATAGAACTTGCCTTGTTATGCAAGAATTATTCAGTCAATTTAATAACAAAATAGTTAACAGTTAGTGGCATTATGTCGATCATTTTGTTTTGTTACACCAGCTAGCTGTTAGAACCAGCAAGCTTTTTACCTATTCAGACGTAAAGAAAAGAAGACGAAAGAAATAAGAAGGAAAATACGTTTATTTGCGGTAAAAATGACGCAGAGAAAGAACTCAAACAGAAAAAGAACAAGTTGGGGGAAAATATGCGTCACATCCACGCAAATCGGCCATCACTTAGCTTAGTGTTACGACCCTATGCGAGAGAGAGTCCCAGCGCTGGTTTTCAGCGGAAGCCAACGTTGATGTCATGACGAGAAGTCCATCTGGTCCATCGGTCCAGCAGCAGGGTTAATAGGTACTCAGCCTATGAGTGCGTTGCATAATGAACTCTATGCCACGCTGTGAAAGTTCTACTTACTTGCAATGCACCACCATCGGTCCTGCAGCAGGGTTGGTAGCCAGTCTCCTGCCGACCACCGCACGAACTCGTCGTCTGAACTCCAGGAGTGCGTTGCTGAACGGACACGTGTGTGAGTGCCACTGCGTGTAGTGGAACTGCAGGATGAACCGCTCTTCTACCACCACCTAACAAAGGAATAGAGGTGAGAATCGTATAGCGAAGTTTATAGATCATCATCATCTGCCTAGTCTTTTCTCAACAATGTTGGGGTTGGCTTTTAGTCTAACCAAAACCAGAACCATGTGAATATCAGTATTTCACATGTAGCGACTGCCTATCTGACCTACAAAAGCAAATTACTGGTGAGTCTTTGTCTTACTTACATTTTTTCATCGAAACATTGTTTTATTACTTTTTCATGTATAAAATCTGGAAAAATGAGATTTAAAACACCAAACTACATTCACAAGACACAAAAGTAACAAGAATGTGACTGCTGGCAGCCGAAATTATTCTGTAGGGGAGCGCTAAGGAACAGTGAAATACTGATAAGGAATGAACCTTTTTAAAAGGAGCTTCAATTCCGCTGATTCCCTTGTTCACAAATTAAACTAAAGTTAAGTTTAGTACATGTTTTTTCTTTTTATTTCATGAAGAAAAAGAGAGAAGATAAATATTAGTTTAGTCCTATCAAATTAAAATACTTCATAGACAAATTTAGACGTGTTTAAAAAAATGGCTACTAAATACGTCAAGTGACGTCAGACGCTGAGTAATTTGACAGGACTAAACTGATATTTATCTTCTGTCCTTTCCTTGATGAAATAGAACGAAAATGCAGTGAAATTGCATACGGTAGCAAGTTAAAACTAAACAACAAAATTTAAAATGGTTTCTGTCCTCTGGGTGTGTAAAGTGAAAAAGATGAGTGTATGTATGTGAGAGGGTGTGTAGAAAATCAACTAAGTTTATCTAGCAGATTCCAGAATTGAGTCGAAGCCTTTACATAGCCGACTAGTATGTATTTGTAACAGACAACAATTGCATCACTACTTTTAGTATGCACGTAGCATGCACGCCACTGTGCCATAATAACTTCATTGGTGAATGCCTCAATGTCACGTGAATTCCGTGCTTCATGACTACTTCAACCATCATCGGTGGCTGACTATACGTTTAGTGTGAACCCGGCGTCATTATTACCGTGTTAGTGCTGATTTTTCAGCTTTGTAATACTTAGCCCTTAAATGCATCGTGATGTAAATTTCCATCAACCAATCCAATGCCATATTTTCGTTTCCCCAGAGCACGAGGATTCCCCAATTGTTAGAGATATTCAACTCATTTTGTTCCCAGTAGATTCGTTCTGATTACATAAACATATAAATTTCCACCAGGCCATTTAAAAAATAAAAAGTATTTTTATGAATATATTTTTTTTTAAATATTTTTTCCTTACTATAGAGCTAATGTTACGTCCAAATAAATTGAATTTGCTTAAAAAGTAAAAATCATGCATTTAAGGGTTAATAATTTGTTAACAACATCAACAAGTAATTACTGTGCTGACATGATTAAAAATGAATGTACTAATTGTCAGAATTAACAAATGAGAATCGTGTACAATCAAATTAATTTTATTACTTAGCCAAATATTTGCTGAATTTATTAATTGTATCGCCTGTTATTGTCGTGTTTGTATTGTATCCATTAGTTAAATTATAAACGACTAACTGCGCTCCGTGGTTTCACCCGCCTAGGTCTCGATACCGTGGGAATATCACTACATAGTATAAAACAAAGTCGCTTCCCGCTGTCTGTCCCTATGTATGCTTAGATCTTTAAAACTACGCAACGGATTTTGATGCGGTTTTTTTTAATAGATAGAGTAATTCAAGAGGAAGGTTTATATGTATAATACATGCATAATATAGTAGAGAAACACTGTACATTTTAGAGGTTTCTAATGTGATGTCGTAAATAAACACATTTTTTTGCGCTTACATTGCAAACGCTGGCTTAACCCTACGAGATAGATCAAAATAATGTACTACAGTATTGTACACCTTAAAAAGGTCTATAAAAAAGTCCGCGATGGCATATGTCTATGGGATAACCCACAATAACCATTTTTTATTCTATATAAACATTTGCACGCCACAACTGGCAGAATGTGATGATACCACTGACTTATCCTAAGACCATAATTATGTACCACATTCTGACAAATAAATGATTATTATTATTATTATTATTATTATTATACTTTTTAAGAGAAATAATGGCTCTAAAATTATTAGTGTTTCTCTACTATATTATGCATGTATTATATGCATATAAACCTTCCTCTTGAATCACTCTATCTATTAAAAAAAAACCGCATCAAAATCTGTTTTAAAGTTCTAAGCATACATAGAGACAGCCAGACAGCGGGAAGCGACTTTGTTTTATACTATGTAGTGATAGTGATCAGCATTGCACCCGTGCGAAGCCGGGGCGGGTCGCTAGTATCGGATAAAAAAGGTCGCTTCTAATACAGAAAGCCTAAGCATTGATTACCCTCAAGGCGAGTAAGCGTTTTTAGACTTAGGTATAATTATGAGTCCAGGTTACGACACAATGTGTTTCTTCATGGACGTAAGCTATGTCCAAAATAAACTTGTAAAGTAAATCTGAATGAAATGTTTATTTCTGTAAGTAATATCTGTTAAGATATTTTTACCCGTGAATACTTTGTTGGTCAATATTTTAAAACTGATGAAAATTATGACTGGATGGCGCTGGCATTTTCTAGCTGACCGATCCCTGAGAAGAAACGGCAAAACAGAAGTCTATTTTAAAGTCCAAACATTATATTATTGGAATTTTATGTGAGTCTAACAATGCCATTGCAGCTTTGAGTTGACCTGTCCCAACAGACGGCATGCATGTAGCTCTAAAAGATGAACAGAATGAAAGATGAACAAACTTATTTTACCACACCCTGGTGGCGTGAAAGATAGTACCATCTGACCTCCAAAACCCAGCAGCACAGTAACTAAAGTCAAATTATTTTATATTTCATTGCTCTGTTTTCTTGTTTACAAAGAAAATCGTAAATAACAAAATCTTGAACTTCTGTTGTAGGGTGAGATAATCTGCTTAGCACGATATAAATGGATGTGCAAACTACTTGGGACTGAGAAATATTTCCACAACCCCTTTGTGCAAACAAAGTTTTCAAATAAAAGAGATTCTTTCAAATATTTCAAAAATAAAATTGTGTTTATTTGTGTAACATCGCGACTGTTCTTTGAGAAAGAGGAAGGGAGAGGAGAATTAGCTTAAACTTTTGAGATGAAAAGTAAAGGAGCCTATTTATTGGCATAAACTTCTGTGGTCACAAACTATCTAGTGAAACTTTTGTAACCACTGAGGAATAAGCTTGATTACTATTCGGGAAGAAAAAGATTACTGTCCACCGTGATAAAAAGCGACCAGGATATTAGGTACGCCAAGAAGCAGAAAGAGAACTCGTCTGTCGGTTAAACATTACCCATTACAATAATTATTGTGGATTTATATTCCACCATAGGGGTGATTATAAATGTATTAATTTACGCTGGTAAAATGAACACGGAAATTGTCAATGACTGGGTATTGAAAATCCAACAAGAATTAGGCGTTTTAGTTGATAGTGATGATGAGTATATTTTACGCGTTGCAATTTAATTGCCTCTGGAATACCATCAGTTGAAGCAACAATTAAGGTTGCACCGACTTAAAAATATTTAGAAGGTGCAAGTCATTTATTGCTTCAATTTTCTATGATTTAATATTCATTGTATCTTTAATGGTGACTTGTAAATACAAGAAGTTCTAATATTACTTAGCTTTATAGGTATATAACGTTTGTTAAATTTTTAATTGCACTTACATTCTTTTCGCTCTTGTAAAGCCTGAAGGTTCGTATGTGAAAGTTGGCAAGCTCCTCCTCCTGGACGATGCCGACGCTGATGTCTCCATACGTCTCGTCCTTTTCTTTGTTCGGCGGCCAGTATTGGACGCACATCACCTGGTCAGGACAGACAAATATTTTTATTATGCAATAATATTATATAAGGAGTTGTAAGAGACGGAACAATAACGGCAGATATAACAGAATGTAATATTTTAAGGACGATATACTTAATCAGAAAACCGTCTATTGTCAGTGCACTAACATTTTTTTTTTCAAAATTCTTCCTCTTGAGTTACGGTTTCCATGAAGACCAGTGACCGCCGCATGCGGCCGTAATGACCACATACAGAGCATTTTTTTGACAGCTTAATGACAAAAAGTGGTTAAAATGACAGATTTTCATGACGTCCGTTACAAATTTAACGGGAACGTTCTTCCGGGAAACCGTAGCTTAAGCGAACCAATGTATGGCTCCCTCCTCCTTCCTGCGGTGAAGCTGTAAGATTTTTCGAAAAGATGGCAGTCACGGACAGTCAGCAAAATTTTTGGACGCCTGACGGTTTCAAGTGTCAGTCAGTCAGTCTTATTGTTCAAAAGACTATCGAAACTGTTTTATTAAATGTTAGTGACTCGCCCCTGCTTCGGACGGTATTTATAACTTTGCAAAATAAAGAGATTTCTTTATTACCTAAATGTAAATTTTATATTCATTTACACACATAAACCTTCCGGGATTAATTTTCTAAATGATGCTGAAAATCACATAAAAATTCGTTGCGTAGCTTAGAAGAACAACACGGGCACACAGTCACAAGAAAAGCGACTAAGCATAATTAATTATAATACGTGTAGAAGATTTATTCGAGAATAGTTAAAGAACATCTACTTAAAAAAATACTCTAGCAAAAACACAAGTGCCTCAAAGGGATGTTGAAATGCACTCAGAAGTAAAACTCGCACGATTCGCACGCTAAACTATTCAAACTGCTCATAACTCGCTCACACGAATGCGTTTTTGCAACATTAAATAAAACCGAGACTGCACGAGCTTAGCGCTTACAAATAGTTTGCATTTTTTACACTGCTTAAAAACTTAACGAGCGTATGAATTTACTGCTTGCCACTGTGAGCAAACCGTTATTTAGTGCTTAAGCATTTGCAGATTTAACAGACGAATTCTTTTTATGTTATCTAGGTATGTAGCATAAGTATAATCGGACTACAATGTTCCCACCGCTAAGACTCAAATCTCCTCTCTTCGAGAGGGAGTGGGCTGTAATCACGAGCCCAGTGCGGGTTGGTAGGTGTCACATGTCTTCGAATGTTTGGGTCTAGGACATGCCAGTTTCCTCACAATATTTTCATTCACCGTTTCGAGAGCAGTGGTCACATGTCTTCGAATGTTTGGGTCTAGGATATGCCAGTTTCCTCACAATATTTTCATTCACCGTTTCGAGAGCAGTGGTCACATGTCTTCGAATTTTTGGGTCTAGGACATGCCAGTTTCCTCACAATATTTTCATTCACCGTTTCGAGAGCATCATCTGCCTAGCCTTTTCCCAACTATGTTGGGGTCGGCTTCCAGTCTAACCGGATACAGCTGAATACCAGTATTTTACATGGAGCGACTGCCTATCTGATCTCCACAACCCAGTTACTGGGTAATACGATACCCCTAGGTAAGACTGGTTGTCAGATTTTCGGGCATCTGACTACCCGTAACGACTGTCAAAGATTTACGAATGACAGCCGGGACCAACGGCTTAACGTGCTTTCCGAGGCACGGAGGGATCTCGGTATGTAAAGATAGTCACCCATCCACAGACCAACCGCGGCAAGCGTAGCTTAACCTGATCGATCGACCTGTGCGTCTGTTATTATTTAGCTACGGGCCCCAGTGATGCTGAAACTATTTACACAAAGTAAAGTCTGCCTGGGTTCGAACCCACGACCTACAACTCTTAAGTCGGGGCCGTTACCACTAGGCCAGCCTGCTCTTCTAGGTATGTGCTCATGTTCAATGAATAATTTTACATTATAAGCAAGACGTAAATAATTGCCAAAATAAAAGGGTTGTACAAAATCAAAAGTAATTTGTTCAAATTACGCTTAGAATTCAAAATAACATAAGAAAGACGGCCTTCACCAACTCCTAGTGTTTTAGCTGGCAAGAATAAGTGCGCATTTTTACTACTCGGCTGAGCACTGAAAGTTGAAAATCACACGAAGAACAGCGTTTAGTGTAAGTGAAAACGGACATTAATATCTTATCCTCTGTTAATAACTTAATCAAAAGGGCTGAACCACTGACCGGATTTGTAAGGACTCAAAATCAAGGCATTTACGAGTATTTCAATTGAACATATCATTCAACTTTTTTAACTGTCGAGAAGTCGGGCAGTCAGAAATGTAATAGTCATGAAGCTAGTCACCGATTCCAAAGCATAGTAGGTACCTATGGAGAAGAACGGGTAAGAAAATATAGAGATTATGTTCATTTACTTGTTATCTGACTACATGAAACTGGTCCTGTAAAATAGGAGTAAAATCGCGGGAAAAAGATAGTTAAAAATTACAAGGAAAACATAAAAATCTTTAAGAGATTGAACGAAGTGACGTTAGTGGAACAACCGGTTAATACTGCTGCATTTATTTCCTTCACAAAACAAGATTGCAAAATGGAATTCCATTCAACAAAAATCAAATAAAACGAAACAGACAGACTAGGAGCAATAAAAGCTTCCAGGAAACTCTAAACTAGGAAATTATAGCTTCGAAAACAACTTGTTACAAAGTGTTAGCTGGCAGGTTTCGCAAATGGCCGCCCTTCTGCGAATTAATGTCAGAGCAGTGGTGGTGGCTGGCCATTATCTTAATTTTCTATTATTACTCGTACCGTACCTAATCTGAAAATCCGAATATCTTGTTGTACCTCTAACGCCGGAGTTAGGCAGCTACCTAATCTGGCAGGATTAAACAAACAAGAAGGGAGGGATCGGTCTGAATTGTTTGATCGTTTTATGATTTGTTGAGGCAGTTGCCCTCAAGAGGGAAGAGGGAAGTTGTACCGAACTTTGAGGGCCCGTCGAGGGTTTAGATGAAGTCAAAATGGCGATACTAGATTTTTTATGGCGAAAAAATAAGGAATATCGATTAATTTTTGACCTCGATCAAATCTATAGAGCTATCTATGCTCTTAGCGATAAGACCGCCCATTCTGTCACCCTTTGTAAAATTTATATATTTATATCTGAAATTTATTATATTTTCTACATGATAAAGAGTATTCTATTTTATTATATTCTATTCTATTTTGTTCTATGAGGAACACGGTGTATAGTTTACTCATACTCTATGGAAAAGGGAGGAACCTCCGACCAGACGGGTGTCGCGTCTGATGGGCAACTGCCCGACGATTAATGTCGGTACATTGTATACATATACGTATGCTAGTTGTGCGGTAAACTCTGCTTGCGCGATGCAGGATTTTGCGTGACGTCAGTGTGACGCGTAGTTCGCATGTGGTGTTGTAAATACCGCTACATATCCACTGCTTCATATTTTAGAAAAAATTGTTCGACAACGTAACTAACGCAATGAAGGTTGTTGAGCTGTCAAAATGAAAGCTATTCTTATTTTTATTGTGTTACGCAATTACCCCGCAGATGACAGAAACACAATCTAGGGGAAAGAGTATAGTTATGGGTCATTTAATTTTAGTTATTGGCACTAGTTTTATCTCACTCTAAGTCACGTCATTTCCATTTACTATGCCAATTACTATGAGGAGGCCAACAACTGTATGGTTTCCCCTATCTATTTTCTTTTCATAACGTTTTTAACGTTCACATAACTTCAGAATGATTTGCTCAATCGCCTTGAATACTAATACCCCTATACCTTCATTACTAATTTAGCCAAATGTTCAGCAACTATCTCTTGCCGGCAGCTCCACCTGCCCTTAATAAAGTTTTTCGCATATCCTTGGGGAACGTACGTCAATCCTAAGGTATGTTGGCAGGTGGACTTCCACCTGCCAACATAGCTTAGGATTGACGTACAAACTTAACTTTTGCGTTTCCAATATTAATTAGTAGATGTTATTAACGTTATGGAATGTTTTCCACGTGTTAAATGTTGTCGTGGGTTCTCGCTCGACGGCACAATATGTATATATTATACTAGTAATAAAGCTGAAAAGTTTGTTTGTCGGAACGCGCTAATCTCTGGAACCGCCAAACGGATTTCCCAATCCCTAGCATCAGTGGGATGACACTGACAGCTCACCCCACGCAAGTTTTCACGGTTACATTTTTACAGAATCGACATGCTGCACTTTAATTAATTTACGCCAATGAGTCGGTAATAGCGACTTACCAAAATTAAATACTAAAAACACTTTTGTATTGATATGTTAAGATACTTTTCTCGTCATAATTTTATTTTGGAATTTCCCCCCAATAAAAGTAAAAAGTAGTAGTAGTAATTTACATGATATACTCCTAAATATCACTACGTAAAATGTGAAATAAATTACTAAGATGTATCCAAAGGCACAAGTGCCGAATTTGACATATCACTACATAGTATAAAACAAAGTCGCTTCCGTCTGTCTGTCCCTATATATGCTTAGATCTTTAAAACTCCGTAACGGATTTTGATGCGGTTTTTTTTAATAGATAGAGTGATTCAAGAGGCAGGTTTATATGTATAATACATGCATAATATAGTAGAGAAACACTGATAATTTTAGAGGTTTCTAATGTGATGTCGTAAATAAACACTTTTTTGCGTTTACATTGCAAACGCTGGCTGAGCCCTACGTGATAGATCAAAATAATGTACTACAGTATTGTACACATTGAAAAGGTCTACAAAAAAGTCCGCGATGGTATATGTCTATCTCTTAGGGATAACCCACAATAACCATTTTTTATACTATACTTTTTACGAGAAACAATGACTCTAAAATTATCAGTGTTTCTCTACTATATTATGCATGTATTATACATATAAACCTTTCTCTTGAGTCACTCTATCTATTAAAAAAAAACCGCATCAAAATCCGTTGCGCAGTTTTAAAGATCTAAGCATACATAGGGGCAGACAAACAGCGGCAAGTGACTGTGTTTTACACTAAGTAGTGATCAGCATTGCACCCGTGCGAAGCCGGGGCGGGTCGCTAGTCAATAATAAATCCGTAATAGCACATATTACTTGGGGGCGTAGATATATTAAAAGTAATTTAATTATAAAAACGAACTTTATTTCTCTTTATAATATTAGTTTAGATGAGTTCGAAACGAATAAAATATTATGTTCTAAATAGAAACAATAGGTACAGAACAATACATTTACTTCTACAGGGTTGAAATATTCATGCTTGAATATAAAACACTATAATTATAATATGCAGGCGTACAGAACCCGTCGGGAAAGTGTCAGAACCGTCAAAAACACGGTCTGTCCGTCAGAAATTCAGTTAGTAGTGTTTCTGACATTCGTAGGTACATGGCGAATTATTATAATGTGAGAGCGAGGCCGTAATTTGTGCACTTCGCAAATGTATCGCATAATTTTGAATTTGTTATGGAGGAGCTCCGTAATAGTTGGGTTTTGGCTTATAGGCATAAGCAGGACTACGTCAAGCCTTTTATTCAAGAGTGGGCGTAGCTCATGTGAAGGTTGTCCGCTAAAGTCAACCTTATATGGTGGGCTGGCAATAAAATAACTCTGGTTGCATTCAAACGGTCATTCAAATTTAGAATGAGCTTTCAAGGGGTACTGGACATTTTTGTATGGAGCCTGGCATACCTGTCCGCCATTTTTTATTTTTTATTTCAAAATGTTGGTCAGGCATGAAACCTATATAAATCGATAGCTGACATTAATTCAAACAGAAAACATAATAAGACCAAACCGTGTAGTGTCACGTTTCCCAGATATTAACGTTCAAAATTGTTTCACGTGACATCCATATTTTTTTTTAGCTTGCTTACACCTTGTTGCATAGATGTTTGAAACAATTACTCTGAATGTTGTTAGGTTAGGTTTTTGTTTGGAAGATAGAGTGATAATATAGCCGGTGTGAGATGACGACGGTTGCTTAGAATAAACGCAGAAAATACAACGTTGTATGATTAACACACACCTCGCTATAGTACCTTCTGAGGGTTTTATGCCAAGAGAATGAACAAAATCATCCTCATTGTCTTGAAATTCTGATAGTGGAGTAAGAAATTCTTTCCTTTCTATTTAGTTTTTTGTAGGAGAACAGGTAAGAAGCCAGTTTGCTTTTAAGATCATAGACAGCTCTGCCATTGTCCTGTTTAAGCTTTCTGGAAAGTGTGGTGATAATCAGCTAACAACACATTTAAATTAGAAGTTCTGTGTTCAGCGATGGAGATTCGAAGAGTAACATAATACATACATAAACACAAACTCACCAGGCCTTCTACTTCAGAGATTGGCAGAAACTAAAGATCACCTTCTGTCAACGCTGTTCATTAAAAAAAAAAAACCCCTTTGCTTCATACACGAACGCCGGTTACGAATACTACGCACCTGATCTTTCTAAAGGACATCACCAAAGCTATTAGGTACCTATAATGTTTTCTAGGGCTTCCGCTCCCGGTGTTTAATATAATGATACGAGTAATGAAGAATTTTTCATAGACGAAAACATGATTGATTTTCTTACTCTTTATTAAGCGCATTGACCTTTACTTTGCCTCATATTCTAAACACAAACATCTGGACCACCTCCTACCCCAAAACTTTATGAATATGTTAAACTCGAGAACAATTTTATTCCTTTCAATAAATACCGCAGCTCTTAACTCCACAATCCGAAGTTAACAATCTCTGAGAAACCGCCGCGAGCTTGCATTTCATTTTGTAGGTAAGCGTGTCAGAAAATTCGTAAAGTTACAAATAGAGCGTGAAATATTCATTAAATCATGCTCTAACTCCTTGGTCCTGATGATACGCGATAAACTGATACTGCTGTAAGGCAGAACAAGTTGAAAAGTTTAATTCTACGTTTTGAAACATTGATGGCAAACAGGCACGTGGTCCAAGTGATGGTAAGTGCTCATACATACTCGACAAGCAACATGCACCAATGGCACAAGCAACTGTAGCCGTCAATGTCAACGAGTGTCAGCGGCAGCCGTCAACGCGTGTCGACGGCAGTCGCCGATGCGTCGACGACTACAGTTGCGTCAGTCGTTGACGCGTGTCGCTCGTGTGTATGCACACTAAGTGGTCACCAACGCCTGTGGACTGTGGACATCTGCAATATCAGAAGCATGGCAGGTGCGTTGTCATCCTAGAGACAAAGCTGAAATATCTCATTTGCTCGTGGGCACTGGGCAGAAATTGGTGTGGTGGTAGTAAGTAATTCCCTAAAGTCTGAACAGAATACGCAAGTGAGAGAATCCTTCGGAGTGGCCCCAATAACGGACAAACTAAAAGAAAGCAGACTTAGATGGTGCGGCCATGTAATGAGAAGAGAAGATAGGTTCTCAGTAAAAACAGTCTTGTAAACGAAATGCCTGGAAAGAGGAAGGCCCCTGCTACATGGTGTTCCAGTATCTGAAGAGAGATGAAAGCGCAGAACCTAACTCCCATGACAACCCAGGGCAGAGCATCCTGGCGACGCTGTTCAAGACAAAAGGACCCCAGATAGAACTAGGATTAAGGGATGGAAGAAGAAGAGTAGCAGATGAATCCCTGGACGAGTTCCTACTAGTACTACTCTGAGTATTTCTAACAGTCCTTCACGGTGGTAACTCGTATTAACTAAAGTATTTCTGAAAGAACAGCGCCCCTAACTGCGTAACGCACTATCAATCGTAAATCATTTTGAAGGATGTTGCACATTGCTTCACATGTTCGAAAAATTTGTCTGGTCAACAACGTAAATAACGCAATGAATGTGGTTGAACTGTCAAAATGAAAGCCATTCCTACTGATAATGTGTTACGCAATTACCCCGCTGACCCTTCTGCTCTTTTTACTCTGTGGTAACAATGTAGAACATATTTTACAGTCAGATAAAGGCGACACGAATTGAGTGTCAAATCTTCGAACGTGTACGAGATAAAACCGTTTTAGTACTGGAAACAAAATTCAGGTTGAAATATGAATTTAGAGGCGTTTATTTTATGCCTAATATTTGCGTACAAAAGACAGAGTAGATGTAGATTTAACGAAACGCTCTTATCATCGCGAGACATCGCTGACGCGTGCCGACTATAGAATACGACAACAAACGCTTGCATGATCATCATCATTCTTTTGCCCTTGTCCCAATTTATTTGGGGTCGAAGCAGCATGTCCTATTCTTCCATACTTCTCTATTAGTCGTCATTTTCTTACTAGCCATATCATCTTTCACGCATTCCATCCATCGTTTCTTTAATATGCCCCTACTCTTAGCCATCCACATTCATATTCAAAATTTCCTCCCGACATTTTCTTCTTTTCTCCGCATCACATAAAATATAAACCGCTAAATCAAAAAGACTTCGTGATGAAAAAAATAAACATTGAACCACTGTAGATTCGTTAAAGTGAATCAGCGGGAATTGCGTCTAACAATGCCTTTCATTTTGACAGTGCAACAACATTCATTGCATTATTTACGTTGTTCAGCAGACGAATTTTTCGAACCTATGAAGCAATGGATTAGGAGTTTTCTTCAAAATCTTTCGTATAATGATTGACAGCATGGTACTTAATTGGGGTGCTGCATGAAACAAATGCTTTTCCAGAATAGTTAATCAATGACTTTGCCGAAGCCACACTGGGACCGCAAATAACTGAAACCTGCTTTCATCAAAGCTGAATGCAGGACAAAATAGTGGTGTTTCGATCCGCAAAATCCGATACCAAATAATTGCATTGCACGGCCTGAATACCGCAATGGCAGACCCAGCCTTCTTTGTTCAGGGTCGCTTTTCATTTGCTCATCGGAACAAATATTTATATGGCCTACAAATCATCATTGTTCCGAATCGCATTGTTTGTGTATAGCAAAGGTAGTATGCCTTTGATGACAGGTAAATTACAAGTTTACAAAGGATTTTTCAAATATTTCCTTATGGAGGAATTTTGGAAAAAATGCTTTTTATTGAAAACCAAGAGCCGGTTTAGGTTTAGCTCTAGGTTGGATCGCAGATCGAGCATAGATTGAGTGATATTTTGGCTTTAAAATGTACCCTCAGCAAAGGATAATTTAGCAGGCAGTTAACACCGTTAACTTCATGATAGCTGGCCAAATATTTGAAATCGTTTGTCTCGGAAGTGTCTATACAAAAAGTTATAAAAAGTGCAAAGATGTTTCTTAATTCTTGCCTACATACCGAACTCTTTTCTCAACTATATCTTTTTTAAATGTTTGGTACCCCCTGGTACGTATGAAATATACAAGCGAAGACGACACACCAATAAAAAGACAGCCAACTGCCTGTCATAAAAGAAATGCGAGGAATTCCTTACAAATACTTGTAAAACTTGAACATTCTACTTAAACTCTGCGAAGAAAGTGTTCTTTCAGTATTATGTAATAACATCTTCCGAATAAACTTGCCTCGTAAATTGTACGCCTAAATGTTATACATCAAGGATGGTGTACCTATGGAAAGCGCGGGAAGTGGAGCCGCGTGACAAAAAAAAAAAACTGGGTATTTTTTTTTTAATATCAAGTCAACCGCCTAGCCTTTTCCCAACTATGTTGATATTATCAGCTAAATACCAGTATTTTACATGGAACGACTGCCTATCTGACCTCCACAACCCAGTTACTGGGTTATAGGGTGATTGCGCCGGTTAGCGACCAGTTAGCTGGGTTGCCCACTTAAGATGAGGAAAAAGAAATGTTGTCTACACGCAAAATAGTATATGTTAATGTGAATTTGTCCCAAATATAATGTAGTTTGGATACAAATCATAAAATAAAATACATTCATACAAAAATATTTATAAAATGCTGAAAAAGTGAAAATATAGCGAAAACGTCGGTTTACGACCATTTTTATCAGTTTATGACCACCAGTGAGCTGGTTTGCGACCGCTATTATAATATGAAAAATATGCCAATAAAACAATTATAATCGCTTTAAAAATATTTTAATTTTTGCCTTTTAATAAAAATAAAAATGGTAATCATTTGGTGTAATGTTTTCTTATAATTAAAAAATAACAATCTTACATTTTGTAGAGACTTAGTCATAGTTGTAATAGAATCAACAATCATTGGTCAAACAAGATCCTTAATATGTAGTATAACATTTAAAAATAATCAACATCATTCAATATTAAAAAATAAATAAATTTATATTTTAGGAACCATATTCCGCTTTTCTTATTCATAATTATGATAGATTAATCATCGGAAACTGCAACAGTATCTGAATCTAGTTTTTTTCCTTTTAAAGCTTTTTTCAGTGCTTCTTCTGTGTACTGGACAGTCTTTTTCTTTTTTTTTGTTGACTCCAAATTATTTGGGAGCTCCATCTAAAAAAAAATAATAAGTAGTTTGCTTTTTATGACTAAATTTTGTTTTAAACTGAAAAATAGTAATATTTAGTTTTCGACAGATTAGGTACCTACAACAAATAATTATGAAACGGATATTTCAATAACCAACGAAATTCAAAAAAATCAGACGTGGTCGCATACTCAATGAACTTTCATACTTATTTCTGCTAGCGGCCGTTATTTCTCTCATACTAAATTATGGTGGCCGGAAACCAATGTCTTTATTTCGCTTACTTTGGTTTACGACCACCTGTTTAGCGCCCAATTTTGTAGGTAAATTAAACAAACTTCTTACAAAGAAACTGGTGGTCGTTTACCAAAGAACTACAAAGAATAACTTTTACAATACTACATTCAAAATTGTAACAGTCCTGTATGAAGCATTAGGATCATATAAATCAAAACAAAATAATGCTGATCTCGTCGGTTTGCGACCATGTGGTCGCTATCTAACGTTTTTGATAAATAAGCATTTCGGTTACCGACCACTTGATTTTATCTTAATAATAAGTTTAAAAAAAGCAAAATACAACTAAATTATAACCCATACTTATCGATTGTACAATTTAACATGTAACTGGTGTGTAAAACATGAAATAAGTATTAAAAATTACCTTTGAGCGCTGCGCGCCGTGTTATTTTTTTTTCAACTCGCGGTACATCCACTCACCACGGAATCAAGACGCGCGCTGAGCAATATTTTTTCGGCTCTGGGTTAACCC
This sequence comes from Eremobia ochroleuca, assembly GCA_949629135.1. Taxonomy (NCBI): domain Eukaryota; kingdom Metazoa; phylum Arthropoda; class Insecta; order Lepidoptera; family Noctuidae; genus Eremobia; species Eremobia ochroleuca. Next base: position 14,514,327 of record OX451401.1, on the reverse strand, counting down.
ATTTGTTTCAAACTTTGCAAATTCTTATTTCATAACTATTTATAAAGCACGTTAGATTTATTTTGTATGTATGTTACCTCTACAAATACTATTTTCTTGATTTAAAGAAACTTAGTCCGTCAAATGGTCGCCTACTGAAGGTGGTCGCGCAACCGGCGAAACAACCGATACCCCTTGGTAAGACTGGTTGTCAGACTACTGACGAGCCGTAACGACTGTCAAAGATTCACGAATGACAGCCGGGGCCAACGGCTTAACGTGCTTTCCGAGACACGGAGGGGTCTTGGTATGTGAAGATGGTCACCCATCCACGGACTAACCGCGGCAAGCGTAGCTTAACCTGATCGATCGACCATCGCAGCTGTTATTACTTAGCCACAAGCCCCTTTTTTATATCAAGTCCTGTTCAATAATTCAGATCTACGGTGCATTGAAACATTTAATTCTTCACACTATTTGTGTTTAAAAGGTCCCCGAACCAATCAATTGCAATCGATTACTATTGTAGTAATATTGTCTTGCATTTGGTGTGCGACCAATTTGGGCGATTGATCGTTTCGGGGACCCTTAAAACGTACCTAATAATTTCGATTTCTTACTTGTTTTCAAAAATTTATGGCTACTCATAAAAAAGTAAAAATGTTGATATAATTTTGGTCCATGGATATGTAACTGGCCCGTGAGTCCTTCGTCACTTGAAGGCCAACTACCTATAGCACTTGCAGTTCTAGCAGTGAAAGAAAATTTGAACGTCGGATTAGTAGTTTCGACGATTACTTACCTCTTATTAGATGTAGGATGCGGGACCTACAATTCGTCTGCTGCTGACCGACAGCAAAACCAAAAAACATCGAGAAAACTGAAGAATATTAAGGTGCCGAAAAAGTAATAGTCACACGCGCTTGAGTCCTGGAGTCGAGACCGCGTATCGGCAAGCGTAGTGTGGAACGCCCCCCAGCTAGATGGACTGACAACCTAAAGAAGGTGGCTGGGGTAGACTGGATGCGGAAGGCGGAGGACAGGGTGTTGTGGCGCAGTCTGGGAGAGGCCTATGTCCAGCAGTGGACTGCGATAGGCTGAGTAGACACGCGCTTGCGATAACGTTGCTTACGGTACTAAGAGGGCGACTCAGCGGACCGGTAGGTGGTTGGGGAGAGGGGACGTGCATTCCAAGGACCGGCAAACTTAGTGCGAATGGGTAGTACATACAAAATGTATGTATCTCTTTATAATTTTATGATGAGCAAAGATCGTCTCACCAGACGCCTGATGGAGGACATCACCGTCGAGGCAGACCACGGCAAAGGTGGTGTGACGATCTGATGTTTGGAAGGAAAAAGCGGAGGCCTTTGCCTAACAGTGTCATACAATATAGGCTAAAAAAAAAAAGAAAAATGTGTACATTAGTGTAGATAAAAGAAATTTTGAATTCAGACGTTAGTTTCGGAGATTATTCCAAACTTACAAATTTGTGCAAATTATTTAAACACCTTTTTGAAAAGGTTCAACATCCCAATTCCACAATTTTTTTTCTGAATTATGTATGAGGTCGAGGGAAATAAATTTGTTCACACGGCATCAATAGTTCTTCATTCCATTTGCAAGTCTGGTACTCAGTATTTCATTTCCAAGGAAATGGAGTATGAAATAGCGACAAATGTGCAAGAATCGCAATGAAAGCGAATTGCGTGAACGAAATAGCTTCATTTGCAAGTGGGTCTTTAGTAATTATATTGGTGTTGATGAGTAGGGACTCTTAGTTTTATTTTATTTTACAGGGTGGATTTTTTATTTGGTATGTTTATACTTTAGTTGGTAGTGTTTATTTTATTATAATAGCGTCTTGATTGAATGCATGGATTCATTTTTTTTTAAGAAGTACGCAGGGCGTTCTTTAACATATTGGAGGCCCTGGGCACATAAGAATCATGGGATCCCTGTGTAGATAAGAGTAGATAAGTAATCGTTCATTTTCATTCCGAACATTTTCAAATATTTTGCTACCAAACTAATAAAAGAAACATAAGACTAATATTTTGACTACAATAGAAACTTACTGTAAATCGCACTGCAAATCAATCATTTTGTCATTGAATGCGTAGAATGGAACGGCGGCTGCAACTAATGATTTCTTTGAGAGCATGCTGGGGCCCCCATCGATGGCGTGGTCCTAGGCACTTGCCCAAGGTGCCTAAGAGGGGCTTGGAAGTACATCTTTTCACTTTAGTTTCAGGATTATTTGAGTTATTTTGAAAAAAAAAAAAAATAATAAACGTAGTTTATTAAAACAGTACTTACGTTACAAAAATTCTCAGTAGCACCTACAGTAGGCAACCGTTCCAGACAAGAATTAACCGAAAATGTTGAATGTTATTGTTGTTGTTGCAACAGTGCTGAGACGAGTTTTGGAAAATATTTCCGATTTTTTTAAAATTACGTTGAAATACTTTATCATCATCATCCACAGCCCGACTTCACTCAGTGCTGGGCGAGCATAGGCCTTTCTTTTCTAATGCCAGTCCTCATGCTCCTGGGGCTTCTATATCCTTTTTGTTTTTTTTTTTTTTAAATTTAGTTTTAGGTTAATACCATGTTGCCCTCACAGGCTCCATAAGTGTACTTTAGCTTGAAGCTTTATGCAACATCTTTATACACATTATGGAATTCAAATAAATGAATATGAATATGAATATCCATATCCATACTTACTATAAATTAAAGTCGTTTTTTGTATCTGTATGTGTGACCACGTTGTTCTTCTTAACTACTCAACGGATTTTGATGCGGTTTTTACCATCTTTTAGAGAATTGTATTCTGGAAGTTTGTGTGTGAAGCTAGTACCCTAACTGCATAACACACTATAAATCACAATTTGAACTATATTGAAGGATATTGCTAATCAGTTGCTTCATATGTTCGAAAAATTTATAGACAACGTAAATAACACAATGAATGTGGTTGAACTGTCAAAGTGAAAGCAATTCCTACTGTTAGTGTGATACCCAATTACCGCACGGGTGTGGTCGATAGTACTTTAATAAAATTAAAAGTCTTACCTTGATGAAGTCGAAAGTCTTGGTCAGCATGACGATGGCTGCGGCTCGTTCCTGCCATATCATCCGCCAGAAATCAACCACCGTGTCTTCGGTTGGACCCTGAGTTACGATGTACGCATTTGGTTTTAATATACTCTGTGAAAAAAGAAAATTAGGTTAATAATGGAGTTTCATAAGTATAAGTAATTAACTAATATTTAAATTATAAATCAAAATCATCATCATTATCATAACTTCAGCCGATGGAAGACCAGTGCTGGATACAGATCACATCGAGCGGTTCTATACTTCTCTCATCCAGCACGTACCTGCGGCCTTTACGAGGTCATCTGTCAACCTTGAGGGATGCTTTCAAACGCTACGTCTTCCAGTACGCAGTAGCCACTCAAGAACCTTTTGGCCCATACCACCGGTACATCAATGTAACTATAAGTTTTTAAGGAAAGCTGTTTGTTTTTCATGCCAGGTGTTTATAAGTATATTTTCCGTAACAAACAAAATACTTTTTACCGGTTGGGTCCGCAACTCAGTTACTGGGTAACGCGATGCCCCTTGGGAAGACTGGTTGTCAGTTTTTTCTGGGTTTCTGACTACCCGTTACGATTTTCAAAGAATTACGAATGATAGCCGGAACCATATTCGCAAAATAAACAGTATGTATCCGTACTAGGTAAAATTGTGTTCATTTTACGAATATTGTTGCGCAGTTATCCGTATGAAATCGTGGAACTACGTAATTGGACAGTGCAATTTAGATATCGAATATCCGTTAGCGGAATCTGGTTGTATAATAATTATATTATATTAGCTTTTGCCCACGGCTTCGCTCGCGTTAAATTAGAATTTGACAATCAATTCGGGTTGTACTCTGCTTGTTGTTTGGCCGTTGCACTCATGGGCTCAGAACGGAACATTAATCTAGGACGCTCCTATACACAATGTTGTATGTATTTGGCGCTAATACGTACACATTCTGGGCATAGGACATACGCGAACATGCTACATAGAGCTGGCCATGGGAAAAACATGGCCTTTTCAAATGCACTCCTGCTACCTGCAATGTTTGCCCTTGTCTATAATATTATAGTTAGGAGGATGGAAAACCGCTCTATCGACACTCTAGACTCACAAAATGTATTAGGCTTAAATTAAAATAAAAAAAAACTCTATCCTCTAAAGTTTCTAATATAATTAAATCATGATTCGAAAGACACGCGGCGCCATCTATTATCAGAATAACGTTATTGTTGTTTTCCTCGGGAACAGCATTTTTTTTTTGGGACGAAAGGTACCCTATGTCCGTTTCTGTACACCTGACAATGTATATGCAAAATTTCAGGATGATCGATTTAGTGGTTTAGGCGTGAAAAGGTAACAAACAATCTTACTTTCGCATTTATAATATTAGTTAGGATTAGGATAGGTACAGACGCCAGCACATCAAGCTACCCGAAACTGTCAGATTTTCCCAATCAACTTTGAACCTTATGCTTTAGCGATAACGTTGAAAATCTATTAAAGAAATCTGACAGATTGTAGTAGCTTGATGTGCTGGCGTCTGTACATAGCTTGAATGCTATGTAATACATAATACGCAGATGGGGCAGTATACCTTAACCCTCACGCTTACCTTACCTTGTAGTTACATTAATACGTTCTAAGGAGATCATTTACGACAGAACCCAATAGCCTATTGACAGGTAGCTACTGACAGTAGCCAGTATAATTATAACTGTCAGTATAATATAATCATACAGATCCCTACTGATATAGATTATTAGGGCGTTAAAACCAGAGATAGATAGCTTTTTCTACCTCCAGTATGCCAAAACCGGTGATAGATAGGTAATGAGGGTTTTCTGAAATGACGTGCACTAGGTGGCAGCACTGAGACGTCAGGTCCGAGCACATTTCAAAAATGTCAAAGCGCCTATATTTTCTTTAGTCATGACTGAATGAAAAACGAATGAATGAAACGAATGATGAACGTCATCATATATTTTAAATTAATTATCGAAATAGAAGACCTCTTGGCAAAGTGGCGCCAACTGGTGGCGTAAATTTTTATGAAAACCCTCATTGGGTTCGGCCGTAACAGATTATGAAAAAAATGTAGGTACCTACTATACTGTCGTTTCACAGTAATTTTACCTTTGATTTTGCATCACTGTCCAAATCACAGTGATCTTCTCAGATTCTCTCTTATTGAAATAAGGTCGCTATTGGGTTGCTGTCTTTGACGAGTCTGTCAAAATCATTGTGATCTTTATCCTTGTCACAATAAGGTTGCTGTTAGGTTGCTGCTGTCAGAGGTAAAATAGTGTGAACGGACTATTCAGTCAGAATGAAAAAAAAAAAAATAACTGCCAAGCTCGCTATTTATTATGCCAATCGATTTAACTTCAAATAGCAATTAGAAATCTTTATAGACAAATGTTTCTTGAATCTACAACGTTTAACGATCCACTCAAATCTGTGGTTCTTTCGTCAAAAGACCATTTCAGATACCAATCTTCATGGCCCTCACAAAATGATCTGACCAAGATTAGGTATGTCCTGTGACCTCTGAGTTTGTTTTGCCCTTTCTTCTCAGAGTAGTCGGATAGGACACACCGACCTCATCAAGTCAAAAAAAAAAAAATATGATTCAATGTAAAAGATTTGGATGTTGTTGGGGATGTCGTGGAGCTGCAGCACATCTGCCGGTCGATTCTGTAAAAATCTCACCGTGAAATCATAAGTGAAGTGAGCACTTAATAGTGTTAATACCTAGCGAATGACCGCTTACTCCACGCTCACTTCACCCAAGCTTTCACGGTGAGATGGTTACAGAATCGCACGGCAGTTCTGTTTTCTGAAGCGCGTACGGATGGCTTTCTGGCCATCATGCGCAAGAAAGCAAACTCCTTGCTGCATCGTCTACGAAGAAGCAGCAACAGAATCGAAATGCAATTGCTGCCCGTTTTGACTGTCCTTTCCAAAATCATTGGATAAGGACAGACATAGGCATGAGTTAGGTAAAGATAGTAACAATATCTATTAATATAATAATTCTAGGTACAGATGCCAGCACATCAAGCTACCCGAAACTGTCAAATTTTCCCAATCAACTCTGAACCTTATACTTTAGTGATAAAGTTGAAAATCTATTCAATAAATTTGACAGATTGTAGTAGTTTGATATGCTGGCATCTGTATAATTTTGTTACTAACACACTAAAGTTTTATGATTTTATGTTTTTGTGATATATGCAGACGCCAGCACATCAAGCTACTACAATCTGTCTTTCTTATTTAGATTTTCAACTTTGATTGGGAAAATTTCACAGTTTGGGGTACCTTGATGTGCTGGCTTCGGTACCTACTGGTATGTAACTTATATGGAGGTTTTCTGAAATAAATAAATAAATAATAATAATAAAAAGTGTTTGTACGGGCCTACTTACATAAAATAAATTATCAAAACACTTCAATACTCGATCTCAAATTATCGCCTCTTTATACAAGACATGAGCAGACAGGGACATAGACCAAGTCCGAAATCGCGAAAAAAAAAATCAGCTGTTCCCTACATTTATGTTCGTACGAGTCGTCAAAATGTAGGGAACAGCTGATTTTTTTTTAACTATTTCGGATTTGGTCCGATAGTCAAAGTTGTTTGTTGTCATGAGTAGAATCATGTGTTTAAGTATCGGTCACTAATTACCAGTCACTCTATATATATGTAGGTATACATAATTATGTTCATATACACATGTTAACAGTCGCGCGGAGGCTGCACAGGATATCAAACGTGACTTTTACGACCACTAAAAATTTAATGGACTTCATCTGGTACGCGATTTATGACGCTAGGTTATAAATCTAATCTTCTATTAGTCTCATATCCGCTATAATATGATAATAGATATGCGATGATCAAAAAAGTATTTACTTAGATCAATAAACTAGAAGCACTAATTAGTTTCATCGAAAAATCGTGAAAATTGGAGGTAACTTCGTGAAGTTTTTTAATCGAGAAAATTTTAATATCTTGTATTTCTGTTGCACAATATGTGTGGAAATATAATGTAGCTACTCATGTTAATTCATACTGAAGTTAGGCTATTTTGTTTACTTCTAGGTCTTAATCTGCAATATCGATCTGACTAGCCTTTGCTTATTTCTACGATTTATGTTAAGCATGAAATGACAGTTCGATTTCATTACAAAAAAAAAAGAAACAAAAGAGTATATAATAATTTACTCTTTTGTTTGTTAAATAAATAAGTTAAATAAATAAAAAAGTACGCACTGGAAATCATTGACAGCCTGTGAAAAGAAAGTTAGTGTTTTTTTTACTCAGAAATTATTATTACGTAAGAAATTATAGCCTATTATAGTCTATATAATACATTCATGTATTATATAGACTAGTATTTGATGCTGTTCGATAGTAAGTGCATCATTTGAATTAGGTTCTTATGAAACAAAATTGGAAAATTTTCCCGGCAAATGTTCAAATTTCGAAAAAACTGTATGTCCTGTTTGGTGAGGAACTTTTGTATGAACTCCAGACCATATAATATAAATTTTGACAGGACAACGTCTGCCGAGTCAGCTAGTATAACAATAATAAAGTTGTAACGGCAAAGGTCGAGCGAGGGAAAAGGTAAGTTTTTACCTCAATAAGATTGCAATCTACGATTCCAGTCAAGTAAAGGAAACGTCAGTGAAATGTACAACATCCTTATTGAATGACACCCTCATTGAATAACACTATCGTAGTTGGAATCGCCTCGAACACGATTTTTCTGAGTTTCAATCATTCAGCAAAGATTTTTTGCCCAATATTCGCAAGATGCTGTTTTCTTTTTAGTTTTTAGGGAAACTGTGACTTGCTCGTATTATTTGATTACCAAATTTCACGTCCACACTCAGAGTTTGACGTCACTAGCGACAAATTGGCTATCAACATCTGTGCGTCTGAAATCGCTGCGTGTGTACCTAGCATATCTAATACAAGTAAATAGCATTTTTATATTTTAATCTATCGTGGACGCTGGCAAAAAAGATAAACTGAGATGCCTGTTAAAAAAAGTAGCAAGGATTGATTAACTCTGTGGTTTATTTTTGAAAGTCTTTGTGTAGGTACTACTTGGTCTGAGTGTATGTGTGTGTAGCAGTTGTAACTTCAAAATATTTTCTAACTGAACAGACAGCTGTGCTGCTGGGGAGTTTGTTGCGACACTTCTTCTTGCCAGCGAAAGCACTAGGAAGTTTGGTTCGTTTTGGAGGCCTGTCTGTTGTAATTTTGACGTTCGAAAAGTGCTGATTCCTAGCCTAGTTTGAATAAATGACTTTTGATTTTGATTGTGAAAAGATTTTCCCACGTATATTGAGAATCGTCAGACGTCGGAGGTAATATCGGATGACGCTTTGATTACTTTTTCTCAAACATGCTTTGAAATTCGAGCATTATTTTGACAACCTTCTTCGAGGTACATCGAAAATGCTGTACTGGTCAATTGCAATAAACTCACAGTGTAATTTTAAAATGGAACGAAACTTTTTACTTTACAACATGGCTACCAAGGATAAAAAAATGTTATTTAAAATACGAACTGGCTTGCAAATTAGCAACTTTAAACAACTTTAAAGTAAAAAATGAATAAAATAACATATTGGCTCGTGAAAAATTATTGTAGTTCGCCCAAATTTTTACGTTCGTCCAACAATGCCTCTTTTGCAGGTCACTGCAGTAATGTTCTATAACTTGTCTGCCCGTACCAGTTTTAATCGAGGCATGGCCTTGCTTGATAAGGTTTCGAGAACCTAAAGGAAAATTATAGAAAATTAATATTCCTTTCTGCAATGTACCTTGCAAAGGTAATACTTAGTAGAGCTTCCTGCCTGATAACTGTAGGCGACAGAACCTACATACAAGTCACAAAATAGATAGTTACAGAAGGTCAGTTCAATATAAACACAAGCATCATCATCATATGATGATGAGCCTATGATGTTCCCACTGTTGGGGCACAGGTCTTCTCTCTGTGAGAGGGAGTGGACTGTAATCCACCACCTATGCGGATTAGTAGATGCCAAATGTCTTGAATTTTTGGTTCTGGAATCTGCCGACTTTGTTCGCTGTTTTGAGAATAGTGATGATGAAATAAGTTACACACAGTAAAGTGCCTTCCTGGGTTCAAGCTCACGATCTACAAATCGTAAGAAGAAGCCGTCACCACTGGGCCAAAACTGCTCACCTCCATATAAAAAACGAAAACAGGTGCAAAGACGCATACCTGCGGCAATCTCGAACAAATGCCGGTTGCGAGTGCGCTTGCACTAGCTGTTCGTGAAGGGTGTCTTTGGCCGCGTCCTAAACAAGAGCGCGCGTCAACGCGCGAGTTGATGATTTTTACATCAATCGATTTTTCATAATCTTGTTGGTCTCAATAAAGACATGAATTAATCCAAATTCTATATGGCGACAACCAGACGCCATATTGCGAATAAAAAAATATCAAAGTCGACAAACTATGTCAAGTGGGGTATCATTGAATCGGTCTTTGAAAATCATCTTTCGGTTTCTTTAATCGTTTTTAATTTTCAACGGGTCTTTATTGTTAAATTTAAGAACATGCTTCCGACTGCATGAGATTGTACGGCGTAGGGTGTACTTATGGGGTGTGGAATTTAAGACAGAAATAGGTTTACTTTTTACGTAGACGGTTTTTTAAATTCTTGACATATACTTTTCTTAAATGAATATGGAATGGTCGCGCGATTCATCAAGTCACTTTTATACTTCAAGACATCATTCATAAAAACGACCGCGTTGATCGCGTACTTGCGCGACTATCGCTTTTGGTTAGGACGCGGGGTTTGTGTGTGTGCGTTTTTACTCGTTGTATTGAGCCAAACTTCTGCACCATCTATATTGTGACTGCTGTAGTGCATTTATTGTACTCCGCAGGATTTTAATTTCGCTAAGCGCTTGCTTCGGAGAATATTGTCTGATAAATAGACGATGTTAGCGTAAACATGAAATTTAATATCTACTCCTTTTAGCTTTCATTATTATGGGAGTCCTTGTGAAACTATCGTGTTGATAGTCTAGAAATTTTAGGAAGAACAAGGATATTGTGTGACAATCTTGAGAAAACCAGGAAAATACCTAGAATGAAGAGTGTGAACATTTTTGATTGATAAATCTGTTGCTTTCCTAAGATTCCTTAATCGATCAATCATTGAAGGAGTTAAGTTTTATCGCCCCTGAATATTTATACAAAAACGACTTTCGATTGCCCATAGGGATAGCCATTCGTTTAACTGTTTGAGAAACTTCATCAATTATTTTTTTTTTTTATAACGTTGCCCCACACTAGGAATTTCTCCTGTATTGTGGGTGCGTTTACAAACATTTAAACTCACATACACAAACAGCCAGACCCGGAACAACTACTTGTAGGTCATAGAAATATTTGTACCGTGCGGGAATCGAACACGCGACACGCAGCGCAGCAGTTAATCGCTTAACCACTGCGCCAAACGTGGCGTCAAAATGATTCAAATACATTTGCGCATTTATTTACGCATCGCGTAGGTGTTTTATTCTTTCAACCAATTCTTCACAACCTTAAATCTGCCAAGTCTTTTCACTCCAACTCTTTTGTCGCCAAATTGGGTCCTTACATCCTTACCACCCAACTTACTTATAGCAGAAAACTTAAGACCGATTTCGATTCTACACAATATCTAGATATACTTCGGTCCTTCAGAGTCGTTCAGTTTCTGATTCGGGACTTTTCAGACGGATATTGAACCCAACAATTCGTACAGTCATTATGTGCGGACGTGACTGAATTCTTGATGGGTCAGAACCCATCTTATAAAATGGTGAATTCAATCGTTTGTTACTTTGGAGCCTTTATGTACTGGAGTGGCGGACATTTTGAAAACTGTTGGCGGAATTGATATTAGATTTTTTTTTCTTAATGTATGTGCTATGTTATATGAAATTACTTGCTACGCGTAATTTTAATTAGTACGCGTTCAAGACTCATGTTGAAAATCGTAGCTTCTGTTCTGCTAGCTTCTGCAATCGGATGACACAAAATCTTTTTTGTGTTATCCGAGAGCAGATATATGCAAAAGCTACGATTTTCAACACGCATCTTGAATGCGTAGCCATTTGTTGTCTACGAGCTAGCTACGGCGTTGTTACGATCACGTAGTCTGTACTCTTGGAAAGCTTTAGAAAATCTAACTTAGCAGTACTTTTGCTCAGATGTGAAAGAGAATAGGTAACCAAAAAACAAATGACATGTATTATCGTCTCCTCAGGAAATGTAAACTTTGTTGTAAGTTTAAAAAAAATACTTAGGTCCTTGTGTCGTGAAGGTCAATCAATCAATCAACAAACTCAGCCTATCGCAGTCCACTGCTGGACATAGGCCTCTCCCAGACTGCGCCACGACACCCTGTCCTTTGCCTTCCGCATCCAGTCTACCCCAGCCACCTTCTTTATGGCGTCCCACACTACGCTTGCCGATACGCGGTCTCCACTCCAGGACTGGTCTGCTCCACCGGCCAACGGCCCTTTGACAGACAGACGGAAGGTGAAAGTGCAATGAATCAATTGACTATAGTGCCACATCAAGTTTCAGTATATACCTAATGATGACACAGGTTTTCTATGACGTAAAAACCTTTGAAGAATGAGTTTTACTTGAAGCTCACTGCTTAACCTTTTCCCAACTACTTTCGGGGTCAGCTTCCAGTGTAATCAGATGCAGCTGAATACAACTATTTTACAGATTTTACATGGAACGGCTGCCTATTTGACCTCCACAACAGAGTTACTACGTAATACAATACCCCTTGGTAAGACTGATTATCAGAGCCGCAAGCTTCACTACCCGTAACGACTGTCAAAGACGTTACGAATAGACAGACATAGAGACTACGAATGACAGCTGGGACCAATGGCTTAACGTGTTTTCGCGTGGATCTCGGGACGTAATGGATGGTCATCCAACAACCGACAGCGGCAAGCGTAGCTTCGATCGACCCGTGAGGTTGTTACGAGTACCAAACAATTCATAAAACAGCAGTAAATGATGCCATAATTCAATAATTCCTGATAAAAAACACCGCGACCCACAAAAAAAAATCCTAAAAGCATTAAACAAATTGCGTATTCAATTATGACTCTGGCACCACTCGTATCATTTAGCCCCTCTTGAAGCCCATAGTAGGCTTCAAGAGGGGCTCGTGGGTAAACAAGCCGACCCTGAAGGCTAACTAGTATCACTTTACGCCGAACTAAGCAATATGATAACTAATTAACGAACATCAATCGCTTCGTAGTAATTACCCTCTATTAATTAAAGATAATTTGGCTTTAGTAAGACCGTTTAATTAATGTGTTCATAATAATACGCTGCAAGATGAGCTGTACGTGCTTCAGCAATAATTAAAGACTGATACTGGGGATAGTAATCCTTGAAATCATTAGACGAGGTACTATAAAGCCTTGAGGAGCAGGGTGTGAAGTTCACTCATCCGCTTTGGAAAACGGAGGATCATCCGACCATAGGGGTTTTGTCAGGTGTATCTCGTGGGCTACTAACGGACGGTTGATGTCGGGACGTTGTATACACGGCACGGACTACTCGTATACTTTTTCAGAATCTCAAATATAAAGTGTGGCAAGTACATCGACGCGCAAACTGTAACCGTGAAGTCAATGCACGATTTTACACTTTTTGACCGTGTAGGTATTGCACTTTTCTATGACACAGCAGATATTTTTTTGATAACCTACGACAATTTTCTAAACTAAGGGGTCAATCATGTGCTGAATTCATGCTTACAGTTTGCACGTCGATGTTCCTACCACCCCATATCTATACGAATAATAAAGCTGGAGAGTTTGCTTGTTTGTTTGTTTGAACGCGCTAATCTCTGGAAATACCAGTCAGATTTGAAAAAAATATTTTTGCAGTTGATAAACCAATTCTTGAGGAAGGATATAAAGTACTTAACATAACATTAGGACCCGTAGGAGCTGAGCAAAAACGTCTGAATAGTAATATACACATAATATACAAATATACAGCGTGTAACGGAAGGGGGGTATCAACCCTGAAGGAGGTGAATGTGCTCATGAAACTCAACAACTTTCCCCAAAGAACATAGGTCGAAATATAAAAAAAAAAATTGGCCCTCCCTTACAAAACTGACTACCAGCTGATTGATTTACTATGGGAGGGCCAAATTTTTTTTTTACACGCTGTATTACAGGTCCAATAGATAATTCCAGTAGGGAAGAGAATATTGTAATAAGATTTTTATTCATACATTTTATTATTATTCTGATTCATATGTTAGTAATATGCTGTCTAGGAACTGGGCTGGTGGATATATATTATTATCTTTGTACCTTTCCCAGCTTAAAAACCAAATCATAGTCACCACATGAGCGCAGCAACCCACTGTTCTTCGGCCTACTACACAATTGCAGCAATACTGCTTGATTGAATTTCGTCCCTGATTGTTATTTTCGTGTAATGTATACATACGCATGCGGTATCAGTGTCCATTTTCAAAGCCAAAATAATACTTGCAAAATTATAAGAGTAAAACGCGGAAAATTATATTCGCGATGCCAAGAAACAAAACGAATAAGACGACAAGTTACTTGAAGTGACAACTGACATTGACATAAACTTTTTTTAATAATCGATTTATATTAGATTAAAAATCTAAATGAATGATCAACTTCGATACTTTTGTCTTCCAATTATATAGATAAAACATGTATGAATGAATGTGCGTGATTACAAATAACAGCTTTAATTGACTGTAAACTCTAGACTCTTATAAGAATGAGGAGGACTTAGTTGAACTTAAAAAAAAATTACAATTAGAATCGATTACAAATAATTATTTTAAAATATACGATTAATTGTTGGCAAATGGCAACACTGTGAAGGTCGAGTACTGTCAATATATCGAAGAATAAAACAATTTAAGTACTTTTTAAATACACTATTCGTGGGCACAACTTGATACAAAAATTTAGAATAAATAAGCGTCTAAAAATCGAACATCGTGTCCACGCCAAGTCGAGAATGGACAATTTCCTTTCACGCCGACGAAATTGCGGTCAGAAGCTAGTAGTCAATATTCTGAAAAAAGTATCGTTTCTTGAGTAGTTTCACCACGCTTGACAAAGACCCCACACGGGACAATGCCTTGAATTTACAGGGAGATTCGAGTACCCCCTTATACCTACTGGCAAGAACCAGGATAAGCGTTGACAACGCGAAGGTGCGGCGTGAAAGGCATATACTCGTACTACGCTACTGCTTGCGTAGACGAGTCTCCAATGAAAATAAGTCGAGATTACGCAGCGTCACAGCTGCGTTTACGCAGCGTCTACGCTGATACCGTGCGCTGGATCAATGACAGCTACGAAGGCATCCTTAGTCCAGACTTTTTATCGTAAAACTTTACTTTATTTCAGATTTTCAAGTATTCTTATAAGATAAAACCTACTACAGAATTAAAAATGTAATACTCACATCTATGTAGGAAGCATTAATATAGTCGGAGTCAGGCTCCCGGTCCACCGTCTCTAGCACCACGCGATTGTAGTCATCTGTGAATACGAAATGAGATTTAGTGACGTCAGAGTTCAGCTTTACAAGAATATTGGCGAAAAGGCACCTCAAGTGTGACTTTAGTTGTTTGTGTTTAGGAGGGGCTTGTGACCCCTATTTTTTCTAGTAATAAATGTAACCTATATTACTCAAGGATAGTGTAGCATTCTCATCATCTGCCTAGCCTTTTCCCAACTATGTTGGGGTCGGCTTCCAGTCTAACCGGATGCAGCTGAATACCAGTATTTTACATGGAGCGACTGCCTATCTGACCTCCACAACCCAGTTACTGGGTAATACGATACCCCTAGGTAAGACTGGCTGTCAGACTTTCGGGCTTCTGACTACCCGTAACGACTGTCAAAGACCTACGAATGACAGCCGGGACCAACGGCTTAACGTGCTTTCCGAGGAACGGAGGAGTCTCGGTATGTAAGGATGGTCACCCATCCACAGACCAACCGCGGCAAGCGTAGCTTAACCTGATCGATCGACCTGTGCGGCTGTTATTATTTAGCCACAGGCCCCTCCTAGTGTAGCATTCTAACGGAGAACAATATTTTGAAATCAGTCTAGTATTTTTTGAGTTTGTTCGTTACATTCAGTGTAGATAACATAACTTTACGTCTGCATTCCCCAAAGGATTAAGCAAAGCCCACATTTTGCCAGCTATGTTTAGGTCCCATGTAATAGTGGCAATAGGCTTACTATTGCCATGAACCGGTCGCAAATCCCAGACTTCGGGCTGCCACTGAGAAATTCCAGATAGAAAACCCAATAACATTTTGCCCGACCCGGGAATCGAACCCAGAACCTCATGCTTAACAGTAGCGCTTGAGGCCTGACCAATTGCGATAGCTTGAACGACGGGGCAGTTATAATGAAACCTGTAAGTGTATACCTATCGAGGCTGGACGGCACGGAGCACAGCACCCTTATTACGTAACATCAATCACAATCTACGAGGATACGAGTATTGCTAATCCATTATTTCATATGTTCGAGAAATTTGTCTGCTCAACAACGTACATAACGCAATGTATGTTGTTGAACTGTCAAAATGAAAGCCATTACACTGATAGTGTGTTACGCAACTACCCTGCTGATGGCTATGAAAAAGTTGCGACGTTTAACCGACATGAATAAACCCAACATTAAACACTTTTATGACTGTTTTGCAGATATCATTGGTTTTCATTGTCGTTATTTTGTCCCCAGTTCTTGCTCTAGGGACAGTTAGCCAAAGGCTTAAACCACTTTAGGTATCCCTTGGGTGCTGTTTTTCGAAAATAGATGTCCGTTGAAGTATTAAAACTGTTAACCACGGAATGATCGTAATGAATTCTGTAAGCCTGTTCTGTTGACGACCATTTATCAAAAAAACATTACCAGTGTATATAATTTATTTGCATTGTTATCTATCATTCAGCGCGCTACGGAGCGGAGTATGCTTGGAGTTTCTTTGAAGAATATAACCAGAAATGAAATTACCGGAGTGACTTAGCATAGCTTGCAGAGTAAGCAAACTGAAGTGGTGTGGGCTGGCTATGTCTGTCGAAGGACCGATGGCCGGTGCAGCAGACGAAACGCCGACACGTCGTCACGCGTTCTAGATACGCCGTCTCCACTCCAGGGTGGAGACGGCGTATTGAGAAGCGTAGCGTGAGAAGCCCTCGAGCTAGATAGACTGGCGACCTTAAGAAAGTATCTGGGACAGACCTCTGTCTAGCAGTAGACTGCGATAAGCTGAGTAGATTGATCTGTTATTTAAAATATAATAAACAGTTTGTGATTGGATACAATGATCTGAAAGGTTTGATTTCCACATGGTTTTAATTAGCAATTTTTATTTGTGCAGAATAAACATTTTTTTTTCTTTCTGTCTTTCTAGTAGATTGTATCAATTTCTTTCCATTTAAATTGTCGTGAGGTAAGTTTTGAGTATGAATGTGGATAGCTAAGAGTAGGGGAAGACCAAAGAAACGATAGATGGAATGCGTGAAAGGTGATATGGCTAGAAAGGGGATGACTACCGAGATGCAGACTAATAGAGAAGTATAGAAAAGAGAGAAGTATGTGCGCCGACCTCATGAAAATGGTACAAGGGCAGGAGAGTGGTGAACAATTTCTATCAATTCTCTACTTTCAACTTTATCAATTAATGAACTCAGCCTATCACAGTGCACTGCTGGACATCGGCCTCTCCCAGACGCCACAAAACCCTGTCCCCGCCTTCGACATCCAGTCTGTTCCAGCCACCTTTTTGAGATCGTCAACTTTATAATGCCATGAAAACAAAACGTAACACAATAAAGCCTGGTAACAACCATGCTTTTCTAAACAAGGTAATAATAAGATAGTAACCAATCGCTGCACATTGTACAATATGAAATGTACGAACATTTTGAACAATACATAATTACCTACGTGTATATTGATTCGACCAAAAATGTTCACAATTAGCTTCAGTCTCTTACGCAACAGTGCAGTTGTGTGTAAATTAATAAAAGCACTGTATTGTTTTAGTAACCAGCGATTTTGTTACAATGCAGTATCTGTTTATCAATTTTAATGATATCATTATGATAGTGTTATAGAATTTGAATTGAAATTTTGTTAATTATTGCTATTAATTAACAAAATATGTATTTCAAATTCTACAAATTCAAACGAGTTATAATTGTTGTTTAATTTAAATAGACTAGCTAGAGTTTTGAATATTGTTATTAACACATTGAACGCCGCGGTGGTCACCAGTGAGCAACAGCAATTATTTTAGTAATTCTTTGGATAGTAATAATAAATAATTATTTAGACTATTTTGAACCGTATGAGCCATTAAAATATAATGTGTAAAATTTGTCGAAATCGCGAATCGGCGTTAGCCCAGATGGAAAGTATAGTGTGGTCACCGGTGACCACCACGGCGTTCGATGTGTTAATATTTGAATGCTGTTGATTCCTATGACATCATCATTCTCTTGTCTTTATCCCAATTTATTTGGTATCAGCGCCACATGTCTTTTACTTTCGTACTTACTTCTCTATTACAAACGAGTGTCACGCGTCAGCGATACAGGGAACTGCAACCGTCAACGGTACGGTAAAGGCGGCGGTACGTTAACGGCGGCGGTACCGTAAAGGCGGCGGTACGTACGTTAACGGCGGCGGTACGGTAAAGGCGGGGGCAGCCGCCGACGCGTGGTTGGCTGCCGCTCGTGTATTTGAGCTCCGTACTCAAATATACAACCAACACGCATCGACTGTGTAGTTGTCTCTGTCGTTGACGCGTGTCACTCACGTGTATGCACACTTAATCGTCATCCCGGTAGTCATCCTTTTTCGAGCCATAACATCTTTCACACAATTAATTCATCGTTTTTTTGGTCTACTCCTACTCTACATCCGTCCACATTAATATTCAAAACTTCTAAACATAAATTTCCATGACATATTTCATCTAATTTATTCTGTTGTGATCAATTAAACTAAGGTTTGCGGTAAGGTTTGTGTAATACCTATAGACGTGAACCAGATTATCAACAAAATCTACAAGCAAAACAGAAAAGTCGATATTCTCTTATTTTATCACAAAAAACATGACTAAAAGAAAACTTTCTATTTTAATTTCATTCAAAAATGTACCTTTTACCGACGTTAACAATATTGGCGCTTATTACTTAGTAAGTCAGCTTATTTACAAGGCAGATGCAAGTGAAAACGTTGGAGTGGAATCCCCTCCCGGCGGTTCCACACACAAACTTCTCAAAGGTTCCTACAGAAAGGTCAGGTTCGTAGTACTCCCAACCGGCGTGCGTACGAACGTAAACGATAACGATGAACGAAAACGAGGCAAAAGTAGTATGTAAGGACTAAGGATTGTAGCAGGTTCAGTTCTGTAGTTTCTGCCTACCCCTATTGGGAAGAAGGCGTGAGTTTATGTATGTATGTATGATTGTATTTATGTTAGCTTATTTATTTGCCTCATGTTTAATGCTCGCGGTATTTAATTTAGATATAATTGTACTGTTATTTTACTTTAAAAATGTATTATTTGTATCAGTATAATCAATTGTTGGTGAACCTAAAAAAATAAAAAATAAATAGGTACATCCAAAACCACCATCATCAACTGCCTAGCCTTTTACCAACTATTTTGGGTTCGGCTTCCAGTCTAACCAGATGCAGCTGAATACCAGTATTTTACATGGAGCGACTGCCTATCTGACCTCCACAACCCAGTTACTGGGTAATACGATACCCCTAGGTAAGACTGGTTGTCAGACTTTCAGGCTTCTGACTACCCGTAACGACTGTCAAAAATCTACGAATGACAGCCGGGACCAACGGCTTAACGTGCTTTCCGAGGCACGGAGGGGTATCGGTATGTAAAGATGGTCACCCATCAACAGACCAACCGCGGCAAGCGTAGCTCCACTCAACACCCAGAACCACCATCAATCATAATAATCAAGCACTGCTCTCAAAAAATAAGCTACCAAAATTCACCCTCAAATCAAATGCTCTTTCAGACAATACAAACGGTTGTCTCAGACGTCGTCAGACAAAACCTCGCGGTAACGAAGCTTTTCAACAGTAACGTTGTACGGCACACCGCAGTTTCCGAAGCTCACAAGTTGCTATTGTGTCTGTATTCGCGGACAAATTGCTGATGTTGGTATAGACTGAATGTTGGTGTCGGTGTTGGTTGCTTCAGTTCAATTAATAACAAGAAATGGTTTTTGAAGTTGATTTATTTATTAAATGTTATTATTATTTATTGGTACCCCAACTGAGACTATACAATTACACGGAAGTTTACAAGAAAAGGGACAAATACTAGTGTGGCTCGCACTAATAGGAGACTACATCAATCACTTATATTCAGGTAGTTACAAAATACATATGAATCAAAATAATCCATATTCATCATTGATTAAATCTGGTTGCTAAAGTTTATTTCATGCGGAATAACTTAGTTGTCAAAGTGTTGGGGCATATTAGTCGATTCGCACGAATTTACTCGCCTGAAACGAACGAATCGCCACTTATAAATAATATAATTTTTTCTATAGGCGACTCGCACGAAGTAATTTTTTTTTTTTTTTGTGGTAGAATCGGTAACTCCGGAAATATGGAAATATGTGTTATGCAATTGGCAGATTTTGAATTTTATTCAATAAAGTATAGAAAAAAAAGGCCACTGGCGCACAGAAGTGTTAAGAGTAAAATAGTTTGAAACTTTTTTTTTTTTCTTAAATGCGTTTTATTACTTTTGTAGAACTGTCCTTAGTCATTCATTAGGAAAGAAGAAAAGCGCCTTTTTTATTATATCTATATTATTAATGCCTACAAGATTATTTTTGTCTAACCTACAATTTGAACATGTATCTGTGAAATCATTAATAGTTAAATTAACACTTACATAAACGTATTTCTTTAAATATCAGTCGGAAGAATCGTACAAAAATCAACTTAAATAGCCTTTTTATAGAATCAATCTACTCTCTATTAGACGTTTTACCATCAAAGCGGCGCCAAAGCAAAGTTTTATAATCACCCCAATTTACTTCAGACCCAGACAAGTTGAAAAGACCAAATTATAGTTAAAAACGACGTTGTCAAAACCAAGCAACATTAAAATAAACTTCCCCACTCACAAACGACTTTTGCCGCCATTGAATGAACCAAGATCTAAGTTTAACGTGCTAAGACCACGATGGAGCCATAAAAAAGATTTCTCTTTTATAGCAAGGTTTATAGGGAGCCAGGAATAAAAATGTACTTTGTGGAATGTTAGGAATGAGGTTATATACTCGTAAATAGACTGGCATACCTTTTAATCGTCGCGTTCGATATGAAAAAATGCTTTTTAATAATTACTAAATAAATCCTTTTTTTATACAACGTAATTATGTTGCTTTGTACCTCGGAATATAAAACAACATATCTGACACATTACAAGTAAATATTTTGGTCTTTTGAGTCGAAGCAAAGTAAAAGTTTGTAACTTTAATTCTATGGGTGCCAATGCGAAAAATAAATTAATGAATAATATTATTACTTAACTAATTTAAGCCTTTTTTCACGATTGTCATCATCTGCCTAGCCTTTTCCCAAATATGTTGGGGTCGGCTTCCAGTCTAACCGCATGCAGGTGAATACCAGTATTATAAATGGACTTCCACAAGCTAGTTATTGGGTAGCACGATACCCCTAGGAAAGACTGACCCACGAATGACAGCCGGGAGCAACGGCTCAAAGTATTTCCGAGGCACGCAGGGTTCTCGGTATGTAAAGATGGTCACCCATCCACAGACCAACCGCGGCAAGAGTAGCTTAACCTGATCGATCGACCTGTGCGACTGTTATTATTTAGCCACGGGGCACTCAATTTTTCACGACTGTATAGCATAACTATTCTGTAGGCGTTCTGTAGTTTCTGCCTATTCTAATGGGAAAAAGGTTTGAGTTTATGTTATGTGTGCTGAATCCCCAGTCACAAACGTAATGTAAATAATACCTACTCAAAGTGACAAATAAATACACCGGAGAATAAAGTCATAAATATGTAGCAGAGAAGTAAAGAAACTTCAGCCAACGAATTTATATGACAGAGGAAAAACATGCATCACCCAAAGTATGACTGGTAGAAAATTCCTATGGCATTAAGTCCGCCTCTGTGCATGTATGTGCTTGAAGTATTAAATAAATATAAATAAATAAAATAAGTGGTACTTAGTTACTTACATGGTATGACTTTTTGATTTTGGTTTTTATGTGAATTTGTCTTCTTTGTGGCGTGTCGACATGAGTGTGTTTCCACTTTGACCGCCGTCTGTAACAGAAATGTACACGTTAACCGATTGAGTTACCTTTTTACTTAGATTAAAGTTATGTAGAGTCTGAATTTTATGTTAAGTGGATACGTACAGTCGACAAAAGAGATAGGTAGGTAGCTTGAAAATACATCTAAGTGTGCATACACACTAGGGGCACGCGTCACGGTAGAGGCAACTGCAGTCGTTTTTTTTTTTAATGTCTTCTCGCAGTTCAACCTGTGAAGTTGTCGACTGCTTAACTGGGCTTGCCTGTAGATGCGTCAATAAATTAAGGCCTCCAGCCAGGGCTTAAATAACATAAAAACCAAGCGGCTATACGCTAATGACACCCCCTGTGGGGTACGGACCTCGGCTTAGGGCGTCGCTTGAAGAGGGCAGCAAGGGACGGGGTGGATCGGAATTATAGGGACGAATGTAAAACTACAGGCTCAGCGGCGCGGGCTGGCTCGAGCAAGGGTCGGGGAGGACATGGTATGGAGGATCGCGACGGGCCTCGACGGCAAGGACGGAAGGACGGCTGTCGGGACTACAACTGCAGTCGTCCACAACGTGCAGCTCGTGTACTTGAGTACGGTGCTAAAACACTCAAGCGGCACGTTGTCGACGACTGCAGTTGCGTATGCACACAAAGCCATGTGAGTATCAAATCTTTGATATCTCAACTAAGTCTGTCTTAAGTCTTACAAGTCTTAAAGGGTATTATTAGTTATTACCTGTAGCCTGAGTTACTGACTTAACGTGTTCTTCTTTTCATAATTATTACAAAAATATTTGAATTGGAACATTATAATTTGGTTTATTTCCATCTGTGGTGTGCGCATAACTCCAAGCAGTATCAATATTAATACGCTGGCAACATTTTAAAACTTTTCGCCGCACTAGAAAATGCTGACGGGATGGCGAAAGATATTGCAGTCATTGAATTGGTTATCGGGAAAACCAGGTCGCATTGGTAGAAAAATAAAGGATTATTGAAATATGAGCCAAAGCCCCTTGGCGACGGCGAATATGTACAGACGCACATCAAGCTACTACAATCTGTCAAATATCTTTAATAGATTTTCAACTTTATCGCTAAATCCTAACGTTCAAGGTTGATTGGGAAAATTTCAGGTAGCTTGATATGCTGGCGTCTGTACTTTTATTGTACTTACTGAATAAAAAATAAAAGTCACCGAATTTGCTGCCCTGTCTAAAATTTCTTCTGAAAGCAGTGTTTAAGTTTTTTCGGTTTAATTTTGTTCTCTCAAAAGAACAAACGCGCTTTACTTAAATCAAATTCAAGTTAATTTATTAAAATCTTACATATAGTACACAAACATCGTATTAGCATGCAGTTCTAACCGAGAGAAAGCTTAGACTGATTTAGCAGCGAGTCCCAAACTAGACACAGCCTGTATCTTAGTGATAAATATGAGAATATTAACAAAATACATTTATATTTTGATTTCTTATGTCCTAAAACCGTTTCTTTTTAATAAAAAAAACTAAATTAATAAGATAAGCTTGGCACCACTTTTGACTAGCACAAATTGTGTGCAAAATTCCCAGTACCTTTCATGATAAAAACTTATAAAAAGGGCAAATGGCAGATAAAATGTCCCGTTTTTTTATTCGAGGTCATATCTCACCGGACCCTGACGAAGTGATGCGAAAGCAAACAAAAAAGAAAAAGCTCACTCATCCCGAACTCCCAATGCTCCGATAAAGTTGACAAAAGATGGTGCCAAGTTTTTTTTTTTTTTTTTGTACGTTAGCTTTTGAAGGTGGAATATCGGAAAAATTGCTGGAGGTTGCGACAGACGGTTGCTGTTGGTAGACATGACATTCGTTTTTTAAAGAAGATCAATTTGACGATTTTAATTGAACTGCACTTTGACTTAAATTGTACGATCTCTCATGCCATAGAAGACAAACAAATCTAAATGTACTGTTGTACCTTCGTATCTATAGAGAATTCAAACAAGATTAATAAGTTAATTGCACGCACGCACCATTGCGCATGTGTTCTTTGAACGCCCAGGCGTCATCCAGATTAGGACATAAACTCTCGAGGTTCCCTGATCTTACACAGATGTTCTTAACTGACCAGGAGATGTAATCAACTCCTGGATGGATGTGGGCTGGTTGGACTAACCACCGACCACCTGAAGGACTAAGCGCGGAAACCAAACCCTCTAATATAGAACCGCACGCACTATAGAATTTTGTTGTTTACTATAAAAGCCCAAGGCATTAAATATATTCACCTCAAAGAACATGTTACAATAATAATAATATTTACTACTTTTATTAAATACTAGCTGTGCCCGTAACTTCGTTCGCGTGAATGTCGGAAAACAATAATGTGCCGAGAGAGTCTTCGAGTCTTAGAGACGGTATAGGTACCACTCCTCCATAGAAAAGGAAGAAGCTTCCGATCTTGCTTGGTGGGAAGCGCTACCTGGAGTTCTCTACCACAGCCCTTTCGAATGCAGTCACTCAGGTCTTCAGGGTTTATACTGTCAACGCAACGAATTATCACTCCAAGGTAAAATAAAAGCTCGTAGCATAAAATATCTTTACAAACTACTACTCTTATCAAATACTAGCATCCGCATCCGCGCGCAACTTCGTTTGCGTAGAATTCGGATCTCCCACCGTTTAAATCCTATTACCCGTTTTCTCGTAGGAATGAAGCATTTTCCCGCGGTATAAAGTAGCCTATGTTCATCAGGGATAATGTCAGCTTGTAATGGTAAAACAATTTTTCAAATCGGTCCTGTAGTTTCGGAGCCTATTCAATACAAACGAACAATCAAATCTTTCCCCTTTATAATATTAGTGTAGATTTATTTAAAGGTTAGGTGAATCCAGTCACTTTTCAAACACAAAATTCCGCATCCGCCATTGGAAAAATGGGTGCTTATCCATCGTACCAAATAACGGAATAAAGCAATATAAGTGGGTCACGTCAGGCGAGGGTTAACCTAGATAATTTATGTTCAGGGTACCAGGCGCCCACGACGCCCGACAGTGCTGCGTTCAACATTTTTAATTTCCCCTTACTGTTTGAATTTTAAAATAGTTCGTTTTCATAATAATTGCTGTCTATTACTCGTAGTGTGCAGTGCCTTTTTGGTAGTTACCTCTTGGCGTTTGAACTGTCTTTTAGTGTTTTTTTCGAAACTAATATTAATAAATGGAAAAGATTTGTTTTTTTGTATGCTTCGCTTTCATGTAAAAACGGCAAGCACGGGATTAGGACATAGGAACCTTGTGAAACCGCGGGGCGCAGCTAGTTTTTAATAAAATCATATGTTGGCATGGTCCTTTCGTCCGGTCCAATGAGTCCGACTAAAGTCCATAACATTTAAGGTCAGGTCAAGATAGAAGTATACAGGGTCAAATTAAATTAGCTAGCAAAACTAAGAGTTTTGCTGGCTAATTTAATTCGACATCACGTCTAAGGAGACGTGATGGGTATGGATATCTTACCAAGATGAAACTAAATAGAAATTAATATGATGAGATTTTTTTTTGGGGTCACCAACCGTAGGTACTGCAGTCCCTTAAAATATCATTTTTTTTGGGTGATTTTCACAGACATGATGAGTTTAGGGTATCAATTTCTAAATACGATAAAACAAAACAAAAAAAAATCACAGATTTTCTTAGCAGTAGCTAAGAAAATCTGTGGGTTGTGGTCTACTTATATCAAATATCAAATCTTTTTTACTTTTATTTAGTTGTGTTTAAATCTGGTCTGCAGAGTTTCGCTAGCTCATATAATTTGACCCAATAGAATAGGGAGATAAAATTGATAGTATAAAACTGAAGTTACTTTCAACAGTTATTGGCAGACTATACACGGAAAACCGCACTTTTTCTTCATTTTCCCAATAGCAATTCTTCATACGAAACCGCTGGTTGTTTGAAACTAGTGCGCAAAGGGACGCTCCAACAAAGAAATACTATTTCTTTTTAAAACTCAACCTGAAGATTAACTCGGGAAACTGAATTATAGTATGCTTCAACTTCATAATCTATTTCGTAAAACTCTTCGACTATGATTCAATTTGTATGGTTCATTGTAGAAGTTTCGTGGCTCTGGGCTCTTTTAATTTTCACTTTAAGTTTTGAAAAATAGGTACGTGAGATAATATGAAATTATAGTTACCTAGTACCAACCCGCACTGGACCCGCGTGGTGGATTACGGCCCACTCCCTCTCACAGAGAGGAGGCCTGTGTCCCAGCGGCGGGAACATTGTAGGCTGGTTTTACTAGTTACCTACTGATTTCATTTGGTCTTTTTATCCTTCTTAATTTCTGATGTGAAACATCTATAGCCGCACGTAAAACAGATTTCTGGCGTGGCGACGCATACGGTGGCGACGCGTCGCCACGCTCTATGCTGGTATATACAACGTGTAACGTTAAATGCGCAAAACCTCAGACACCCCAACTGATTTTTGATTCAATTGACCTATTTCAGAGAGAAAATTAGTCATTAAAAAAATTGTAAAGGTTTTATGTGTGTTTTAGTTTTACTGGCCATTCTGATCGTTTCTTGCGTCTGCGACGACGCTTTACCGAGAGAGGAGTCGTCACCGGGCCGCTGCGCCGCGCTGACATTGGCTTGCTTGACCTATTAATAAATAGACACAGCAACGTTTTAATAAAGATTTTTAAAAAAATGTGACCTGTGTTAAAAAGTGGTTCAATTAATTCTGCTCGTTATTCTGATCAAACTATTTTCAGGTTTTGCGCATTTAACGTTACAAGTTGTATATAGGGTGACTGGTAATTAGTCACCGATACTAAACACATGATTCTACTCATCATTATAAACAATTTTTACTATCGGACCAAATCCGAAATCGCGAAATAAAAAAATCAGCTGTTCCCTACATTTATGTTCGTACGAGTCGTCAAAATGTTGGGAACAGCTGACATTTTTTTCGTCATTTCACTTTTTGTCCCATTATAAAACTTGTTTGTTGTCATGAGTAGAATCATGTGTTTAAGTATCGGTCACTAATTACCAGTCACCCTATATACAGTCTATATGCAGTTAGTGTGTACAGTGTGGCGACGCGTCGCCAGGCGCAATCGACTGTGCGATTGTCTCCCAATGAAAAAAATTTCTTAAAATTTGTATTTAATGAAAATAAATTTTCGGGAAAAAAATATTTGTTTTTATCATTATGCCATATTTAGTTCCTATCACAATCTGTTCTTTTCTGCATATTACTTTTACAAAATAATGTCGATGTTTCACATCTGCCAGGCGTCCCGTGACGGCTCACACTTTTTTTTTTGTAAAACGTAGTATTTTTTTGTTACATCATCATACGTCATAACACCGCACCTGTATTCCTCCAAGAGGTTGACAGAGGTGTACACCTAAAGTCTATTCACACTTGTTTCAAATTGATGTTATTTCAAGTTACATAAATATCAACTTTATTTTAATGTGAATTCAGTTCATTTCAGAGTGACTAGCACTACTGAGAAAGTTATAAAAATGTTTGAAGTTGCAGTGTAAACTGAACTTTATTATATAGGAATTAAAGTTATTTTTCCATAATCTCATATTTGTTCAAATAAATCGCGAATGCAAATACAAGGGGCGAGTCTATTACCATATATTTTTTTTTAATTTTGTATAATAAAAAGTCTTACATTAATTGGTTCCCTTGTTCTTTTCTAGGGTATATGGAAGCGTTAAGAATGTGTTCTAAGTTGACGCAGGCGTAATAATGGCCGTAATTTGAGTCCTCGTTTATAAAATCTACCAAATCAAAATCACAATGAAAGAATAACTGAGTTTGAGAAGTACCAAGACAAGTCTCTTTATAACACTAAGTCGCAGCAAATAGGTGAATATGAAGGAAGAAGGAAAAGAAATAACTTCAAACGATCGCAGTACTCAAATGACTGATAAATCTCAAATTTCTATTAACTCCATAAAAGAAAACGACCAAGTCGATGATCAAGTTAAAAAGTAGGATTTTGTATTCACAACAACAAAATTATGAAGCCCTTTCACGACTTTTACTTTAGGGACTTCATTTGTTATAGGAGCCGTTTTTCCGTCTCGGAAGAATAGAAGTATTATGATACAAAGGACACAATCCGCTTTTTCGCTCCAAAATTACAATTTCTGCTATATCTCCAAGAAGTGTGTCTCGTAGACGATTTTTTTCGACGCCGGCTCATAAATTGACAATTTAATCATGTCTTCTTCCTTCGTTTCTTTTTAGGGTTCCGTGCCTCAAAAGGAAAAACGGAACCCTTATAAGATCACTTCGTTGTCCGTCTGTCATGACCCTTTTTTCAGAAACGCGTGGATTTATCAAGTTGAAATTAGTATCAAATACTCAAGGCTGCACTCCCTTGAAGCAGTGAAAAAATCAAAGTTCTAAGTGAACGCAATCAAAAGATACGGGCGTATATGTTCCGAAATCAAAACCTATAGAGTACTTCCCGTTGACCTAGAATCATGAAATTTGTTAAGAAACAATGTCATGCAGAAAAAGTAAAGGACACAATCCGAAAACCGTATTGTAGTTACATTACAAAAAAAAAAAAACGATTTACAAACCTACTTACAAATGTGTACGGAGCCCTCAGTGCACGAGTCCGACTCGCATTTGACCGGTTTTTTCTTTTTAATTATAACATCGTATTTTACTTGAAAAATGTTGATTTTTTTATGTGAATTATTTATTTTCGTCTTCTTTTGCTTTTACTTCGGTCTTGGGTATATTATTGGTGAAACATTTTTGGATTGCAAATATACTTTATTTAGTCATGTTGAGAAGAGGTAAGAGCTTAGTGCTCATAAATATACATGCAAGTGAACGTGATTCATCATCTGCCTAGCCTTTTCCCAGCTATGTTGGGGTCGGCTTCCAGTCTAACCGGATGCAGCTGAATACCAGTATTTTACATGAAGCGACTGCCTATCTGACCTCCACAGCCCGGTTACTGGGTAACACGATACCCCTAGGTAAGACTGGTTGTCAGATTTTCGGGCTTCTGATCACCCGCAACGACTGTCAAAGATCTACGAATGACAGCCGGGACCAACGGCTTAACGTGCTTTCCGAGGCACGGAGGGGTCTCGGTATGTAAAGATGATCACCCATCCACAGACCAACCGCGGCAAGCGTAGCTTAACCTGATCGATCGACCTGTGCGGCTGTTATTATTTAGCCACGGTCCCCTCCTCGCACGTGAACGTGATTAGTGAACAAAATTAAAATTATGTGCGTAACTTGATTACAGAAAAAAAATATATACAACGTGTAACGTTAAATGCGCAAAACCTGAAAATAGTTTGATCAGAATAACGAGCAGAATGAATTGAACCACTTTTTAATATAGGTCACATTTTTCAAAAAATCTTCATTAAAAACGTTGCCGTGTCTATTTATTAATAGGTCAAGGAAGCCAATGTCAGCGCGGCGCAGTGGCCCGGTGACGACTCCTCCCTCGGTAAAGCGTCATCGCAGACGCATGAAACGATCAGAATGGCCAGTAAAATTAAAACAGCACATAAAACCTTTACAATTATTTTAATGACTTATTTTCTCTGTGAAATAGGTCAATTGAATTAAAAATCAGTTCGGGTGTCTGAGGTTTTGCGCATTTAACGTTACACGTTGTATAATATTACGAAATTTTAGTCGAGTGCCAGCCAAAGTGGTCCTTCGAGACAAAAGTTCGGTTTAGTGGCGTTTAAGCCTATCTTTTACCTTTTAGCACGGTTGTCCAAAAAGGTGTGTAATGTGTTTGTCTACGCAACCTACGGGACCAAGGCGCTCACCCGCGCATCTCTAGCACCGCCCGCCCCCCGTCGTCGCCTCCAAGCCGCACGCGCGTCGAGTATGGCCATGGCTCACGTCCCGCGGCCCTCGTTCACTTGCCCTCGCGCGCCCGATCGAAACGCACGCGCACCAGTCACCGCGTTGTAGAATGTAAGTACCTACTGTAATTTTATTGGAATATACCAGGTTTTATACAGTCCACTAGTCATCCGCAAGGATCAAGACCTAACATGTTGATAATGCTTAGGTAATTTTCACTGTAGGAACACTTCTGCCTAACATTTTGGAGAAAACAAGCACAATTTTATATTCTTACATGATTGGTCTACGTATAACGTAAGCAAAATCAGCCTACAACGTTCTCACAACTGGAATACAGGCCTCCTCTCTGTGAGAGGGACTGGGCAAACTAACGTCAGTATACTTAGCCTACAACGTTCCCAATACTGGAACACAGGCCTTTGTGAGAGGGACTGGGCTACAAACCACCGTGCGGGCCCAGTGTTGGTTCGTGGTAATAAAAAAATAAAAAAAGAAACCAAACTAAATCGGAAAGTTTAAAAACCCCATAAAAAATCAACGACCAAGGAAAGGAAGGATAAAGTTAAATCCCCCATATCTTGGGCGACACTTCATTTCCTGAGAGCGTTTATCAATGAACGAACTTACACTCAGCCGGGGTACGTGGCAGTGTCCGAACAGACATTACAGTGACTTATTATCTTCTAAGACGCAGTCTTTTGGCTTCACACCAAACTGAACGTACTATTTATTTTACCATTTATGTACACACATATGTATATAAACAGACAAGAAAAAAAAACAGAACTGAAAAATAGGTACAAAGGTGATGCTTATTTCTTAAGAAATCTCTTATATAGAACTTTTAAGTGGGAACAATTCCGTCATACATGATTTTTGCGTAACTTTAACCATTTACGCAGCGCACGTAACGGAAGCTTTCAAAAAGAATATTTTTTTCCGCTTTTGCAACATTTTTCATTGATGCTCCGCTCCTATTGGTTGTAGCGTGATGTTATATATCCTATAGCCTTCCTCGATAAATGGACTATTCAACACAAAAATAATTTTTCAATTCGAACGAGTACTTCATGAGATTAGCGCGTTCAATCAAACAAACAAACTCTTCAGCTTTATAATATTATAGTATAGATGTATAGATGACTAATACCTTTGTTGTACGAAACTATACGTCCCACCGGTTCCAGGGCGCAACATATATTTCAAGGACGTATTCATATTATGTCCTACCCGTACACGCTATTGTTTACGTTTGGCGTATTTATACGTCCCGCTCGGTTAACAGGTTAATATTAGGTATGTGGGATTGTATGGCAAAATAAACGAATAAAATACTTGAAACTGTTTATTTCTAACACACAAAAAATGAAAACCGGCCAAGCGCGAGTCGGATTCGCGCACGAAGGGTTCCCTACCATTATCTATAAAAACGGCAAAAAAAATCATGGCTGTTGTATGGGAGCCCCCCTTAAATATTTATTTTATTCTGTTTTTTAGTATTTCTTGTTATAGCGGCAACAGAAATACATCATCTGTGAAAAATTCAACTGTCTAACTATCGCGGTTCATGTTCATTGTTTTCTGTTTCGCCTGGTGACAGACCTTCGGACGGACGGACGGACAGCAGAGCGGGAGTAATATGGTTCCGTTTTTCCCTTTGGGTACGGAATCCTAAAATCAGAGTTACACCGTAAGTCCGTCGTGAATCTAATTAGTATCACCATTATTCTTCTTTCTCATTTGCACACATACTTCTCTTTCTTTCATCTGCTAATAAAATATTTTTATCCCACGGGTATACTTAAATATTAAAGGTACAATTCAAAAGCATGTCTATGGTAATCATTTGACGGAGTAAGAGCACTTTGGGCGATCCAATCGTTATGGTATGTCATTTTCCGTGGACAAATTGGGATGTTATTTATAGTTTGTTAATAATAATAAAAATAATAATAAGGATTAATTCTTACATAATTGCTTTATGTGCTCTAGTGAAGATCATCATCATCCCATTTTCAAAAAAGGAATGCGTTACGTGTTTATTTCGTAAGCGTTCCTGGTCTTTCAGTTTGGAGAAAAGTCTTCGTCGTACTTCGCATATAGCCTGGGCTTAATGCCAGTATTTCATTGGATACGTATGCTTGGAGTTTTGGACAGCACAAAAAGATTAAATATTATAAGTATGCTTAAATAAACCACACGGACACGCAAACTGTAACCATGAATTCAGCACATGATTGTAGACCCCCTAGCGTAGAATTATAGACCCCCTAGCGTACAACTTTTTCGTGTGTTACCTAGGCGGTGAAATATATGGAACCGCATTTTTTAGGGTTCCGTACCAAAATGGTAAAAAGGAAGCCTTATAGTGCGACTCAGTCTGTTTGTCTGTCTGTCCATCTGTCACAGCTGGATATCTCAAGAACTACTAAAAACTTGAAATTTGGAATAGTTTTAGATGACGTTTGCCTTACTATTTTGTAAATAAGAAAGAAATAAAATTATATTTATTTTTTGCAATACCTTAAAAATTCAAAGTGGGGCTACTAGGGCCTGTGGGGTATCATATGGAAGAGTGCTGTTTGGACACTCTCATTTTTTTTTCTTTTTTTTTAGGCCGCATACTTTTCGACTTTTGATGAATAATGTAAAAAAATATACCCTTCCCCCTTATCTCTGAAGTTTGCATAGAGAAATATCTGAAATTATTATATGTGATAGAAGTTTATGTAAAGATTACAGGAAAAATAAAACGATGTCTCTAAACAGTATATTTTTCAGAAATATTAAAAATTAAAATTTAATATAATGGTACGGAACCCTCGGTGCGTGAGTCCGACTAGCTCTTGACTGGTTTTTTTTTTAATAACCGACACTTCGGATCATGTACTGAATCCATGGTAACAGGTGGCGTGTCTATGCCCCTGCCACCCCTATTTAATAAAATAACTTAGTCACTTACTTGAAACTCTAGTTTGTATAATACAGGATATTTTCTCCGTTGCTCGCAGAGTTTGGGGAAGTTCTTCAGTTCGACGGGCCGGTCCGGTATCGTCTCCGATATGGATCCGTTCTCGTCCGCTGTGGAAGAAATTGCGTTAGTAGGTACATACATTATAGAAACATTCAGTTGTTAGGAACATTTAAAATACAGTCATACACTTGTTAAAGGACAGCGATAGCGGTTATTGTTAATATGGCGGATAAATTCCATTCCAAATATAACCTTTGCCTTCAAAGCAAGAGTGAAAAAGCATCTTTTGGGCACGCTCGATTCATCATAGACCTCATCCATCCCTTTCCATCAGGCGTGATGAAGGGCAAGAGCAGGGCCATTCAGCAATACAATAATACACTTTCGGATACTTTTCTTGTCACCAATAAAACTGATTTGTTTTATTATCTACGAATTCATTTAGTAACAAATGTTAATCAAATTATATGCATTTTGAGATTAATACGAACTTTAAGATTCAACTTCGTAAAATGCATGAAGAAAGTAGAATAAAAAACCCTGAAATTTTGTCAAATAATCCGTTTTTAACCCTAAAATATATGCACTGTCCCCCTAGATTCTACTCACCCCTATCTCCTCACAGTGTATGACTGTATTCCGAACCAGAATTCTCCGGTATAATCCAGAATTCTCCGGCACGATCCAGTTAGAACTGGATACATATCGTTCAAGACGAGTAGCTCACAAAGGCACGTGTAATCAGAACAGGGTACACTGTGCACCCGCATTAGTTAGCACGTGCTTTGTTAGATACTCTTTGGTATGCATAGCATTATTGTATGTGGAATTGTAGAGACAGGCAACTCGGAATATAGTTCAAAGACTCAAGAGTTGTAAGTTTCCCTTGAGTTTTTGATAAGATTTATGCTCCTATTTATACCTAAGTAGCTAAAATAATTTATTTATTTATTTAACCATTTATGTACAGTATGTACACACATATAAACAGACATGAATGAAAGAACAAAAAAAATACGCACATATAGGTACACACATTTTCAGTATAGGTATATATTTAAAATAAGAACATACGAAAAAAAAGCTGCCTGTCATCATTCAAATATAATTAAATATAGTGCTGATACGTGTTCCCGCTCCGATAAATTATGATCGGAATCAGAATAAACCGACATCGATACCGCACGATATCGAAAACTTTTTTAGTACCTAGTAAGTAGTTTTTTCTTTTGTTCGGAGCGAAAACTTATTGGTGTTAGATTGGCACAATAAGTTGTTAGTTATGTTCTATGTTAAATCTACATTCCTTTCACAGTTACTTTTTCTCTGATTTTGCATCACTGTCCAAATCAAAGTGATCTTTATTCTCATTCTAATAAGATTGCTGTTGGGTTGCTGGCATTGACAGGTCTGTCAAAATCATTGTGATCTTTATTGTCGTTACTATAAGGTTGGTGTTAGGTTGCTGCTGTCAGAGGTAAAATAATTATGAACGGACTATACTGGGTGTCCGAAAAGTCATGGATTACCTTTTACCTGCAGATGGGCCACATTGGGATAAACCAATAAAAAAAAAATTACCTACCAATACATTTTTTTTTGACGGCACGGTTGGCGCAGTGGTTAAGCGATTGACTGCTGCGCTGCGTGTCGCGGGTTCGATTCCCGCACGGAACAAATATTTGTATGACCTACATGTATTTGTTCCGAGTCTGGGTGTTTTTCTATCTATAATATGTATGTATTTTCAAAAAAAAAAATTGTATATAAGTAGTTTATCAGCCATCTTGTTACCATAACACAAGCATTAGGTTGCTTAGCTTGGGACAAATGGTGCTGTGTGAAATGTCCAGGGATTTATTATTATTATTATTATTATTATTTTTCACCAGGGCCGATCAAAAATAAGGTAATTTTTTTTTGGTGAAAATTTTAAGTTTGAACCTAAATTTTAGGTATTTAAAAGATGATATCTGTAACTTTCTTGTATTCAATCGATAGTAGGATGATTCAAAATGAAAATAAAAAAAAACCTGTACTCGAAAAAGTTTTCATTCGTAGAAATGGCATGGAAAAAACTGATCAAAGGTAGAGATTTTCCAAAATTTCATTAAACATCAAAAAACTCGGAAACCATAAGACTTTTAGTGTGGTCATTTTTTTTTATTGGTTGGCAATGTGGCCCATCAGCAGGTAAAAGATAATCCATGACTTTTCGGACACCCAGTAGATAGTATATTCTGGGTCTGTCTACGTGAAGCTTCTACATAGGTTTGTAATGTTTTTCTAGTGTTATATTCCAAGCCACACCACTCTTTGTTAATTACTTGACGTCCATTTAATTTATCTAATCTATTTTAATTACATTAATTCCGTTATTGTGTAGCTGCTACTATACAGGGTGGAATTTTCGAAGCGTACCTGGAGGCAAAGTTGACGTGTTTTGTATAATTATTTCAGGTATATGAACAAATTGACAGAAACGTTATCAAAAATATATCATCTCTTTTTTATTACCTACCGACTGTTTTGATAAAAGAGTAAATCCTGATCAATAATTTATGAGCGTGTTATTTAAATCCGCATCAAAACACATATAAAAAAATATCTACTAAAAAGTATACACTCGATCCAGCAATTCGAAAATTATTTCGTAATAAAAATCTGGCCAAACGTGTTTCCCAGCGAAGATTTATCGTGGAAAATAGGCATTAAGGCTCCGAGTGAAAAGCACAGAATTGTGCCCATTTTAGTGAATGAGTGAATGTACCATCTCGTCGCTGGGAGTGATAAATGAGTGAATGGCGAATGGAAGGGGTTCAGAGTTGAACAACCCGTGATTTTGTCAACCGTTTTATTGCTTGATTAGTCTGAGACGTTTTCATTCTCTACAGTTCTTATTTTGAACGGAGGCCCAAAGGACTCTTACTAATATTACAATTAGGATCTTAAAAAAATGTGACATTTTCGTTTATCTTGCAATTTTTTATGGGCCTTGTACCTGCCTATTTATCTACTGGCTTAACCCTGTTTTTCAATAGATATCTATCGATATTGAAAAGTTGTGAAAGTAACTCGTTTTAAGGCCGATAGGTCTCCCTTCCCCCGTCTCCGATGAATCTAATTTTCTAATTTTCCCCTGGAAAACTTTAAAGTCTTACTCGCACCTAACTTTTCCACTCTTCGTCAAAAAACTAAGACCAATCCATACTAATACGATATTATAGATTCGAAAGCAACTGTCTGTATGTTAACTTTACACGCCTAAGCCACTGAACGGATTTCGATCAAATTGGCAAGGAAATAGATGGCATCCTGGGAAAGGGCTTAGGCTACTTTTTGTCCCGGTAGCACGTTCCCGTGGGATAATTTCCGACATCCCCGCGGGCGAAACCGCGATCGGCCGTGCAATTCTGTAACCATCTCACCGTGAAAGCTTGGGTGAAGTGAGCGTGGAGTGAGCTGTCATTCGCTAGGGATTAACACTATTAAGTGCTCACTTCACTTATGATTTCACGGTGAGATTTTTACAGAATCGACCGGCTGAAGTTAGTTAAACATATTATAATAAAAGGAATATATCGTTTTACTACAGAAAATTATGTTTACAATCGACTTATGAGAATTACGACTAATTTCTATAACGCCTAGTAAGGGCACAAATAAAATAACCATAAATTTTCTTTATTAGCCATTATATTACTTGGAATGTTTGTTTATGATATTATATAGCCTATTGTAATGGACGGTATGTTATGATAACAGGCTTTTAATTTCATTAAAATATTCCGATAGTGTGAATAACATGGGGTGTTTATTTCCTTTTAATTACCAGGAAACAGGAATTAACCTTGTAATGTCCTTAAAAAATACCGTAGGGCAATTGTGTAATACACTAACAACAGGAATTGGGTTTATTTTGACAGTTCAACAACATTCATTGTATTATTTACGTTGTTGAGCAGATTTTTTTCGAACATGTGAAGCAATGGATTAGCAATATCCCTCAAAATTATTCAGATTGAGATTGATAATGTTTTACGCAATTGGGGTGCTGGTGTGAAATGAAAAATCTCACCGTGATAACTAAGGTGAAGTGAGCTTAGAGTGAGCTGTGAGTCATGCTGATGCTAGGGATTGACACTATTGACGGCTCACTCCACGCTCACTTCACCCAAGTTTTCACGGTGAGATGGTTACAGAATCGCACGGCTGGTATATATTTCATTATTGTATAGAATCAAGTTTTTCTAACTGAATAGGCCGCTGTGCTGCTGTGGGGAATATATTCTTCATACCAGCTAAAGCGCTAGGAAGTGGAGAAGGGCGGTCGTTTTGGGGGACTTTCTTATGTAATTTTGACGTTCAAAAAGTGCTGATTCTCAGCCTAGTTTGAATGAGTTACTTTTGATTTTGTTTATGTAGGTAGTTTAGGATTACCTTGCATGTTTAAATAAAAATAAGAAGGTTTAATTTAATTAATAGAAAATAAATAGTTCATTTATAATTAATTAATTCATTCATTTAATTCATTTATTCATAATTTCTTTCGAAAACATACATCGGTTTTTTTTTTTTCATAAAAACCAAATAAAAATCGAAAAATGAGCAATTCGCGCAATAGCCAATACCGGAAACCGTTTTAGCTACCCAAAGCCTGATTTCTCGTTACTTGTCATTGAAATAATTTACATACATAAGAAGAAAGAGGACTAGCAAGACTTTATCGGAATTGATGAAATTGGTGGGACCAATTTCCCGATCACGTATAACAATAGCACTTTCAAAGTTAACCCTTCGATAAACACGCTAAAAATGGGCCGTAACATAACGAGTACAAGCCATTTGAAGAGGCGATGGTGGGTCGTTATTGTGTGCGTCTAAACACAGGCGAGAGCAGGGTTGAGGGTCTTGAATGGTCCTTCGCTCCGGTATGATGACGCATCTATTAGACATTCATGCTTAGTGGTGTTTAGCATCGCAAGATACATTTTTCTTTTTAATTTTTATAGAGGTTTTTTTTTTGCTTTAAATTATGAATCTGTGCAGTCTACTAGAATAGAATAACGCTTATTGTGTCCAGTATTACAGCTAGTAGTAGTAGGCACATACACAAAACTATGATCGAACTCTTCACCCTAGAATCCAGAAGATCCATATCGCTTACTATCTATGTCAAGCACGTCTGTAACTCCAATGCTGGCTTTCGTGCTCGTCGGCGCCAACTTGTGTATTCCTACAACATTAGATTCGACCACATCGATAGTTATAATCTGACAACACATCAATTTAGGAAATTTGTAGTCTTAGCTTTATAAAAAAAAAGCTCCTTTTTCTATCCCATTAGAAAGCTTTCATTCAATCAATCATTCATTTAATCTTTCACTCCATTCACTAATGTATTCTGTTTTTATTTTTATCTCACGTAGCGTTAACAATCGACAAATTAGTAATAAGTGGATAATGTTGTTAGTAGTATAATAAGTATTTTGTTTAATTAATAAGATAGTATGTGTAACATTTAATTGTACTCCTGTTTTTTGTCCCGAAATAAAAAATAAATAAATAAAATGATACCGGAAGCAAAAGTTTTAAGCGTCAGGAAAGGTCCAACTAAGGTGCATCTAAGGTCCTCTAGCGGGTTGCTAAGCGCTGGTTTTTAGCCTAACTCCTTGACTCCTAAACAGTTTTCACCTTCAGTGTCATGAGGAAATGAAGAATCAGCTTTAAACGTTGCTGTTAGTGCTGTATCAAGCGCCTTATTGGAGTAGGCGTATCGACATAATTATTAGTTGTAAAATAAGGTTAGAACGTTTAAGAATCCAATTCTTTGTTGCTCGTACACAAAAAATTGAATTCTTAAGACACAAGTAAATGACAAAGTCAAATCATTTATTTCAAGTTGGCCATTAAAAGGCGCTTTAGAACGTCACAATTAACAAGAAAATAGCGGCTCAAACAGGCAAGTAATCTCATAGAAATGATAACCGCAAATACAAGACAAGATAAAAACACAAAACATCTTAACAAAAGGCTATAAATTCTTGAAAAATGTCTTCAACCATTTAGCTGTTCGTGAAATATCGTCGTTTCCCGCCATGGTGCTTTATCGTTCCATCGCGGCTTATCAGTGCCATCACGGTGCCTGCTTTATCAATTTGGGGGCCATTTTTGTTGCTAAACCTTGAAAAGCCGTAAGCCGCTTGTATTTTTGAATTTACGCGATCAGTCTACGGATTAAGGGGTTGGATCTTTTGGTGAAATCTTCGGGTGACAATCGTGAGATGAATTTCGACGTTTATTTTTGTTAAGGGTTTTTCAATAATTTTCGTTTGTATAAATATTATTATTGTATGTTTTATTATTAAGTATGGCCATGAAGAAGACGGATGAAAAAATATTGCATGCAACGGAGATAAAAATGTTGAGATCGATATGTGGAGTGACGAAAATTGATGAATTAAGTCATTATACTGGATGTCCGGAAAGTCATGTGTTTACCTTTTACCTGCAGATGGGCCACATTGGGATCTATAATAAAAAAAAAATGACCATGGTAAAAGTCTTATGGTTTCCGAGTTTATTGATGATTAATGAAATTTTGGAAAATCTCTACCATTGATCAGTTTTGTCCATGCCATTTCTACGAATGAAAACTTTTTCGAGTATAGGTTTTTTTATTTTCATCTTGAATCATTCTACTATCGATTGAATACAAGTAAGTTACAGATATCATCTTTTAAATACCTAAAATTTAGGTTCAAACTTAAAATTTTCATAAAAAAAAATTACCTTATATTTGATCGGCCCTGGTGAAAAAAAAAAAATTAGTGGTAGGTCTTTTTTTTATTGGTAGATCTCAATGTGGCCCATCAGCAGGTAAAAGGTAATCCATGACTTTTCGGACACCCCGTATGTATATATGTAAAACAGTAAGTTTGAAAGTTTCGCCAGTGTTAGAAAAGTTGAAAGGAAATCGTTTGTCTTGATATGGGCCTGTGACGAGGAGGGAAGAAACGCATTCAAATAAAATAGTGATGAATATACATTTTGGTGGATGGAGAGGTAGAAGAAGGCTAAAGAAAAGATAGATTGTGTGAGGAATTATATGAAAGAGAAGGGAGCGAATGGTAGCGTGGCGGTTGACAGGGGAGAATGGAAGAAGAAAACTGTTGCCGTTTTGGTCCCCTGTGACATGGGACAAGGCCAGGAAGACGAAGACGATGCACAGCATTTATTATAAAATATGTAATATAAATTGTAAAGCCACTTATGCATGAAAATTGCATATTCCCTCATATAATAAAATGATTGTATTTTTTACGTAAGTGCTGTTGAGAGCTTTTAGCATTCACAAAGTTTTATTAAGTTTCATTTTAATAAGTAGGTACTCAAAGTCTGGCGCTGTTCCTATAATAACATTTAACGTGCACTATGTTTTGAAATAAATTGATTCAGAAAATGTTTTTCATGTAAACTCTGAGAAAATGTTTTTTTTTTTTTTACTTATACAACGTGTAACGTTAAATGCGCAAAACCTCAGACAACCCAACTGATTTTTGATTCAATTGACCTATTTCAGAGAGATAATAAGTCATTAAAAAAAATGTAAAGGTTTTATGTGCTGTTTTAGTTTCACTGGCCATTCTGATCGTTTCTTAAGTCTGCGACGACGCTATATCGAGGGAGGAGTCGTCACCGGGCCGCTGCGCCGCGCTGACATTGGGTTGCTTGACGTAGTAATAAATAGACACGGCAACGTTTTTAATGAAGATTTTTTGAAAAATGTGACCTATATTAAGAAGTGGTTCAATTAATTCTGCTCGTTATTCTGATCAAACTATTTTCAGGTTTTGCGCATTTAATGTTACACGTTGTAGATAATGCTTATAATGCTTTATTTTTATGACTTAGCTGCGCCCCGTTGTTTCACCCGCATAAGTGTCGATCCCGTGGTAATATCGGGATAAAAAGTATCCTATGTGTTAATCTCGCTTATAAACTATCTGTGTACCAAATTACATCCAAATCCGTTAAGCCGTTTGAGCGTGAAGAAGTAACAAACATACAAACACACACACACAAACTTTCGCCTTTACAATATTATAGTGTGATAAACTCATTGTGTTTTTTCCAAAGAAGCTATTATTTTTTTTTATGTTAAATTAAATCGGAGAAAAAATGAAAGAATGTTGAAGGCATTATGGCTTTAGTATTTGATAACGGAAAAAATATGAATTGATTCGAGGTATTTACAGATCAAAGAGAAAAAATGAATCTGGTCCTATTGGACCAATCCTGGTCCTAGCCTGGCCCTAGTGGCAATGTTGGTTGAAAAATTATATCCAAGAATTCAAGGAGTATGTATCGATCGTAGTAGGTGGTGTTCTGTAGTTTCTGCCTACCCCCTTGAGAAGAAGGCGTGAGTTTATGTATGTACGAAGGCTTCATTTAATATATTATGCACTTAATAGGCTGTATACCTAAGCGTTTCTAAACTATTATAAAAGCATGTTTTTGAACGAGTGAAAGGAAGGAAGAAGATGGCGATTCGGGAAAAATTAAAGACGTTTTGAGATGTAAAAGGTATATTATAGGTGTACAATTGCTCACAAACTATCAGATTTCATAATAACTGTTCAACTCAAACCTAAAGACATTTTATCTGACGCCGTAAATTCATTTTCCAAAGCATTTATTCACCGCATATTAACAATAATATATTACAAAGTTACTTCATTTCGTGCGCTGTTCCAATTTCCCGGCGGAGCAACGCTGCATGCTCAAATTGCATTTAAACGGGAACATACATTATATTATGTATATGAGTATTATAAACATTTAAACATTGTTTTGTCAGGACTATGAATTATAACTTAAATTAGTTTTTGAGTGTTGTGTTAGGAATCTCAGGAAAGTTTAGATTCGATGACGTTAGGTAGGTACATTATTTGTCATG
The DNA here is from genome assembly GCA_949629135.1 of Eremobia ochroleuca. Taxonomy (NCBI): domain Eukaryota; kingdom Metazoa; phylum Arthropoda; class Insecta; order Lepidoptera; family Noctuidae; genus Eremobia; species Eremobia ochroleuca. Next base: position 14,472,984 of record OX451401.1, on the reverse strand, counting down.
TTTAAGGTTATAAATCCAAGAAGAAACTAACAACTAAGGCCGTGACTTTAGATTAAGACTCAGTATCTAAATAAAAAAAAACAAAGTCGGGTTAGTGACACCATTTATACAGATTTTTATGAACTTTGATTTATTGGATCTGCCGTCACCCCGAATAGCATAATAACTATTAAACCATTGGAAAATTCACGAAAAAAAAATGAAGGTAATTTATTTTCTTATACATTCGTTCTTAATGATATTCTGCCTCAGAAGGCAGTACGAAGTTCACCAGGTTAGCAATATTAGAATTAACAAATTAACCTACTCGTATTAACAAACAAAACTATTTTTTTTTTTACAGCATTATTACTGTAATTTAGATGAGCTCTATTTAGCATGCGTGTCAAGACTGCACCATCAAACTTGGTCTTTTTGTTCGCAAACTAGAAAATGGACTTAAAAACTGAGTTGATAAAGCAAAAAATGGCAAAGCAAGCCAAAATATTTCTACCCAGGACGATCCCTCCCTAGCTTCGAATTTCGTCACTATTTGCACAAATACTGAGAACTGTTTTAACAGGAGATAAGAGGGTAGGTACAGACGCCAGCACATCAAGCTACTACAATCTGTCAGATTTCCTTAGTAGATTTTCAACTTTATCGCTAACTAGCGACCCGTCCCGGCTTCGCACGGGTGCAATGGAGAAACACTGATAATTTTAGAGCCATTATTTCTCGTAAAAAGTATAGGATAAAAATGGTTATTGTGGGTTATTCCTAAGAGATAGACATATACCATCGCGGACTTTTTTGTAGACCTTTTTAAGGTGTACAATACTGTGGTCCATTATTTTGATCTATATCGACGGGTTCAGCCAGCGTTTACAATATAAGCGCAAAAAAAGTGTTTATTTACGACATCACATTAGAAACCTCTAAAATTATCAGTGTTGCTCTACTATATTATGCATGTATTATACATATAAACCTTCCTCTTGAATCACTCTATCTATAAAAAAAAACCGGATCAAAATCCGTTGCGTAGTTTTAAAGATCTAAGCATATATAGGGACAGACAGACAGGGAAGCGACTTTGTTTTATACTATGTAGTGAAGCATAAGGTTCAAAGTTGATTGGGAAAATCTGACAGTTTCGGGTAGCTTGATGTGCTGGCGTCTGTACGTTAATCCTACAATCTAACTTCCACGAGACGAGAACGCAATTCGAAGACAATGAGCGTGAGTATCTGATCCCCCATTGCTAACAAATGGCGTCGAAAACAATGAAAATGTACATGTTTATAGGATTTGTTTTATTGTAGGAAATCTATTTTCATTAAAAACATCTCACAGTGGAGAAGAAGACTTTTTTTTCCAATTGGTTTGAAATGAAAAATACGCGCTTAGACTTCGAGTTGCGAACAAGCAGTTCTTAATACAATATGTGGCCAGCCGTGCGATTCTGTAACCATCTCACCGTGAAAATTTGGGTGAAGTAAGCGTGGAGTGAGTCGTTAATAGTGTCAATCCCTAGCATCAGCATGACTCACAGCTCACTCTAAGCTCACTTCACCTTAGTTATCACGGTGAGATTTTTGCAGAATCGACCGGTTGATCTTTGGTTGAATGAAGTAGTTGAGTGATAGGAATTACAAGGACAATATTGAAAAAATATGCGGAACCTAGCAATTGAATAGCGAAGCACTACATTACAGAAGAAAGTATCTACTCTACAGTGACAGCGCGAAGTTGTAGATATATTAATCTCATATATTAATCGTACTTACTTTTACGTACGTACTTTTCACGAATTATAGTACTTATTCCACAATTTTCATTTAGTATCTACTAATTTGAACAAAAATACCTATTTGAATAGTTACTACTTGTTTAGGATTTAATCTCTTTACTTAAGAAGACAAACCTTCCCTTCCATCTAAGAAAGACATTGATCTACAATAGTACAGACGCCAGCACATCAAGCAACCCGAAACTGTCAGATTTTCCCAATCAACTTTGAACCTTATGCTTTAGCGACAAAGTTGAAAATCTATTAAAGAAATCTGACAGATTGTAGTAGCTTGATGTGCTGGCGTCGGTACAAACAAAGTCTGACAAATAAAAAAAAAGGTAATGAAATAAACAAAACTGCAAAAGTTAGATTACAAAATAGCTCTGGAAACCATAAGTACTACAAAAAAAAAATTAGGCAGCCTATAAATCCACAATAGTACGCATCTAAAGTATGACAAATACAGAGAAGACAGTAATGAAACAACCAGCTGTAGTAACAAAATAGCGCTGAAAATCATACTACAAAAAGACATTCGGCTGTCTAGAAGTCCAAACCTTAGAAAAAAATCTACTCCATTCGGGCAAAAAACCCATATTATAGTCAAGATGCTGATGACGGTCCAACGTATAATGTCTAGGTATAGAGGACTTTGTTGGGCGTAAGTAAGACATAAATTATGACCCTTTGAGGCTGTCCGATACGTTTCTTGGCCTCTGTATTAACCTTTTCTTGCTTAGAAAGTATTATGAAGTTTTTTTGTGGTTGAAATGAAAGAATATTGTAGTTTTGACATAATTGAGAAGATTTAGACAATGGTTTTTTTTTTAAGAAGAATAAATAGCAGCCCAAAAGTCTCACAGCTAGTCTTACCAAGGGGTTGTTTGGGGGGATGTTACCCAGTAACGGGTCTGTGGAGGTTGAATAGGCAGACGGTCCATGTACAATACTGGTATTCAACTGCATCCGGTTAGACTAGAAGCCGAACCTAGCATAGTTGAGAAAAAGCAAGGCAGATTGAAATGGGCTCAGCACTGAACTTAAATCAATATTTACTTATAGCTATTTTGTTTTGCAACGGAACACTGATAACTAGGTTTTGTGGTTGGCACCAAAGATTTAAATCGTTAGATTTGCCCCCACTATATTAACGACGTGCGAAAAGTATCAATGCTGTGAAGAGTGAGCTTACACATTCAGCGTATTACGACATTGTGGGTGTTAGAAGTGTCAAAACGAAATAGAATCGCGATCATCTTTTGACGCGGTCGGGCAAATTTAACGGCTAAAATCTTTGACTTGGAGTAGGTAAGTGAGGTAGAGTATGTGAAGGTAAAGAAATAAGAAAGTACACACGTGTTAACAATACGCCTTTGTAAGGCGCGCAATGCGCCAATGTAAGTACACAAGCGACCCGCCTGTCGAGTCTGTAAAAATGTCACCGTGAAATCATAAGTGAAGTGAGCACTTAATAGTGTTAATCACTACCATTAGGGAAAATGACAGAGCTCACTTCCCGCTCACTTCACCTAAGTTCTCACGGTGAGATTTTTACAGAATATGACTGAAGAAGGCCAATTCTCTTAATTTAAAACGTTCTAAATGTAGTCGCAGTCTCATCTCGACGACAAACAAATGTCAAAAAAGTTGGGGAATTAGACGTATCTTTGACAGATTGAGACTGAGATCTGAATGGGCACGTAACGCACGAACGTTCTTAAAATTACGAGAATTGCTCCTAAGGTTTTTACTTGATTTTCATTTGTTTTCAAAGTCTGCTATTTTACATGAACTGTGAAGAACACAGACACGTACCTATGGGGCGTGACCTGCCTACATAAGTACGGAATATGTCTGAGATAGGGATATTTTATTCTAATGACGTGAGAATGTGGTGCCGTCCCCGTAGGTCCTAATGTGTTTGCAAATTTTTATTGAATATTCTACATTCTACGGGTTGTAACATTCTTTCCTTCCTTTTCTTTTGATTTCTTGCATGCGTCACAACTGCGATTTGGGTAGCATAATTGATCATGAAAACATTGTAAAAGCCAATTATTTTTAAAACAGTAACCGTGGAGTTTCTTGCCGGCTCTTCTCCATAGGACACAACCAATTGGAACCGTATACCTAGATTCTGACGTTTCATAAATGCCCTTGTAGGTTTATGTGAAATAAAATATTTTGATTTGATTTGATTTGAATCATATTATAAAGTGCCCACTGCTGGAACACAGACCTCCTCTCTTCCAGAGGGAGTGGGCAATCTTCTACGCGGGCCCAGTGCGGGTTGGTAGATGTCACATGTCTTCGAATTTTTGGTTCTAGGTTATGCCAGTTTCTTCACGATATTTTACTTCACCGTTTTAGATCAGTGTTGATGAATATATTTACAGTAAAGTGCCTGCCTGGTTTCGAACCTACGATCTACAACATATTTAGGTATATATCTTTAGTTAATAGATTTCTTGGTTTCGTGACAATATGGTTACTTATTTTATTCACTAACACATACCTACATTTGTTTTAACAGGTAAGACCCAAGCTAACAAAAGTAGTCATGAATTGCTAATTGTCCAGCCCCAAGTAACGGGTCTGGGTAAAAACACAAGTTACACAGTGGACAACATACTAACTTGTCTGGAATTTCGCCAAAGAGCAATAAATTATGTCAGAACGCCGAGAGACGTGCAAACTTTAATATTTTTTTGTGAAATCATGTCAAAAATAGCTCATACAGGGACAACGATGTCGTTATAATACGATCCAGCCTGTCCCTTGCTACCATCCCCTAGCGAAACTCCGTCAGGAGCGTGTGGTCATTTAGTTTTTAAGTGGTTTAAGCCCTGGCTGGAGGCCTTGATTTATTGAGGCACTCACAGACAAGTCCGGTTTAGGAGACGGCAACCTCAGGCTTTTAGACTCTTCCTCTAGGTTGACATGCGAGATGCAATAAAAAAAAAAACACGATGTCATTGGTCTGGTAAATAATTGGACTCTTTGTTGTAAAAACGGCATCTAAAATTACAATGTGTCTCTTACATCCCTTTATCACGCTAATATTTAATTCCCGTCAAAAACAGTTGAACTCCAGTTCAACCTCTTAAGCGCTAAGCGTCTCCGTTTTCCGTGTGGGAGCCAAATAATTGCGCTTGCCGTAATTTGGACGGCGCCCAACACCGTATCATTGAGCAGATATGAGTAACCGATATAATATGTTAGGCCACGTGCTGCATTATGTGTATTTTGTTTTACGATGCCCATTGAGGCTGAGATATAAATATGGAATGTTTATCATAATATTCCGTGTTTTCGTAAATACTAAGGCAGCGTGGTATATTATTAAGCTTAAGTATTTCGAAGCCGCAAATACATACATGTCTGTTATTTGCGCGGACAGTGTGCAAGTAGCTAGCACGCCATTGTGCCAGAACAACTTCTGATTGTGTGTGCATGTAGCTGGCACACCATTGTGCCAGAACAACTTCTAATTGGGGTGCAAGTAGCTGGCTCGCCATTGTTTCAGGAGAACTTCTGATTGGGTGTGCATGTAACTAGAATGTCATTGTGTCAGAAGAATTTCTGATTGGGTGTGCAAGTAGCTGGCACGTCATTGTGCCAGAAGAATTTCTGATTGGGTGTGCAAGTAGCTGGACCGCTATTGTGCTAGAACTATTTCTGATCGAATGTGCAAGTAGCTGACACGTCATTGTGCCAGAACAACTTCTGATTCGGGATGCAAGTAGCTGGCACGTCATTGTGCCAGAAAAACTTCTGATTGACAATGCAAGTAGCTGGCACGTCATTGTGCCAGAAGAATTTCTGATTGGGTGTGCAAGTAGCTGGACCGCTATTGTGCTAGAACTATTTCTGATTGATAAATGTCACTATGGCATGCAAGTTACTTGTTAATCGCATTCCTGTGTTACTTACATGCTTATCAGTTATTATGGATATTCAGCATAACCAGCCTTGTCCCCACTACTGTGACACAGGCCTCCTCTCTTCGAGAGAGAGTGGGCTGTAATCTACCACACCGGCCCAGTGCGAATTGACAGATGTCACAATCATGTCTTCGAATTTTTGGTTCTAGAATATGCCCGGTTTCCTTACAATGTTTTCCTTCGCCGTTTTGAGAGCAGTGGAGCGTTAGGGATATTGCCATAGGTAAGTCTCTAAACTGGTGAGACAAAGCTGTGTTTTATTAGATCGGAATCTCCATCTTTTTGACACACATTACTTATTTAATTATTTAATACATTTTCACGATAGCGATCACGTATCGCTGAAACGGGTAAAGGGGTGGAATGGGCAACGGAGGTTCCGAAACATAATTTGTAAAACTGTCTAATATTAGCAACCCTTTTTTGGTACCCTATTAGGGAGATACCCTGAATTTTGCTCGAGTCTAAAGTTAATTTCTTTCTTTTTCTGACTAGGATTAATTAGTCGGTGGGTATATCTAAAGTAATGAAAGATTAATAAATACCTAATAAAAAATATATATAGCCTCCCGACCGATTCCGGGCACGGTGGCCAATCTCAACAGAGATTAGCCAGGTACGCAGGAGATATTATAGTGCACAAGTGTGTGCGCAAACACAGGTGCACTGTCTGTTCCTTAACTCTCATAGTCCGATGGGACGGCAATTCGAGACGACCAGGGAGAGATCAGACGCAGGACCAACGGCTTTACGTAGTTTCCCAAGCACGGGGGTATAACCACCAACTTCCAAACCCCGGGCTTACTAAGAAATTCCTGATAAAAAACTCAATAACACCTGTAATCAAACCCAGGAAATGTTTTAATACAACACACAAACAGGACTGCCAAAATATTTGCCTCTATCAACATCGGCATTCCAATTCTAGTAAACATACATATGATACGAAATACCCTTTAGGTACCCCAAATATCCATTATATTTGCTTAAAGCAAATACACGTTTAAATTCGTGTTGCAATACTGAAAAATACAGAATGGAAATCCATCACTTTGCATGTTTGTACTGACACGAAATCATATGTAAAATGGTAAATGGTACTTTATGGTATTAATTGAAGTTACACTGCCTCATAAAGGGGCTCGTGGCTAAATAATAACAGCCGCACGGGTGGATCAACGTACACTTACCGAGGCCGGTTCGTGGATGGGTGACCATCCATTACATATCGAGACCCCTCCGTGCCTCGGAAAGTACGCTAAGCAGTTGGTCCCGGGTGTCACTCGTAGATCTTTAAAAGTTGTTACGGGTATTTAGAAGTCCAGAAAGTCTGATAACCAATCTTACCAGGGGGTATTGTGTTACCCAGTAACTGGGTTGTGGAGGTCAGATAGGCAGTCGCTCCATGTAAAATACTGGTATTCAGCTGCATCCGGTTAGACTGGAAGCCGACCCCAACATAGTTGGGAAAAAGCTAGGCAGATGATGATGGTTAGACTGGAAGTAACTGGATTGTGGAGGTCAGACCGGCACATCAGACAGTCACTCCATGTGAAATCCTGGTATTGAGCTGCATCCGGTTAGACTGGGGAAACCAACCCCAGTATAGTTGGAAAAAGCCAGGCGGATTGATTGACATTGACATAGACATGCTGAAGTGAAGAGTAATATTAGGTTGTTTACCAGTTAAGCAGTTAAGTTATGACTGATATCACCATAATAATCATTATATTAGAGTTCTGTTGCTATATGAGATGTTTTTTATCTGATAAAATAAGTAATGGAACAAGAAGGTGCCTGTCCAAATGGTAAAGTATGAAGGAAGTTTTTTTTTAGAAAAGCTCTTTATGAAGGAGGTCCTAGCTCAATATCTGTACATATTATAAATTGAAGTCACTTTTCGTGTCTGTCTTTATGATGCGGTTTTCACCATAATTTAGAGAATTTATCACGGAAGGTTTATGTGTAATAAAACATAATAAAGAAATCGTACGAAGCAGGGGCGGGTCGCTGGTTAAAAATAAAATGCCAATTAAATCCAATACGATTCTTGGGTTAAGGGACAAAACAAATGAGAAGCCAAGGACAACCACCTCACGAAATAAAACAAATGAAAAACCGAGATACACCTTTTAGAAGGGAGAGAATTAAGCCTGTATATATCCAATTGGGGATTCTACCGCACATATCCAAATACGACTAACCACTGGAAATCCAATAAAAGCCCAGCTTATATAAAATAGGTACAGGTATTTATAATAACGTTAGCACCGAGTTCTGCGGAGCTTAATTTTCAAGTCGAAATTGTTGAAAACTTGCTATATATGTTTAATTTAGACAACTGCCTCTGATTTTTAGCTCATGTTTTCGGAATGAACGAATTTCGTTTTGAAAATTCAGTTGGGATCGCGCATAAGTTTGCAAGTGTCGTGGAGCAACAAGATGTCTACAAGGACTAGTTTTTGGAGATAATCCCATATAACTTATCTCTCTACTTTTCACACGTTTCTCAAGAAAAGACAACACGAGGATGAAGACAAATGACAGCCGAAAATGACACTACCCCAAAAACATGAACAACATTCCACAAACAGAACATGAACAACATTACATAAACAGCCGCGTAAAATTGAATGCAGGCCTTATACAGCTGCCCGTTGTAAAATGTTTAAAAATAATATAGCTCATAGAATTACGCCATCTATAGTAGAACACGAGAATCCTAATGAAATGTATGGTGCCCTTTTTGATGTTGTGCAAAAAGAGTACCAATCTACTTTCAAGACCAAAACTATTAATATTAATGGATCCTCCGTTGGCTTTAACCAATGGGCTACTCCGGGTATTTATAAAAGTAGAGCGAGACTATACGAGTTATATGGTTTGAAAAAATACAGGTTTGACACTCCTTTCCTAGAGTATGTCAAAAATTATTCAAAATTATTTAAAAAGATTAGTGCTTTTGCTAAATCGAAATTTTTAAGCGATGCTATTAAAAATTCTAATAATAAAGTAAAAACGACTTGGAAAATTATTAACAATGAAACTGGTAAATCGGTTAAACAAGAAAAACTACTTGAGATTATGGTAGATAATAAATTAGTTAATAAAGCCGCTGACGTAGCTGAAGCTTTTAATGAGTTTTTTGCCAATATACCTATAACTACGACTCGCTCCTTAAATTCGTCCCCGTCTAAAGCTGAAACCCTTTTGCATAGTAGTGTACCTAAATGTATTCGTTTATTTAGTTTCGAACATGTAACCCCACATGATGTAGTTAATGTTTTTAACCTACTAAAGTCTAAAAACACCGGTGACTACTGGGGCATCTCCATTAAACTTTTAAGTAATATAATAGACATCGTAGCCCCCTATCTAGCTGTTACTTTTAATAAATGTGTTGATTTAGGAATTTTTCCTGACCTCATGAAGAGTAGTAAAGTCATACCTTTATTTAAATCAGGTAATAAAAACGACGTTGGTAATTTTAGGCCTATTTCCATCTTACCTGCATTTAGCAAAATATTTGAAAAATTAATACTCAAGCAGTTGCTAAGACATTTTAATTTAAATAGCCTCCTTCATAATGAACAGTATGGCTTTACAAAAGGTCGTTCGACTACAGATGCGGGTGTTGCTTTGCTGAAACACATATTTAACGCATGGGAGAGCTCGCAAAATGCTATCGGAGTTTTCTGTGATCTTTCCAAAGCCTTTGATTGCGTGCACCATGACACGCTTTTGCGTAAACTAAGTCATTACGGTGTCCAAAACGAAGCTCTCAACGTAATAAATTGTTATTTACATAATAGGTTCCAATGTGTAGATGTTAATGGTGTGAAATCTTCCGCGCTACCAGTTCAGTTAGGTGTACCGCAAGGCTCAATACTGGGTCCATTCTTGTTCTTAGTGTATATTAATGATTTACCATTCCATTTAAAGGGAATCTGTGACGTTGTACTGTTTGCTGATGATACATCTCTTATTTTTAAAGTAGATAGGAATAGACAAGATTTTGACGACGTAAACAGTGCACTCTCAATAGTTACGGATTGGTTTACGTCAAATAACCTAGTTATCAATGCCAAGAAAACGAAATGTGTAAAGTTCGCCTTACCGAATGTTAGAAATCTAGGACCCAACATCGTCTTAGATAAAGAGGCGCTTGAAACTGTGAGTTCGGCAGTTTTTCTGGGAATAACAGTAGATGCCAAACTTCAGTGGGGACCACATATATCGAGCCTAGCAGGAAGGCTCAGTTCGGCTGCCTACGCCGTTAGGAAAGTAAGACAGTACACTGACGTTGATACAGCTCGTTTAGTATATTTTAGTTATTTTCACAGCGTTATGTCCTACGGTATCCTGCTGTGGGGCAAAGCAGCTGATATACAAAATATATTTGTCCTTCAAAAACGAGCTGTTCGAGCAATTTACCAGCTAGGTGCTAGAGTTTCTCTAAGAGATTTTTTTAAAGATATTGGTATTCTCACGGTTGCATCACAATTCATCTTTGCCAACATCTTATATATTAGGCAAAATATACACTTGTATACTAAAAACAGTGATATTCACAATGTTAACACCAGAAATAAGGACAAACTACGTGCTCCCTTTCACCGGCTTCATAAGGTTCATAACTCATTTGTTGGTCTTGGTATAGCCTTTTATAACAAGGTACCCTCTTCTTTGCTAGATTTGCCTTTTAATGCATTTAAAGCTCAAGTAAAATCTAACCTTTGTTCAAAGGCATACTATTCTATCAACGACTACTTAAACGATAAGAATAGTTGGTCGCCCTGATTAACTCAAGACAATGTTTATGTTCTTTCTCCAGAATTAATTTACAAAGAATTACTGATAGGTTATATGAGCTCATTATACAATTGTTTTTTATTGGGCTGTATAAGTCAAATCAGTTTAATTTAATTTTAATTTTATTATTGACATAATCAACCCATTGCAATGTTTTCTAATGAGTTGATTGCAATATGTGGTTAGCTAGTGACCTCGACATTTGATCATATAATTCTTACCTGAGCAACCGGCAGCAAGTTCGTCATGCTCCCTTAGATGTCACTGCTTGCGGTAGCGTCGGGGGTCGGGTTGTCTCCTTCCCTCAAATATGGCGAGGGGGGTAATGGCTGACCTTTGCGTTATGCTCGTGAACGGGTGCTGCTTGTGGTGACTGGTCGTCTTGCTGACCATGGTTTTATCATTGTTATCATTATTAATAACTTGTTTATTTAGTTTCCTTATGGTCCTAGTTTATCATTTGTGACTTCAAGCGACAGCTATGTAAACTGAACCCAGCATTGCATAAATATGTTAGCGGTCACGCCCTTTATACCTGGAGGCTTTTATTTAATTTCCATTTATTAATTTTTGCTTGAGTACGTATAGTTTTTTATTGTATTTCTTGGTATATTGGCGTTGCCAGCTGACATATGGCAAATAATTTAATTTAGCGTTCTGTGTCTTGTAATGTTAATTGCTTTGCATACCTTGTATTGTATTCAGTCAAGTATATTTTCTAACTGAACAGACAGCTGTGCTGCTGGGGAGTTTGTTGCGCCACTTCTTCTTCCCAGCGAAAGCACTAGGAAGTGGTGAAGGGCGGGCGTTTTGGGGGACTGTCTTTTGTAATTTTGACGTTCGAAAAGTGCTGATTCTCAGCCTAGTTTGAATAAATGACTTTTTGATTTTGATTTTGATTTTGACAATCCTAACACTGAGCGATGTACCTCTCAGTGTTGGCATTGTGGAGTATTATGTAGATAACCTAGTATTTATAACAATGAAGTTCAGTCCAAAGTTACTCTCAGCTAAATTTTCACGTTATAATTGCTTCGTTATGAACTGCTACCGAAGTTAGACCACTATCGCAGAACAGTTACACGAATGTTATTGAACGAAATTAAAGCCACAGAAATATAAACAAAGGTGGGTTAGTTTTAATGGAAATGAGGCTAACAGTTTGAGCTCAGATTTATGAAAAAGAAGAGTACAAACAAACTGGAAAATAAAAAACTGGAAACTACAAAATCCCTGTTGGATTTGAGTTTGTAGTTTCCAGTGATAAATCCACTTTTTCTCCAGCCGTGAGATAAATAGAAGCAACGCTATCAAGGAAGGAAAATATCGTGAGGAATCCGGCATATCCTAGAACCAAATATTCGAAGGCGATACCCGCACTGGACCCGCGTGGTGGATGAGGGCCCAGTTCTTCTCGAAGAGAGTAGGCCGGTGTCCCAACAGTGGGAACATTATAGACTGATGCGCACATCACTTATTTTTATTATAACACTAGACAAAATACCAGCATCAAGATGAATTGTGGCTATAAAACTGCTAGCCTCAGTCTGCCTCTCCGTAAAATGGCAGCGTTACAAGCATTTCCAAAACAGGTCAAAATATAATCAACTAAGCAGAAAGCGGTCCTTTGAAATGCCTTTACTAGTAAATATATTTACACTAGAGTAAGGTCTGAGAGCATTCGATAAATTCTTGTAAGTGCGTGGGCGAGGTCAACGTTCTACCCTCTCGCTGAAGATTCTCTATATTAAGTACAAATGTTGAGGCGAATCTTCGACTGTCATGTAATATTGATAGTTGAGAGTTGAATGAAGCAAAGTGAGTTATTCTCTTATTATTTTATTGTTATCGATGGAATTAGATTTGAAGCCAAGGAAATGTAAATGAACAAAACTTAATAAAAATAATAACCTGAAACTGAATGTTCCGATGAATAAAAATGCAATGTTATTCGTTGGACAGCGCATCACTTGAGAGCCTGAACCCATTTGCAATTTTTTGGTTTTAAAATGTTTGTAATCGGACTATTACAAACATTTTAAAACCAAAACTTAGGTTTTTTATAGAAAGAAAATTTTAAAAAATTTCCCGCAAAATTTTCAAATTAGGGATAAGCTGAATGAACGTCAGTTAGTCAAAAATAAACAAAATGGTCGTTTGCTTTCTAATTATACAAAAACTAGAAGATCGAGTAGCGTAAGAAAATGAAAACAAAGTATCCAATTACAAATTCACCAATTTTGTTTCATTCAAAACAGGTCCAGCCGCTAAATAAAAAAACTCTGCACTAGAAGGACCAAAGAGAATTATATAAAGGACCAGATAAATATATATAACACTCTGTATGCGCAACGGCTAGAAAATTAGATTGTTGTACTACTTTATATGCGTCGGAGGCTTAACCGATTTCCAATTCAGGAGTTCGGATTAGAATATATAAACTAACTTCTATCACGCTCGGTTTAACTTCTATTTTGCTTAGAACTGCCTCCATAGCTGTGAAATGGTTGTTTCGAAGCGGTCGTCTTGTATGCTTATTCGTCTTGTAAACGGGTTTCTATTTCTTATGAGAATATGAACGGCTCATCAGCACATGACATACAAGAACCCTGAGGTTTTATTGTACCTACTTGTCATCAAATTGTAAAATATGCTGAGTGTTTTGTAAATAAATAATGATGTAATTGTACAGCCGTGTGATTTCTGTAACCATCTCACCGTGAAAGCTCAATAATAATAATAATAATAATATTTATTTGCGTAAAACATAGTGTATAAAGATCTTAAGGTCATTATAGGTCATACATGTTTTGCTTATTATCATAGCATGCAAATGTTATGTTACGTTCACAAATGTTTCCCGTCAGTAAATTCTTTAATGCTGTAAAAATTCTTATTGTTCAACCATACATGTAGTTTGTTTTTAAACAATCTCATATCTAAAGTTTTAAAATCATTCGGAATTTTATCATATATACGAACACACATGGCTAAACAACTTTTACTGTATTTAGCCAGTCTTGGCACGTCATTTAATATAAGCCATTTAATTTGCTTGGGTGAAGTGAGCGTGGAGTGAGCTGTCATTCGCTAGGGACTAACACTATTAAAAGTGATACTTACTAAAGTAAATATGCAGGATAATCTCATTGAACGATGAGTTGATCCTACGCATTAGCTTTACCAATTTTATTGCCATAGTGCAAGCATTGACCAAAATAACAACTACAAACAACATTATCAGCTTTGAAACGAGATTAAATGGAAAAAAAAACATTTAAGGATAAGGGATCCGTAAATCTTTTGAAAATATTAAGGAAGAATAAGAAAACAAAAGCTAAGAGTATTAAAAAGAAAGATGCTGCCGAAAAAATATATCAAGATAAAAAGGTCATTGACAACGATGATGAACAAGCAACTCAAGTACACAAAGGTCAATCAGATCCTTATCCTTGACCAATGAACCTTACAGTTCATCTCCACGGAAACAAGAATTTCTGTATAACAACCCTCGATGTCGAGAACGAGACGGCGGCGAGACGAAACCCGTAAACCCTTGAAACAATAAACCGACATAGCCTCAAGTTTATTTCAACTAATCCAATTGTAGACACTTACAAAGCTCTTGGAAAATTCTAAGAGGTCGTTGACCTTGAGATACTTTGTGTAGACGGTGACGATGCAAAAGATGAGGGATTGGCGATGGAATATAGCGAAATTATGGTTGAAAGATTGGGACTTGACATTGAAAAAAAAGCCCCTTTATACCTGCGGGAATGTTTTTCTTATGCTCGTTCTAGTGCCACATCATGTAGATCACACCTAAGATCCCTCCTGAAATCTGATCCTCATAAAACAAACCACTATTCTTATTCCTTCTCTGTCCATGCTGTAAGATTGTGGAGCTTACTTCCGCCTAGCATTCGTGATTTAAAAACTATTTCTCTATTTAAATGTCGATTAAAAGAGCATTACCTTTCCTCTATACTGAGAGTACTTATACAGCGTGTAACGGAAGGGGGGTATCAACCCTGAAGGAGGTGAATGTGCTCATGAAACTCAACAACTTTCCCCAAAGAACATAGGTCGAAATATGAAAAAAAAATTTGGCCCTCCCTTACAAAACTGACTACCAGCTGATTGATTTACTATGGGAGGGCCAAATTTTTTTTTCATATTTCGACCTATGTTCTTTGGGGAAAGTTGTTGAGTTTCATGAGCACATTCGCCTCCTTCAGGGTTGATACCCCCCTTCCGTTACACGCTGTATATATCTATATAGGGTGGAAGAAATCTATGGGCCCTGGAGGGGAACTACCTTAAAACCTTTAATTAGCTCATTTTACTGAAAGGAAACATACCTACCTTAATTTTTTAAAAGAAACAAAACTGCATTCAATGATCTTTTAAATTTCGCTTCTCTCACCCGGGAATCGAACCAACTAAAAATTAAAAAATAAACCCTTGCTACTTTATTATACGAATAGGTAAGATTATTGTTCAGGATAAAATTTGTCTAATAAGCATTTGGTCTTTGAAATAAAAAAAAGTGAATACTAATATTAATTTTATTTTATCATCAATACGAAGAACACATTTAAACATGAAACATTGAACAAGCAAAACAGGACAAATTTTGAAATTCGAACGAATACTTTTAACATTTTTATCCATTTTAAAAATGTTGAAAGTTATCGTTCGAATTTCAAATTAGTTGCCCCGCGTTACAAAAATACGTTCCCTTTTTCAAATTTTCGTCAGTACGCCTAGTGTAAGAAGGAATTGTGCTGTGCTTAGATTTATTATTACCATTTAACGATTTTCTTATCGAAGTCTTCAACAAGGTACTTAGAGATAAAATAACATTAGCAAGCTTGTACTTCATACGATGTCTTGGATGTTAGAGAGATAAAAAAATTATAACGTGTCATTTACTTGTTACAAGCGAACAGTACTAGGTACTGTTAATAAAGAACTTCTAATAAATATTCAATTTCATGGGTATCTCGTACAACAGATGAGCGTAAGGCCAAATGCTTATTGGATAACTTTTATCCTGTCCAATGAAACCAATTCGTATAGTAAAATAACGAAGGTTTATTTTTTAAATTTTTAGTTGGTTTTATTCTCGGGTAAGACAAGCGAATTTTAGAAGCTCTTTGAATGCAGTTTTGTTTCTTTTAAAAAATAAAGGATTTTTTCCTTTCAGTAAAATGAGCTAACTAAAGGATTTAAGGCAGTTCCCCTCCAGGGCCCATAGATTTTTTCCACACTGTTTATATATTTTAGCATTATGTATTTATTTAAGTGTACTTATTTTAATTTCTTGCATTATATGTGTAGGTGCATTTAATATTTTAGTTTTAGACTTCACACACTCATATTTTTTTCTTCTGTTTCTCCCACACTATTGTCACATTTCTTTTTTACTTCTCCTTTCGCAAGTCTGCTGGAAGAAATATCGTAAATTTCATAATTCTAATTTGAGTACAAAGGTACTCCTTTGTACTCAAATTAGAATTATGTCATATCCATATGTATTTTAATGTATGGACATAAATAATAAAATAAATAAATAAAGCCTTATTAGAAACTACACAAGAATAAGAATTTATACAGACGTCACTTTCAACAATACATAGTAAAAAAAAAAAAAAATTCTAAAAATACGACATCAACATGCTTAGGTACTCTTCTTTTTAGCTTATCTAATTGCTTACGCTCGAAAAACCTCCTCGAAAACACAAAGGGATTTGAGACCTCAAACAAGCCTTTGTCAGGTCGAAGCAGACGCGAGATCATAGATAAAACATAGTCCAATTACGGTGGTCTTATTATCCGAAGCACTGATTAACTTGGCTTTCGAAAGACTTTTTGAATTGGTCGATGTGCCGCCTTTGCTAGTGACAACTACCGGTCGATTCTGTAAAAATCTCACCGTGAAATCGTAAGTGAAGTGAGCTTGAAGTGAGCAGTGTCAATAGTGTTAATCCCTAATGACAGCTCACTTCCCGCTCACTTCACCTAAGTTCTCACGGTGAGATTTTTACAGAATAGCACTGATGAGCTTGGACACTGCTTACAATTAGATGAATATCTATTGATTTTGTTTTAGAAATATTGGCAGAAAGTGCGGGGTTTTCGTAATCGAGAATTGATGAGACTAAAAAGTCCACAGTTTCTTAGTATGCTATAATTATTTAATCGGAGAAGTCACCGACCGACGGGCCGTAAGTCATGCTGATGCTATGGATTGACACTATTGACGACTCAATCCACGCTCACTTCACCCAAGTTTTCACGGTGAGATGGTTACAGAATCGCACGGCTGTTTTGGAAACATCGGACTAAGCTGTAAAAGTTATGCGTGGTCATATGTAAAAAAGTTTATAAAAGATTCGCGTCGACGTCCAGAACCTCTACTTTTATTTCAATCGTTAAAAAATAGGAAATTTGCATACGCTCATAATGTACAAAAATAATTGATGGTTTACCTAGTGGTTTTTGCAACATACCGTCAAATTAAAAATCTAAAATTTCTAGGCAGAACTCAATGTAAACGTAAATTATACTGATTATGTTGTTAAAATAAAACATTATAATGTCCAACGGCTTCAAAATGTTCATTTTCCAAAATGAGTTAGAATACAAGAAACTGCACCGTGTTTCAAAATATTTTAATTAAACTCGAATCAAATGTTTCAATGATGGTTTCACTTAACCGATTTCAAACTTTGAAAGTGGAACTCTAAACTTACGTCCGCGGGGAGAGATGTCACTGCACGTCGCCGAGAGAAAATGGCGACCAACATGGCGGCGACGTGAAACGTCCGACATGTCGCCCGTTTGACAGCCTCTGGGGATATTATTGCAACGGCAAACAGGGTAGCCTATATGTTGATACTGATATTTTTATTTTAAAAAAACTAATATTATTTACGCCCTCAGTTATAAGTAGAATGTTTCCTTTTGATGAAGTAACAAGACAATAAATAAAGACAACGATAAAACTAGATTGTCTAGTCGTGGAACAAGAGAGAACGTTTTATTTATCCAGACCGAGCAGATGCCTCTCCTGGGATGTAAGGAAATAGGCTTGGAAGCATTTGCAAATCAGAATGCGAATTGATAGCAATCTTTTCTAGATTTCTGCAAGACTTGGACGTCGATTTGTTTGGCATTTGGTTCCAATAGCATTTCTAAGGAGACGTAACTAAACAATAAATTGTTACTTAACTTAACAAGCTAGATTGGCGATTCATTTTGAGAGAACGTTTAGAATATTTAAATTGAACTAAATATTATTATAAAAGAACTCCGATTGTTTATTTCAATTTGAATTAGGTTCTCATTGAGGCCCTTGTTCATTTATTAAACTAAACCAATCAAGTTTTCAATTTATTACGTCTTTGTTGAGGTATCGAATTATAAAGAAACAAGCACCTACTTGGAAATGGCTGAAACTTTATATTTTGTTGATAAAATGTACAGACGCATCAAGCTACTACAACCTGTCAGATTTCTTTGATGGATTTTCAAGTTTATCTCTAAAGCATAAGGTTCAAAGTTGATTGGGAAAATCTGACAGTTTCGGGTAGCTTGATGTGCTGACGTCTGTACCTGCGGAGCCTTATGATTTTTTGGTGCTGTTAAAAAGCCTGTGAAATCTGAATATCGTGAATTACAAAATAGAACGTGAACACCACAATTTCCTGTGGCTTGTGTCGAATAGCACTGTGATTTTATTAGCAGTACAGTATTGTTTCACTGAAATTGTATCCGTAAAATAACAAACGTTTATAAGATACTGAAACACGAATAGCATAATCAGCCTACAATGTCTCCACTGCTGAGACACAGGCCTCCTCTCTGTAAGAGACAGTGGGCCGTAATCCACCACGCGGGTCCAGTGCGGGTTGGTAGATGTCACAAGTCTTCGAATTTTTGGTTCTAGGTCGTGCTGGTTTCCTCACGATCTGTTCCGTTTTGAGAGCAGTGGTGATGAAATAATTTACACACACACATTTTTTTTTATTTTCTTTTTTTGCCTTTCAGCGTTCGAACCTACGACCTAGAACTCGTAAGTCGCGGCCATTTCCACTGGGCCACCACTCAAAATCAAATCAAAAGTCATTTATTCAAACTAGGCTGAGAATCAGCACTTTTCGAACGTCAAAATTACAAAAGACAGTCCCCCAAAACGCCCCCCCTTACCACACTGCTCGTATAACCCTGACACAAATCGAAGAAAAACAAGACGCTAGATAAAATTATTAGGGTGACATCAATCCTGTCACCAAATCGCAAATCAACAATGGAATCGTACGCTAAGGTCCCATTGCGACTTACGAAGCGCCGTCGACGCGCCATGACAGGAGAAATTTGGACCGTAGCCAGATCTACATCTAAATGTTACTTGACAGTAACAAGTTTTGGGACTAGGTAGCAGCAAAACTTGGCGAGAAAGTCTTGGGTAAGGGTTTATGGAGGGACAAATGTAAACAAGTAACGTTGAATCTTGTTTACAGATTTTTTTAAAGCTAATTTGCACTTCTGGAACGGGCTTTGTTTTTTGTCGTTTGAATTGTTTTTAATTATGTCGTTACTATCTGCTAGATTAGGTTTAAGGTTTTTTGTTATCTTGTTAATGATGAACTTCTTTTTCATGAAAGAGTTTTTTTTTTTGTCTAGAGCTATTTTTTGTTTATTCAACTTCAGACCTCGTTTACATAAAACGATGGCTGAAGTTGCACGCGTAAATAATAAAGAACAAGTAAAAAGGTACTGTACCATTAGCTTCAAAAGCTTTTAATAAAAGTTTGATGTAACAATTTTATTTCAAAATAAATTCTATCTGTATAATAATTAATTCATAATTTGACCTGAATGTGGATTTAAGAGCACTCATTAATTATGCAGAAGTACATTTAAAAGCTCGCTATTTTTGTGGTGCGGCTTAGTGGTTAGTACACGAATACTTATAACTATATTTAATACTTATACTTATAACGTTTCTGATTAAATTTGTGTGTTTTGTTGAACTAAAAAAGAATATTCTCTAAGTACACATACACACGAACAGCACGCGTCAGCGGCAGATCTAACTGCAGCCATTGACATGCGTCGACGGTGCGTTGTCTCTGCCTTAGACCGCTCATATGTATGAGCACTTATCATGATTCAAAAACTTGAAATCACTTGGAGCATTAATCGCTAAGCAAACGCAGTACCAGACGTGCTGAACATAATATAAATAAAATGGATGATTCACGTTAGTGCAAAGAATTTTAGATCCTATTCTATGTTGTTATAAACGACTATATACATAGTTGTCCTATTTTATTAATATACGAAGAAAGAAAATGTCTAGACAGATAATTCTCTAAAAGATAGACAAGAAAATTGTTTATTATATATAACATTACTACAAACTAGAAGCTGTTAATATACAGGTTGAAATTGAAAACATGCGACAAATGGAAATGAGAGATTGTACTCATCATTGTGAACAACTGTTACTATGAGATAAAACCTGAAATCGCGAAAAAAAAATCAGCTGTTCCCTACATTTACGTTCGCATAACTCGTCAAAATGTAGGGAACAGCTGATTTTTTTTTTCGCAATATCAGGTTTGGTCCCATGGTAAAAGTTGTTCATAATGATGAGTACAATCTCCCATTTCGATTTGTCGCATGTTTTCAATTTCACATTGTATTTGTTCTTATTTGTTAAGAGCAATCTACTAAGCGTTTGTTTGTTAGATTTTAAACCATACTAAAACAGACTTTCACAGTAAGCGAAGCTTTGCCTCTAATATTCTAACACAAGTGTTTTAATTGTGTATGTAATTATGTGTTATTTTTTGCTAAGTTATACTTTAGATTCTAACCTATGTTTAACGCGGATTAAAATATTATTTACGTAGCTTCTTACTGGTGTCGATTCCCTTGCTCACAAAATAAACTAAATTTAAGTTCAGTGCATCTTTTTCTTTCTATTTCATTAAGAAAAGGACAGAAGATAAATTTTAGTTTAGTCCTGTCAAATTAATCTGCGCCTGACACTCCTCCATACAAGTTTAGACGTGATTAAAATCTTGCCTACTAAAATTACGTCAATTGACGTCAGGCGCTGATTAATTTGACAGGCCTAAACTTAAATGTATCTTCTGTCCTTTTCTTAATGAAAAAGAAAGAAAAAGATGCACTGAACTTAAACATGTACAACGGAATTGACACCACTGTCTTTTGTTTTACATTATCTACATTATAATAATTAGTATCTAAAATTACTAAAATAAAAAAATATATATATGGTACACCCACATTTCACCCCTTATGTTCAAGTACCATGTAAGTAGGGGCCTATTGTCATCAACCGGTTACAAATCCAGACTCCGCTACTGAGAAATTCCTGATAGAAAAACCCAATAACACATTGTCCGACCTGGGAATCGGATCCATGACTTTATGCTTAGCAGGAACGCTTGCGACCACTGGAAATAACTATCTACATAAATATGTTTGCTACAATAATATTACTTATATCGATGAATAAACACTTTCAATATCACACCATAATATCTGGTTATCATCTTATTGTACTTTTGTGTGTTGTGCTGTCTTTTGTGTGCGCCAAATAAATGCTTTATCTATCTATCTATCTATCTATCTATCTACACAAGAATCAGCTGAAACCACACTGAAATATTTTTTTGCTGGAGATGCCAATCTTGACAGCAAGCGAAACTTTTTGCGCCTTGGGAAAAATCATGGAAGCAAAAGTGTTACGGCGATAACTGGGCACCGCTTGTGTACTCGTAGAACTTGTGAAAATATATCAAAGAATTGCAAACATAAAATGTTTTGTAGAGAAAACCTATGTTCTCGATTTAACAATCAGCAGTTTAGATTCTATCAAGGATGAGAGATTATTTGTTACATACATATATATCGCTCATCCAATAGAACAATGATGTAATTACGTTTTAGCTATTTTTCAGGAGAACGTTTTAAAAGTTTGAAATTGAAAATATGATACATTTCCAATGATTATGCTAAAATATTTAATATGTTTATGTATGTTACTTTAATATCAATAATAATTTGTAATAATTTCATGAGAAAACTCAAGAAAACTCAAGAAAACATTTTCGTAATTACGTCGTTGTTCTATTGGATGAGCGATATGTAAAATATTTTAATTTATAATAATAGATAAGCTAGAAAGGAAAAATAGTCTGTTTCAGCAGAATTTTGATTCGATATTGCTAACTTGGTCCTATAATAAAAGATTTTTATTTTCAATTCGGTACCTACCTATTATAAACCCCTTGATTCTTTTAGTAAGTATTACTGTGAGAGGTAGACAATCTACTATACAATTTCGAAAATGCGTCTTTAGCTTTTTCTCTAATGTTTCTTGTGTCCATTTCAATACGAACGCTGCAAAAAGTAATTCTGGCTTGCTTTTAGTGGAATTGGTATTCTTAGATTCAAGTTCAGCGTTAGTAGGACTATTATCAATTTTATTTCTTTTATTCATAGTGTTTCTATTTAACGAACTATCGTTGTTGACAAAATCGACCTTTTTATCATCATCATTTTCTTCATCTATGTATGTATGTCTTTGATACTATTACATATTTTGTTTCATACAATGTGATAAAGAGTTTAACTTCGACATTAAATAAAGTTTTTCGACATGAGGCGTAAAATGTTGTAGCATCTAGCATCGCGAGCAATCCCGCCTTCAGTTGTGTTCTCATATCGCAGCGAGCAAAACTTTTAATGGGGTGTTTCATGAATCTCATGTTGCATTAAGTTATATTGCATGACTGTGTTAAGTTCCCGAATGTATTGAATACGCTGCTGATTGGCCTTAAAACTTTGCTGAAACATTTTAGATTCTGATATGTTTGAACTCTGTTTATTCCAATTTTATTAGCACGGAACTATTGTTTATGAGCTGTAACATCGATAACTTATACAAAGTGTTTTTTTTTCTATCTATCTACTTAATACACAAACTTCTAACAAACTACCCACACTGAACTAAGATAAACAAGCACAATAAAATTGCTTTTAAAGAATTTGACCTAAATAAGAGTCAGGAGTTTCTCTAACGTAGAGACGATGTATATAATTTGACATATCGCATGGTTAACAATGTAAGAGTTGACCTATTTATGTCGGTTATAAATGAGTGCTAGTAGCTTTGAGTCCATTAACCGAAGATCCGAAACTAATTTGCGGTACCAAACACATGTTATAAGTGTTGCCTTCGTTCTTTTGTTATTGTTTGTTGATTAGATATTATTTCGTTCTTTTGTGTTTTGAGGCTATGTTGATTCTACTTTGTGTGGGTTCTCAGGAACTTAATTCACAATTAGGACTTTTGCTTGGTCCTTTGGGATTGGAGCATTGGGTTTTGGTCTTTCGCTTTTCTTTAAGGACTGCCAATTAAATATCATGTGACGTAACACCAGCTACTTCTATTTTGTAGAACTTGCATTAGAAGAAGGAAATTAAATTCTGAACAAGCGGAAACAAGTTGCAATATATGACAGTAACTATTGGCTGTGTGCAACTGTTTGTAGCCAATATTGCGACGGTTACAAAAAAAGATGGCCTCCCATTACTTTCTTGGTGTACACAAATAGAGACATCCATATTGCATCCGTTAAGAGGTAACTCTTTTGTAAAACATTTTCAGTTAGAAAAAGGAAATTTAATTATGTTTTCGTTTGCATTTGTAGGTTCACAGAATTCCTTTAGAAATGAATTTTGATTTGATTTATATTTTTGTTTGCATTCTAACAATTCTGTTGAATTGCATATCGATACGGATTTTTAATCGGAATTTATGAATAGTTCCAGATTTTATCAGGATTCCGATATTTCCCATTTCACTCTTTCCGAGAATTTCAATGGAATCCGAATAATCCCACTCACTGTTCATATTTTATTTGTGCAGTATTTTTTTAATACCTACCTATTCCATGTCATACGAAGAATTTGCGGAATATATAATTGTTTTTGAGTTTTATACTAGACTTTTGTGATCTTTTCCGAGAAAAGCGTCAATTTATATGGAATTGTACTTTGTACACGTTACTTTTTAGTTTGAAAATATTTAAAACCTAATCCTTCTTTCGCAGAAAATTTGTTTTGAAAATGCTCAAACTATTTTTGATTTGATGAAATGTTTTTCTTTCATTAGACTTAAACGTACACATAGGTTAAATTACAATACATAATGAAATTTTGCTGTTATTTACCACATTACTATCTTCATCTACGAAGGCAACAAATGGAAGCATTAGTGCTGCTATTCTAGCGGTTGTAAGCTTTGGCTTCATCTGGACCTTTCTAGAAAATGCGCCATCTTGCATTTCTGGAGTAACAAAAAAATCGATTTGAAAATCGAAGAACGTAATAGAAAAAAAAATGTTGTGACCAAAGAGTATATAAAACAAAAAGAGGTTGAATTGCTAAGTTTGACGTATTTTCTTTATCCAGATTAGCCTAAGGCTTTCTAAACACAAATAATTTTTTGAAAACCTTTAACTTACTCTCCGGTCTAAATGTGACTCGTTCTGAAATAATAAAATATTCTATTAATCCTTTTGTTTTAGCGATTTATCGCCCATTAAACGTTATATTGTATTGTTAAATTTCCAAGTAACCCTAAACTTGTTTTAATACATTTTGGAATGAAATAATTTAAGCTTTGAAGATTTATAGATCATTAAAAATACTGCAAAGTTAAAAAAAAGTAAAGTTAACCAAAGTTCTTCACAAAATATATTTAAAAATGTATGGCCTCGAAGACAGCAAGTGAAATTCACTTTTTTTACCACTTTTTTGGCTTTAAAACATATTTAAATATTAATAAAATCATAATACATTGCTTCGTGACTAAACTACTTGAACTACCACCTTGTCTACAAAAGAAGTAATGTACGACGACATTGCTCTATTAAAAACGTACTAGAATAAAAAGGTTGTAAGTGCTCACTTAAAAGTTACACTTAGGACATTCTTAAGCTCTTTTAGAAATGTTAAGGAGCTCTTAAATCTATCTTAGAGGCCACAGACACATGTCGTGTTTGAAACATTTTAAAAGCATGTGCACTTTCCTAGTCACCCACTAGGAGAATCTGCTTGAGTGTCACTAAGTACACCATACTTGACGTCTAGTGGATAATGTGTTTTAGTTTTCACTTACCTGTTTATACCGGAGCGTACATGAAACAAAAGAACGTATTTATTAGTTTGATACAAACAAATAACTGATAGGCTATATACACATATTATGAAAGTACATATAATAATAATAATAAATAAATAATTTATTATGGACCAAACATTTTATAAAGTTTCATAAACCCACCAAACTGCGTAACAGTTTGTCGGTAGGATTAGGGCTCGTCTTGTTTTATTTATTTGGTTTAAATAAACCCTACCTAAAAAGTAAAAGCTATATACATCTACACTAATATTATAAAGAGGAAAGATTTGTATCTTTGTATGTATGTATGCTTGTAACGAATAAACTCAAAAACTACTAGACCGATTACAAAAAAAAAAAAAAATTCGCCCTTAGAATGCCACACTATCCCTGAGTACCACAGGCTATATTTATGACGATGTATCGATGTAGGTGTCCAATTGTCCATAGAAACTAATTTAGGGAGTAAGCCTGTTAGATCCCACTGCTGAACACATGGATCCTATTTTTTACCCGACTACGGCGAAGCTAAACACGGGTTATGATTTGAACAGGCTATGTGTGTATTTTAGTATTAGTTTTAAAATTGATATGACATGTATAGAAAAGGACAGAATTTTCCAGTGCTTAAAATTAACTTACAAGTCATACCCGGTTCAAAAATGGGATGTTGCTATTCAAAAAATGTTGACCTGCCAAGTCATTTTTCATGAGAATTTTCCCCTAGGACCAGATTTTTTTTTTTTAATCATAATACTAGTTTTATCTTTTTAGGAAATTTCACATATGAAAATTTTACTC
The DNA here is from genome assembly GCA_949629135.1 of Eremobia ochroleuca. Taxonomy (NCBI): domain Eukaryota; kingdom Metazoa; phylum Arthropoda; class Insecta; order Lepidoptera; family Noctuidae; genus Eremobia; species Eremobia ochroleuca. The sequence continues at coordinate 14,447,420 of OX451401.1, read as the reverse complement.
ACAAATATCATTCAGGTCGATAAGTCATTAGAAATCGAAGAAGCTTTTACCACAAAACAATAAAACAAAGAACAAATCAACCAACTTTAAACCGAGAATCGGAAACAAACTGTAAATGAAAAAACAAAAAAGGAAGTGAAAGCTCGAACAGAATCGAAACACGGCCTATACTAACATAACAATTATTTTCATTGCGCTTCAGAATCTTGTTCAGTCGGATGACCGTGTTTTTTGCGGCGACGCGCCGACGTGGCGCCAGTCGCGACCCCCCCGTATCTACCCTTGATGGGTTGTGCAAGGGGTGAACTGAGCGGAAAACTAGATTTTTTACTCTAGATATTTTCATTTGTATTGAGAGTAGGGAAAGAACAAATAAACGATGGATGAACTGTGAGAAAGATGGTGATGCCTCGAGATGGGGTGCCTACCAAGATGACGACGAATAGAGAAGTATAGAAGAACAAAATGTATTGCTGACCCCAATTAAATTGGGATATCTAAGGAGAGGAGAATTATGATGGTGAGTTGCAATTTTGCTATCATCGATTTTATAAACACAAACTAAAACTGGATCCCCCGTTGAAAGTCGTTAACAAGAGATTTTAACCCTCTATGACTCATAAGCTGGGATTTATTTGATTTTTTGGATTAGAGAAGATTACAAAAAAAATAAAATACACGTGTGTCTGGATTTTCATTATTTTTAATTATTTGTGAAGAAAATTACAAAAATTGCAACAATCACTTTTACCAACAAAAACAAAATAAAATATGAAAGTGTTGAAAAATAACGTTACAAAATAAAGTTCAAACACTCACCTCTCCAATTTATCAATATAATACACAAGACACGAGCAGAACAATTTTTTATATATTTTTTAAATCACAGTGAACCGCCACGTTTCGTGCCTAAATACCGACTGTCGTAACACAAATCTCAATTTGTAACAAGAATCGCCATCTAGTCGTATTTTTTGGTACTAGTTCATTAGTTCGGAGTGTAGACTAAGAGTTACAGTGCGCGATTACGTTATGAAATCTATTATTTTAAATTTCGAAGCGTTTGTACGGTATGTTACCTACAGTCTACACTGAGCTATAGAGGGTTAATATTGTGAAAGGTAACTTAATGAAAGGAATAAATTAAAGTACATTTCCCGATTTTCACCGTAAAGAACCAATACATCACTTAATTGACAATTAACAAGTACGATTGAAGTTGTAATCGTACCCGCAGTGTCTGTGGACTGATTTTGTTTTAGCCACTTCATATGTATAGCGCTTGTTTAAGTAAATAAAAATCTTGTTTTATCTTTACATTATGCAGTGATTATTTGTTGGCCTGGTTATTGGCGAAGCCTTTTCCGTAGAACAAAAAATAAATTCCAAACTAAATAGGCATTTTTGACTACCTAGGAGGTTATCGGCCGCTTATCCTGCGGATGCCTTATATGTAAATAAGGCATTCTAGCCCTTCGTAAACATTATTTCACGATACGCTTATATACTATTTAATTACCCTACAGCGCTAGATATACTAATAAAAGACGTAAAGATATAGTTTGTCCACAAAATCTATCAACACGTGCTTTAAGATCCAAATTTTACCTGTGCCTCGGACCTCTCCTATATAATAGATTAAACTTAAAAGCAAACATTTATTCTCTGAACTATTACTACTAATTGTAAGAGAATCCTCAAGGATGCTCTCTAAAGTATGTCTTACGAAGAAACAGAGGTATACAAATTTCACTTACGTTAAATATTTATCAATTTTAGAAAGTAAGAGTTATGCTACTCAAGATATAATTACTTGTCTATTGTCAACTTTTAATTATTTATTTAATTTTAAAAGACTATTTTAGCTCTTCTCGCCTAAAACACAGGATGACCTAGTTCAGGCACGTAAGTCTTAGGAATATAATTAACATTTAAGCAAAACTGTATTAATTGTCATACCTTATAGTTTTTGAATAAATAAGGAAGATTATTTGCGAAACCTGAAACACGTGTCTAGTATTTTTATGAAAAGAATCTATGTACAAAATTGTATCATGAAACATCACAAAGTTATATGCTTGTTATGTTACCTACCTACTTGTCTGTACAAAAAGTTGGTTACCACTAGACACGCGCCGGCTGTGACCAGCACCCTTTCAGCATCGATTAAGTTACTTATTCTGAACAAACTACATTCAGGTTTGCAATATACTAAAAATAATGTTGTATATTATAATATTATAATATATATTTTGTATTTAATAAAACCGCTGATCTCTTTCTTTTGTACCACAAACAGAGTACTCTCCGGGCGAGGCTCGCTCCGTGCCTCCCCGAATAAGCACCCTGTTACCATGTAAATAGCAACTTCACGTACCCTGATGTACTTACTGAGGTTACCGTGACACATGCTAAATATCTTACAATTATTCACAACAGCACAAACGACTTTGAGATAGACTTGGAAGTTTTTATAACGGTTATATGAAAAAGCAATTGGGTTTATGGGGAAGTTTATTTCACAGACTACGTCAATTTGCTGTGTTATAGCCATTTCATACATCTATCAACAGACACATGTCACACAGGGTGCGGATGTGGTTCTGCGGGGCGCAAACTATGTATATCTACAACGTGTAACGTTAAATGCGCAAAATCTGAAAATAGTTTGATCAGATTAACGAACAGAATTAATTGAACCACTTTTTAATATAGGTCACATTTTTCAAAAAATCTTCATTAAAAACGCTGCCGTGTCTATTTATTTATAGGTCAAGCAAGCCAATGTCAGCGCGGCGCAGCGGCCCGGTGACAACTCCTCCCTCGATAAAGCGTCGTCGCAGACGCAAGAAACGATCAGAATGGCCAGTAAAACTAAAACAGCACATAAAACTTTTACAATTTTTTTAATGACTTATTTTCTCTCTGAAAGAAGTCAATTGAATTAAAAATCAGTTGGGGTGTCTGAGGTTTTGCGCATTTAACGTTACACGTTGTATTATACCTCTTATCCTGCCCTAAAAAATATAGCCATAGTGACCTGTGGTGCGCTGTGGGTGTGCCATTGACACGACGAAGACGAAGGAGAGTTGGTATTCAATTAGATAAAGAATTAAATTTCCTTAATTACCTATTTCTGAAGTCGGTGTCTTTGGATCTGTATTTTAGTATTTTGCCACCGACTTCCGGAATTAAAATTATTTTTCACTTTGTAGTGTTTTTTTTTTGGAAGTCTGTTTTTTTGTTTTTGTTGAAAAATTTTTTATTTCTCGCTTTTTAGTGGGTGTGTTTATAATTTATCTAAGTTACAATAGCCTAATGTCAACTTGCTCATCGCCTTTTATAAAATATTGCTTTTCCCGATACAGGGACGTTATTGTTGAGGAGCTCTCCTGGTATTTGACCATCAGCTCCATTTCACCATTCGCATTGTGACGAGCATAGCATAAATTGCTTAGCAACCATATTACAGTAATCGAATGGCAACCCGTCAAATACTTATTGTTGAGTAGTTTCGGCGACCATCTATGGTCTTCATCATCAGTTCCACTTCACCAAATGGTGCTTTCCGACAGCAAATGCACGAGTCACTACAAAAAATACCCAAATCGCTACAGGTGTGCCTATAATATTTGAAGAGTTGCTTCGATTTCTTCAAGATTCCATCATCAGGATCCTGACCTGATGACAATGGGACCACCTGGAAAGTATACCCTTTAAAAAAAAAAGAATTTTGCAAATTGACTTAACATACATAAAAAAAAAAAGATTTCGACGAACTGAGAACCTCCTTCTTTATTGAAGTCGCTTAAAAACAAGATTTAACCCATTCTTGTACGATATTTTTTACAATATTCTCTTTACTGACACGGTGGCCCAGTGGTAACTTCCGCGACTTACGAGTTGTAGGTCGAAGGTTCGAACCCTGAAGACAAGTGTTTACTTTGTGTAAATTATTTCATCACCACTGCTCTTAAAACGGTGAAGAAAAACATGTTGAGGAAACCAGCATGTCTTGGAACTGAAAATTCGACAACATCTGACATCCACCAACCCGCACTGGGCACGCATGGGTAGATTACGGCCCACTCCCTCTCACAGAGCGGAGGCCTGAGTCCCAACAGTGGGAAAATTATAGGCTGATTAAGCCTGTCTGCTGATACGAAAAGCATATAGACTTAACGCAAAAAAACCTCAAAAGAGCAGTTTAGATGCCTCTGGCAGTTGATTACTTTGTGCATCCGTGTAAACATACGGTCTTTCAACTACATAGTGCAACTCGCTCAAGGCGAATAAAGGAGGTGGAAAAATATCAACAAGGTTGCCAAGCTTTCCTAGTGACATGTATTGAGTTATTTGCTACCGACCTCAGTAGGGTTGGCACTCCATTCATTATTTATGCGGAGAGTGTACGAACAAATGTGTGCCACGTTTGCACAGAGGAATGTTGGGGCCGATCCTTCAACGAGGATTTGTTAAATGATTTTCTTTTTATTTGTTTTAGCAAATCGGGTTTTGAATGTTTTTTGTTTGTTCATGTGGAATTTAGGGTTTTTAAGGACGGGAACGACAGACGGTTGATAAGGATTTCCGTTCGGATTATGATTCAAAAAGTACTAACAAACTAAAGTATGGCGTCGAAAAATTCCACCATGTCGCTGTCAACTGGTAATGTGGGTTGGGTACCCACATAGGGTAAATACTGGCAGCATTTTTACGTTGTGTGGTAAAATGCTTACCATCTAAGTATATGTACGGGTATACGTTGTTATTTGTACGAGTATACATATTTAATTTGAATTCCGAATAAAATATTTTTCAAAGGTATAAGTAGGTATCTAGTGAGTGTAGGTTGGTTCTTCGGAATTTATATTTGCTTTAACTTTCAACCTTATTTGTATCGCCCTTGAAACCAACCCTTAACCTATCAAGTCTTGATTAATTAGACAGTTAATTATCTATTGTTACGTTACCCCAGGGGGGCTGACGTGCAAACCCGGAACGTCCCCCCAGTAACAGTCCCCAACATTCTTTAAATTACTTGAACAGAATACTAAGACTTCTCATTACCAAAACATGTACCGAGGCTGACCCAGAGAAGACACAAAGGTATTTATATCCGGGAAAATAAATAAAATTAAAACCTGGGTATAATTAAATATGTGAGTACTGTGTCCTTCGCACGTTTTTTACAAATGATTGCGTAGGGAATACTTATACAACTCAAGTCAAATTTAGGACTTTGTTGAAACACGTTCGTGTTCGGAATGTTTATGGGAGTTTTCTTCTTTGATGTCTAAAATAGAACCCGAATTAGCACGCCTTGATTTCTTTTTACAAATTATTTTTCTCCTTTACCGAAGCTGCATTTAAAAAAATATAAGTAATTGTCGTATACAGTACGCCTAGGTAGAAGAGCTTGTGATTAAGTAATAACAGCCGCACGGGTCAATCGATCAGGTTAACTACGATTGCCGCGGTTGGTACGTGGATGGGTGACCATCTTCACATACCAAGACCCCTCCGTGCCTCGGAAAGCACGTTAAGCCGTTGGTCCCGGCTGTCATTCGCGGATCTTTGACAGTTGTTACGGGTCGTCAGTAGCCCGAAAGTCTTACAATCAGTTAACAAGGGGTATTGTATTACCCAGTAACTGGGTTGTGAAGGTCAGATAAGCAGTCGCTCCATGTAAAATACTAGTATTCAGCTGCATCCGGTTAGACTGGAAGCCGACCCCAACATAGTTGGGAAAAGCCTAGGCACTTGATGAGATTTTCAACTTTATCGCTATAGTATTAGGTTCAAAGTTGATTGTGAAAATTTGCCAATTTCGGGTAGCTTGATGTGCCCGCGTCTTCGTTCTCATGAAATTTCTTGCTCTCCCGACCTACCCCGTCGCACCAAATCGACTGCCCGCGCTATTACTACGTTTTCGCTACGCAGTCTTTCACCATTTTTTTGCCCGGCCCGTAAGTCTCAATAATAAAAAATAATAATAATAAAAATCTTTATTGATCTCGTTTTAAGTATTGCAGTACTGGGGTATATCAATTATACATGGTAAAATTAGAGATTTGCTACAATCGTAGTGGGTGCAGTTCTGATCTCCTAACTAGGTTACAGTATAACCTATATGAAGGAGTCAATGTAAAATAGTAAAACTCTTCAGCTTTATTATTTTATTATTGTACGCATATATATATTTACATATGTCACACAAGTATACGAACCGTGAGTGTCATTACGTGTATTGACATTTTCAATTTCAATCTTTCATTTTCATATGTCACACAAGTATAAGAACTGTGAGTGTCATTACGTGTATTGACATTTTCAATTTCAATCTTTCATTTTCAGGAAACAAAAATTCTGTGAAACCGCCGTATTAGGTACAGAAGATTGATAAAGAACAAAGAAAATAAATAAATAATGTGCCGCGACCTCGAAGAAAGAAGCAAAATAAATCGTCACCGCCTGATTGGGGGCGTGGATTTATTTTATTTATTTTTCTTTAAGTCGGTAATCGATAAACTCAAATTTTTAACAGGAGAAATGTTTTCTTGTTTTTGATAATATCTTTTCAACGAGTCGGAGGTCATTGATACATCAAATGAAAGCTATGTTTTTTTTGTGTAATCCGTTACGATGTCAACATTAAATTGTATGTGTAAAAAAAACCTTGCTATTTATGAAAATAAAAGTTATAAATGTATTCATCATCTGCCTAGCCTTTTTCCCAACTATATTGGGGTCGGCTTCGAGTCTAACCGGATGCAGCTGAATACCAGTATTTTACATGGAGCTTATCTATTATATACTGCCTATCTATTATATTTTATCTGTTATTATTATTATCCGGAAAAGAACCGGAGTACCCGACATAGCTTGCAGAGTAAGCAAACTGAAGTGGCAGTAGGCTGGCCATGTCTGTCGAAGGGCCGATGGCCGGTGGAGCAAACGAGTCCTGGAGTGGAGACCGCGTATCAGCAAGCGTAGTGTGGGACGCCCCCCAGCTAGATGGACGGACGACCTAAAGAAGGTAGCTGGGGTAGACTGGATGCGGAAGGCAGAGGACAGGGTGTTGTGGCGCAGTCTGGGAGAGGCCTATGTCCAGCAGTGGACTGCGATAGGCTGAGTTGATTGACATGGAGCGACTGCCTATCTGACCTCCACGACCCAGTTATTGGGTAATACGATACCCCTAGGTAAGACTCGCTGTCAGACTTTCGGGCTTCTGACTACCCGTAATAAATATATTGTGATCGGAAATTTGTTTAATTAATATACACTAGCTTACGCCATTAGACTGAGATTGAGAATGACATAGACTATAGCAGAGATAATATAGAATAAGATGAAGAGAAAAAGTTAAGTTTGGGGGTGCTTCGGTGTTGCGGAAGTATCGTTCGTTCCCGCGACCCCCGGCGTAGGTGATAGAGGAAACACCGGGGTGGTTGTTAGTCAGTAAGAGTCTGACAGACCCCGCCGCCCGCCCCAGGGCGGCGGACATCCATGAGGATTTTCCACCCAGAGAACAAAAAAAAAAAAAAATGGGGGTGCTTCGGTGGCGAAGTCCTTATGTAGTTCTTATATGTCTCTCGATTACTAAAAATCTGTTGCCGCCATATAATATCAAAACGAAACATTAGTAGATACTTAAATATTTTTTATAATCGATTTAATCAAGAGATATTTAAGTAGTTATGTAATGTTTGAAATAATTACTTTGACTCTGATAGAATTGGACCCACGAATAAATTTTGTACCTAGCTACTAATCTAATAGGTACTCGTATATATTAAAAATTAAAGTTGCTTTCTGTGTATGTCTTTGTGACCGCGTTGTTCTTCCTAACTACGCAACGGATATTGTTTTTATTAATATTTTATCGTCGTCGAATTGTTCTATATTTGAATTTAAATGCGGAATGCACTCGCTGCTCTAATTTATTTTTATTTACTGTGGATTCTATTTTTGATACTTTCTGATAGTTTGCTACAGAATGACCAGTATACATTTTTTTAGGTCCGCTTAGCAATATTTTTGTTAAGGAATGATGATAAATTAATTCTATAAATTGGGTATTCTGCAAATACTTTTGCATGTCAATATTTTTTGTTAGTTATATGAGCTTCGTAGTTTTTGTTTTTAATATGTACTTAGTTGACTTGAGTAATTGTTTCTTTTTTGTGGTAGTTTCTTAAAAAAAAAAAAAAAAACTGGCCAACTGTATGTCGGATCTCGCACAGTGAATGATACCGTAGTTTGGATGAATATTTACGCATGCATTAATTTTATCGGCTGCAAATATAACTTTGTATTTCATAGTATTTCTCGACAAAACTGTGGAAAACAAAGTTAATTCTGCGATTGTAACCGAAAATGAAAAATACCATGCCTCGAAAACTATTGATTTAAAAGCAATTTGCATAGCTTACGTGCACACATATTTATTCATCCCTCTGCATGGGGAATGCCACCCGTAAATAAGTTTTGGTTTAGTTTAGGCTTATCGTAAGTTCACTACACCACTGTGTTGCGATGCGAAGAATACCTACACCTTCTTTCTACTTCATGTAAATAGTCTCCTAGTAAAAGATGGGTGTATGATGACAAGCAGACGAACATTCCGAAATTAAGGGTTCCGTTTTTTTTTTTACGATTTGTTATTTTGTGTTTAGAATCGGTATGAAACTGATGTCTATGAGAATTGATTAACAATATTATTATTATTATTATTATTATTATTATTATTTGGAATAGCTGCTGTCTTAAAACCCAGAATATTCATCTTATTCGATATTAGCACTATCCCGCAAAAACCATGAAAATGACAACCATGACGAAAAATGATCAAATTATGATAGCCTCTCACTAATATGTGTCACGTCGAAAAACATTTATTGTTAATTTTATCAAGATTTGATCGTGTTTTATGAGTATTTTATGTATGAAAAATGGTAAAAGTAAGAATGCAGAGAGAATGATAATATCTTTATTGCACGACTCATAATGCGAAGACTTAGAAAATGCTTTACGATCGATTTTTTTTTTTGCATCCTGTCTGCAACTGTTTCTATTGCTATAATCCTGCTAGTACACATAACCTACTTCATTTATATACCATTGTATGGACAATTTAATGGAGATTAATTATTAAAAAAAAAAAAATAGTTAATGCAGTAGAAGCGAAAAAAACATCAACATATTTTTAAAAATTTTCCCGTCAGTCAAGTGTGAAACCTAAAAACATTGTAGCTTGCGAAAAAATCAATTAATTGAATCATTTTTTTTTTAATATATTTATTTTACCCATAGGAGGGATCCTATTGAAAATGGCTCTTTTATTCAAAGTAACGTAAGTTTATTCAAAAAAACAATTATGAGTTGTGCACTTTCTGATTTTCCAACTTTTTGGTCCCTTTTGCATATTTTCAGCAAGAGAATAGGTTGTTTATATACACATTTCCAGCGAGTTTAAGGTGCCTTTTGGATAGATATAGGAATACCTATTTTATACAACTTTTGTAGTAGACTGAAGAAGTTTGACCGAACTCAACATATAATTAAAGATATTTGCCACTAATGTGTTGTATAAAATAAGCGCGGTAACATATTTTGCTTAATAAACTCGAATGCTGAAAGTTGATATAAATTCCTGATTGTCATGATGTAATTTACAACATCCCGTCGAGTCAGCTAATATGTCATGTGTCAAAATCTAGTCGAGCAGAGAGGTTAAACTCACATACAGAGAGGCAGGGGATAATGTAACCATGAATTGAAACAGTAGTTTTTTTTTTTTTTGATTACCGATGAAAAATGAATTCACGGTTTCTGTTTGCGCGTCGATGTCGACACCCTGTATAATCTCGATGTTTTTTCAAGTCGTAAAAAAAGTGTGAAATAGAGGCGAGTCGCTGGTAACGAATATGGAAATCTAAAAGGCTGGCCAAATATAAAAAAAAATATCTTCAATCTTGGTTAATACCCCATTCAACTCATAAAAGTATTCTTATATCACTAACCTATTGTACGATGAACCGCACGTAGTTATTATACTTCGTTGCTTCGTCCTTCGAGATTAAGATAACAATGTAGTAATACGTCTAGGGTATCGCCTTTCATCCACTAAGTTTGAATATTTTTTTTTTTTTTTTTGTCGGTACTTTGTCTTCCTGATAGTTATGCCTGTACCGCCACTCATTCGCGTTTTAGTGCGTCGCCGATCACCACGTTATTTTCTTCGTTTCATTTGAATTGTGCAAAAAGATGCCAAAACGTAGTCACAAAAACGACGACAGTGATTATTTAAGAAAGAAGATTCGAAAACTCGAAAGGAAACTTAATAAACGCGACAGAAGGTCGCGTGTTCGAAGTTGTTCCGAGAGTAGTAGCTCGTCGACGAATATTATTATGTCGCCGGTACTATCGGACCATGAAGGTAAGCTGAAGTGTTATTTTTACAAACGGAAGATATTGTGAATAGTTTTTCGGACTATATCCGTATCATAATCTGACATGATGTCATATTATCTTAAATAGTGTTGTGTACATCTTATGGGGATGTTACCTTCACATAATTTTGGATTCCCAATTCATTGGGTATATACTACTAGTGATTGTGTACATTTGAAAGGAATGTTGCCTTCACTTTAGTTAATGACCTACTTAATAATAATTGCATTTTATATCCGTACGGACTAAAACATAGTGTTGTGGGTAGTTTTAAGGACTATCGCCGCTCTAAAACCACTAGTTGTATACTAGGAACATTGGTAGTTGTGATCATATTCACGTACCTACATAACAAAATGTTATCACTCGATTTCGTAATTCTGAATATCGGTATGGATTATAAACTTGGTGTTGTGGATAGTTTTGAGGACTATCACCGCGCTATTTTCTATCCGATACCTACATTTGGTACATTTTCTATTCCAACTGAAATGGAAGTTCAAGGTGATGTCGCGTCATCTCCGATTATTGACTCAGATGAGCCACAACCGGGTACGTCCACCTCGACGATACATGATGTTCCTGCTACAGAAGCAGTACAGGCAGGGGAATCGGAACTACCTGTTGAAGTAACGCTTCCTGAGCTGGACGAAGAGATTCTGAATCTCTTGGGCGAAACTCCATCAAAGGATAAAAAATATGGACCAGACATTAGATGCGAGTTATCTGCTCGCTGGGAACACATCGCAACAACAGGCTTGACCAAGGATGCCAGAAAGGAGCTGCTTGATAAGCATCTGGTTCCAAAAAACTGCACAAAGATTGATGCACCCAAGTTAAATCCAGAGATAAAGGCCGCCTTATCGGAGATGCTAATAAAAAAAAAAGACAAAGCTTTAGAGAATAAGCAGGTGCAGGTCGCAGCAAGTATATCTTGTATAAGTGAAGCCCTAAGCATACTCTTTTCTGCAGGTTATAAAGATCAGTCGGTAATAAAATTACTGATCGAAGCCGGTCGACTGATGTGTGACTCACAACACAGCGAGTCCATGACACGGCGCAGTTTTATATGTTCTACAATCAAGAAAGATATAAAAGATCAACTGTTCAATACAGAAATCGATAAGTTTCTATTTGGCGAACATCTGACCGATACTCTAAAAGCTGCAAAAGCTATATCAAAATCAGGCGCTGAGATTAAAATAAACACACAGGTTCGAAGACCTGCACCAGCGCAGAGACCGAGACAGGCCCCTGTCCAGACTTTAAACCAGACGCCTCCGTTCCCGACAGCGCGGCAAGCGGGAACAGCGAGGAGGACAGCGCCGGCGCCGCGCCCGCGACCGGTGCAGCAGCAGCCGCGACAGCAGCCGCGCTTGCAGCAGCGCCAAGCCCCGCGGCGCTAGACCTGGTACGTTTTGCAGGTCGGTTATCCTACTTTTATGATCAATGGCAATTGATAACTAATGACCTCGTTGTATTATCGTGGATAAGAGGTTACAAGATACCGTTTACTAAACCTGTCTATCAGTTACACGAACCAAGTTTACCTGCATTAACTTCATGTGAGTCCTTTAAATACAAGGTGGCCATCACTGACCTTCTAAACAGTGGTGCTATTTCACATTGTGAACCATGTGAAGGACAGTTTCTTTCTAGTTATTTCCTGATTAAAAAACCCAATGGCAAAAACAGATTTATTTTAAACTTAAAGTCTCTAAACAAGTACATCGTAACAGAACATTTCAAAATTGAAGATCTAAGAACAACATTAAAATTAGTATCGAGAAACAGTTTCATGGCCACCTTTGATTTAAAGGATGCGTATTTTCTAGTACCTATACACCCGACGTATAGAAAGTACCTACGATTTAGGTACGAGGGTCAAATTTACCAATTCAATGTTTTGCCGTTTGGTTTAAACACAGCTCCATTTGTGTTCACAAAGCTATTAAAACCGGTAATTTGTTTACTGAGATCATTAGGTTATCTGTCATCTATCTACTTAGATGACATTTGTATCATTTCTAATAATTATCAAGATTGCTTAGATAATATTTTACAGACAAAACATATTTTAGAGTCCTTAGGATTCATAATTAACATTAAAAAAAGTTGTATGATTCCGAGTAATATTTGCAAATACCTTGGTTTTGTGATAGATACAAAAGAATTTCATGTTAGCCTTCCTAAGGAAAAACGAAATCTAATTAAACAAGAGTTACAATCGTTTCAATTGAAATCTCGTTGTAAAATAAGACAGTTTGCTCGCTTGGTAGGCCTCCTCACTTCGTCCTGCCCCGCGATTCAGTACGGTTGGCTTTACACCAAGCAGATGGAAAGATGCAAATACCTTGCATTGTGTAAAACGAGTAATTATGATAGCCACATGTCTTTACCACAGTATTTGCAGGACGATTTTTCCTGGTGGTTAAAATCTATTGATACCGCAGTGAATCCTATTAGATGGGACAGCTACTGTCTAGAAATATTTTCAGACGCTAGCAAAAAAGGGTGGGGGGCAGCATGCGGTGCGGAGACCGCCAGTGGCCAGTGGAGTAACACAGAGTCTAACAAACATATTAACTGTCTAGAACTCCTGGCTGCTTTCTTGGGCTTACAAACATTCGCAAAAGGATTAAAAAATTGTCAGGTGTTACTAGGCGTTGACAACACAACTGCTATTTCGTATATCAACCGTATGGGTGGAGTAAGATTTCCACATTTAACTGAAATCACAAAATCTTTGTGGCAGTGGTGTGAAGCTCGTGGTATATTTGTATTCGCTTCATACATAAGCTCGGAAGATAACGAAATAGCAGATGCTGAGTCTAGAAAATCTCACCCCGATACCGAATGGGAGATTAAAGATCATGCTTTTGAAAAGATTGTGAGAGCCTTTGGGCAACCAAAAATTGATCTTTTCGCATCAAGGTTGAATAACAAATGTGTTAAGTACGTCTCATGGAATAGAGACCCAGGAGCATGCGCTGTGAATGCTTTTACTTTAAATTGGTCAAATCTTTGTTTCTACGCATTTCCTCCTTTTGCGGTTATATTAAAAGTATTAAGAAAACTTATATACGACCAGGCGGAGGGTATTGTTGTGGTTCCATTTTGGCCCACGCAACCCTGGTTTCCACTTTATCAAAAACTTCTCTGTTCAGAATTAGTTCAGTTTAGACCCTCTGATAAAGTGTTATTGTCTATTTCCAACAGTGTCCCCAAGCTCACGTTGATTGCAGGGAAGTTATCAGGACGGCGTTACGAAACAGAGGAGTACCACCATCATCTTTAGATATTATGATAGCTTCTTTATCTGAAAGGTCAATAAAACAATATGACGTTGCCATTCGACGTTGGGTAAACTTTTGTAAGACTCACAATATCAAAATACATGAGGCGTCAATTCCGATGATTATGTATTTTCTCACTGAGTTATTTCATTCCGGCTTACAATACGGATCTTTAAACAGTCATCGCTCCGCTCTGTCTTTGATCTTAGGATCGAGAGTAGGGTCTGATGATCGCGTTGCTAGGCTATTCAAAGGTTTTTACAGACTTCGTCCTCCAGCCCCAAAATATAATATCACTTGGGACCCGTCAATAGTTTTAGAATTCTTATCAAAATGGTACCCAAATAATAATTTAAGTTTCGAACATTTAACCAAAAAGGCCGTAACTTTGCTCATACTTGTAACTGCACACAGGGTGCAAACCATTAGCAAAATCAAATTAGAAAATATGAACGTCACTGATAATCTTATATTGATCAAGATAAACGATTTGTTAAAAACATCTCGACCTGGTTTATCTCAACCTTGTTTAAATATTCCATTTTACAAAGATCGACCGGAAATATGTCCCGCTGAGGCTCTTATAGAATATATTGATAGGACAAAACATTTGAGAAACAATGCCAATAGCCTTTTTATAAGTATTAAAAAACCACATAAATCAGTAACCACAAATACCATCAGTCGGTGGATAAAAGATATATTATCAATTAGCGGAATTGACACTTCAGTATTTTCTGCCCACTCCACCAGACACGCAGCCACCTCAGCTGCTCATAGAGCTGGTATCAATATTGACACGATACGAAAAGCAGCTGGGTGGAGTGGTAGCTCCAATGTTTTCGCTAGATATTATCATAGAGACATTCAATGTGAACAAACTGATCAATTTGCCTTATCAATCCTAACCTCTGATCGATGTTAGATTTAATTACTTAAAATTAATAACTTAAATTTATCTACCCCTAATTAAAGAAAAACTACAATTTAATTACTTTATTACTTGTAAGGTTTGATTAATATACATGTACCTAAGTATAAAAATTCAGTGTTTTAATATTTCACCATCTTTCAAAATTTATATATTGTTATCTTAATCTCGAAGGACGAAGCAACGAAGTATAATTGGAGATTAAACGAACTTACCTGAAGTGAAGTTCTATCCAAATTATACGAGTTGCTTCGTCCGAAGAGATTAGTTCCCTCCCAACCCTATGAACCCCATACCTAAAGTGAAATATTAAAAAAGGTTCCAGGCTTTCAACTAAATGAGTAGCGGTACAGGCATAACTATCAGGAAGACAAAGTACCGACAAAAAAAAAAAAAAAAAAAAAATATTCAAACTTAGTGGATGAAAGGCGATACCCTAGACGTATTACTACATTGTTATCTTAATCTCTTCGGACGAAGCAACTCGTATAATTTGGATAGAACTTCACTTCAGGTAAGTTCGTTTAATCTCCAATTATAATGAATTCCATGATCCTTGTAATGTCTCCTCGACATTATGATCGCGTCAACATAGCCGGCGGCGCCACATTATATCTCGTGACGTCACCAACTCTTGATTAGTAAGTACCTACATAATAGTAATATGAGAGAAAATGTTTGTGCGTAATACTGGATTGAATGAAGGTTTTCTGTGATACGTCAGAGCATATTGACTGTAGTAATATGCTTGGGATTTAGTTTTCTATGTTAAAGCGTGGAGCAAATTATAACGGATATATTATGACGTGGTTATAAACGATAAATGATTTATTTTCTGTAAGTAGTTGTACAAACACTTTTACATGTCAATCATATTTTCTTTTAAACTAGATGAGGTCGGCATTTCCTATCTGACTACTCTGAGAAGAAAGGCCGAAACAAACTCAGAGGTCACACTCTTTTAAAGTCCAGACATAATCTTGGTCAGATCATGTGAAGACCATGTAGATTGGTGTCTGAAATGGTCTTTTGAGGTAAGAACCACACAGATTGAGCGGACCTGTCCAGTCAGTGCACGCATTTGTCAAAAATCGTGCAGCTCAACTCAGAAATTTCACGATTCGACGAACAATAGCAATGAAACGTTAAGGAAAACATATTATGGTGCAGAACGTAACGTAACGTGCACGTCTGTATTCCTTGAAGGCTTAGGCAGATGTGTACGTATAATTCAACCACATCTCACCAGATATGTTTAAGTCCCACGTAATAGGGGGCAAGCCTATAGTATACCTATATTATAACCGGGCTCAAATCCAGACTCCGGGCTACCACTGAGTTTGTAATGAAAATACCCAATACACCAATCGAACCCAAGCTCTCATGCTTAGCAGTAGCGTTTGCGACCACTATATCAAGGACGCAGTCACATTAAAATCATCATAAAATAAAATAAAAATTGGAAAATCCAAAAGTGCACGACTCATAATGCTCCTTTGATCGTATAAAAAAACATAGATCAATAAATCAATCAACTCAGCCTATCGCAGTCCACTGCTGGACATAGGCCTCTCCCAGACTACGTCACAACACCCGTCCTCTGCCTTCCGCATCCGGTCTACCCCAGCCACCTTCTTTACGTCGTTCGTCCATTTATCTGGGGAGCGTCCCACACTACGTATAAAAAAACACAGATATAGATTTTTTATTAATTAAACTACTGATTAGTTAGTTTTTTATTAATTAAACTACTTTGAACAAAATAGCCCTTTTCAATAAATAGGGTTCCTTCTATAGGTGAAAAAATATCTATTAAAAAAAATTGACTCAAGCAATTGTTTTTTTTTTTTTGCAAGCTACATACAATGTTTTCAGTTTTCATACATGACTGACGAAACTTTTTTTTTTTAGAAATATTTTGTTTTTTTTTCGTTTCTACTGCATTAATTTTTTTTAAAGTACAGAATTGACACCCATTAAATTATTTATATAATGGTATATACATTAAGTATGTTATGTGTAGCAGGAGTATAACAATAACAGTTGCAGAAAGGAGGCAAAAATTATTTTTCGATCGTAAAGCACTGTCCAATGCTTCGCATTATGAGTCTTGCAAAATTTTAAACTACATGGACGTCTGAAGCTATGTGCACGGTTCGGATTGGTCATTTCGTATGGAGAAGAGCCAGCAAAAAACTCCATGCTTACTCTTTTAAAAATAATTGGCTTTTACAATGTTTTCACATTACAGTGTTAATATAAGTATGGGAAGACAGTGTAAACCCGTCAACAAGTGCTAGGTAGGTGCTTAAAAAAATAGGAAAGGGTATTAAATCATAACATCACAAACATCTGGACGCTTTTAACGTGTACGTTTTTTTTTTACATCGTTCACACATATAATTATAAATTCAATATTAAAGATGTAGGTAACTAATATTTTTGTATACATATAGTTTAAAAGAGTGTCCGTGGAGTTTCTTGCCCGTTCTTCTCCATAGGTACCTACTACGCTTTGGAATGGGCAACTAGCTTCATATTTTCTGTTTGACCGACTTCTTGACAATTCAAAGGTGCCCATGGCTTGGTAAGGTGTAAATGGTTTAATTGAAATAAATGCTTTGAGTTTTGAGTTTCATAAATAAAATCAGATGAAATCAATTTTCATCTTATTAGTCAAAGCTTACTTATTGCACTAAAAGCTCTGCAATATAACATCGAAGTTTAATGTTCGTTATAGCAGAAATTGATTTTGTAATCTATTTAAGTACTAAATTAATAACCACGTCAGACGCATTTAATAGAGAATATTATATTCTAACCACGTTGAAATAGGGTATATTCTCTTGTGCTGTCTCAATGCAAAAGGCTTAAGTGTGCCAATACTGCTTTTCAAACTAATCGGTCTGTAGAGAGTTTTCTCATTGACTTAGTGACATTCAGAGCCAGTGGCCAGAATTCATAGAGTTCTAAATGTTCTTAGATTTTGCTCATATATTTCGTGTTACATTTTATGATAGTTCATATTAGCACAAAGAGGGGCCCGTGGCTAAATAATAACAGCCGCACAGGTCGATCGATCAGGTTAAGCTACGCTTGCCGCGGTTGGTCTGTGGATGGGTGACCATCTTTACATACCGAGACCCCTCCGTGCCTCGGAAAGCACGTTAAGCCGTTGGTCCCGGCTGTCATTCGTAGATCTTTGACAGTCGTTACGGGTAGTCAGAAGCCCGAAAGTCTGACAACCAGTCTTACCTAGGGGTATCGTATTACCCAGTAACTGGGTTGTGGAGGTCAGATAGGCAGTCGCTCCATGTAAAATACTGGTATTCAGCTGCATCTGGTTAGACTGGAAGCCGACCCCAGCATAGTTGGGAAAAGGCTAGGCAGATGATGATATTAGCACAAAGAGTTCGTTCATAAGACGTTCGAGGCATATGGATGCTTTGACCCTCAAGAATCACGGGATCAGGTACAGTTTGTAATATGACAGCAAATCTGAATTGATAAAGAATACGTCGACCGTAGGTTCAATTGATGTAAGGGACAAAATACCCAAAATGAGTTGAGTATACAGTTTTGTTCAGAATTTTTCGCTCTATCGAATGGTGAAAATAAAAAAAATCTAGCTTAAAAAAAATGTCCCTTACACTAATGATTTTTGGATCCAAATTTCGAATCAGCCCCACAATAACAATGTATCTGAAAAATTATGCAATATAGGAACTTGAAATGGTGTAATTATCGCCGCCAATCCACTTCAAATGAGGCAAGGGTCTTCCCAATCAACGAATTACCATTACATGGTTTATTTTTTAAGAAACAAGAATAAAACTGGCCTTACACTAATGTCTTTGTTGTCTCAAAAAACAAATATCATCCATACTTTAAATGGATTGCACGAGTTTTGACATAGTTGTCCCTTACCCCAATTTGCATTGTCATACTTTAAGCAGTGTCAACGTTACACCTATTTGAATCGAATTATTGCACTATTACCATCCCTTTCTATCTCACAACGTCTTTCTGTGTGCAAAAGAGAGGATAGTACCAATGCGAAAGCAGCGCGCGGGCATAAAAAAGTGGTATCAGTGCGAGTTCATCTGTCGTTAAAAACAACAAAAATAAGGGCTTTTTGGGAAAGTGCTCTGGCCCCTTGAAACTTTGTAGTAGGGTAGTAGGTTTCAAGGAGCCAGTGTACTTAATTTAGCTAAAAAACCATTATTTTTATAAATAAATGATAGAAGGGTTAATTTCCGGACGATAAATATTTTCGAAATTCATTCGGCACTTTTTAGTTGATTTATCAGAATTTTTTTACAAAGTTTCAAGGGGCCATAGCACCAAAAAGCCATTACTTTTGTTATATTTTATAAATAAACAATAGAAGGGGTAGTTTCCGGATGATAAATGTTTTCGAAAATTATATGGCACTCTGTAGTTGATTTTCCAGAAAATTTTTACAAAGTTTCAAGGGGCCAGAGAACTTAATTTTGCCAAAAAGCCATTATTTTTGTTGTTTTTTTTATAAATAAGCAATAGAAGGGGTAGTTTCCGGATGATAAATGTTTTCGAAAATCATTCGACACTCTTTAGTTGATTTATCAGAATTTTTTTACAAAGTTTCAAGGGACCAGAGCACTTAGTTTTGCCAAAAAGCCGTTATTTTTTATAAATAAACAATAGAAGGGGTGGTTTCCGCATGAAACATTTTTTCTAAAATTGTTCGGCTCTATGTAGTTGATTTTCCAGAATTTTTTCACATGGTTTCAAGCGGCCAGAGCACTTAATTTAGCTAAAAACCATTATTTTTGTTGTTTTTTTTATAAAATAAGCAATAGAAGTGGTAGTTTCCGGATGATAAATGTTTTCGAAAATCATTCGGCACTCTTTAGTTGATTTATCAGAAATTTTTTACAAAGTTTCAAGGGGCCAGAGAATTTAATTTTGCTAAAAAAACCATTATTTTTGTTGTTTTTTATAAATAAACAATAGAAGGGGTAGTTGCCGGATGATAAATATTTTCGAAAATCATTCGGCACTCTTTAGTTGATTTTCCAGAAATTTTTCAAAAAGTTTCAAGGGGCCAGACAACTTAAATTTGCCAAAAAGCCATTATTTTTGTTGTTTTTTATTAATGTAATCTGATTAAATTGTTCCCTTTTTATTATTTAGATAATCACTCTATATTTTTTTTTCTAATGCATTAACAACAATATGTTACAATGATATGTCTTATTAATCGTAATTAAGGTTTATTATTCAATATATCTTTCATTATTTCGATTTTTTGCATATAAGAAAGTAGTAGAGCAGCCTTTTCTACTTTTGGAATTCAAACGTTTGGAACTTCAGCTACATGTTTGGTCGGGATTGTGCGCGGTTTTTGCAGCTACTCTTTTATTTGAATAAGAATTCAAAGTAAGTATAGGTAAAATTGTTACCATTTTTTTAATAATTTGATTTTAATAAGATGTTTATTAAAATCAAATTATTAAAAAAATGGTAACATAAATAAAACAATTTTTATTTTATTGTATAAAAATTGTTTTATTAATAATTATTAATAAAACAATTTTTATACAATAAAATAAAAATTGTTTTATTCAAACAAATACAAATTTGCTATTACAATGTACAAACATTGCATGTAAGCGACATACAAAAAAGCACACACACGGTTCTAATACATTTTCATGTCTTTTAAATGATTTCTTATAACGATTTCCAAATTTAAGATATCCGTACGTCAAAAGTGTGTACTTCATTTTCTGTCAAAAATCTCTTTACATTGTATTTTTTTCATAAATTTGTTCAACATGTCTTTTACACTATTTTTTCATTAATAGATTGGATCCAACGTAGAGGTCAATTTGACGTAAGGGACGGGACTACAAGAAACTTGGTCAGTAAGCGTTGTTGTAAGGGACATCTATTTTCTTAAATAGCTAACTTATTTAAATAAATGTTACACATGTAGATAGAGCACTAAAATACAAGTTTATGTGTGAAATCAGACCCGAAAAAGGTTAATAACAAAAAAAGTTATGGGCGATTTAGTCCGAAAAAAAACTTTGTCGGCCTCTCCTGAAAAATCGTATTTTGTCCCTTACTGCAATTGAACCTACGGTCGACGAATTATGTGTTTGGCAGAGCAGTGGTAGCTCGATCCTAGACTTTGCTTTGTGTAGATTATTTCATCATCACTGCTCTCAAAATGGTGAAGGAAAACATCGTGAGGAAACCGGCATGTACAGACGCCAGCACATCAACATCAAGCTACCCGAAACTGTCTAATTTTCCCAATCAACTTTGGACCTCACGTTTCAGCGATAAAGTTGAAAATCTATCAAAGATATTTGGCAGATTTTAGTAGCTTGATGTGCTGGCGTCTGTACATTCGAATACATGTGCCTTCCACCAACCCGCACTGGGCCACAGAGAGGAAGCCTGTCTCCCAGCAGTGGGATCATTAGAGACAGACTGTGTAGTTGGTGAATGAATTTTTTTGGAACTCATAGTACGCTTTATAATCTCATATAATTTAAGAAGCCAAGTTAGTTAAATTTTGCAAAGTTTACAATTGTAAAACCGCTTAGAATCATCATCATCTGTCTGCATCATCCTTTTTCCAACTACAGTTGGGGTCGGCTTCCGGTAAAACCGGAAGCAGCAGAATACCAATATTTTACATGGAGTGGCTGTCTATCTGACTTCTACAGCCCAGTAACTGGGTAACACAACAGCCCGTGGCAAGACTGGTTGTCAGAATTTCGAGCTTTCTGACTAGCCGTAACGGCTGTCAAACATCTAAGAATGACAGCCTTTCCGAGGCACGGAGGGACCTCGGTATGTTATGGAAGGTCACCCATCCACGAAAAAACATCGGCAAGCGTTGCTTAATCCTGAAAATCGACCCGTGCGGCTGTTATTATTAAGCCAAGACCCCCTAATATATCAAAGTATACCTTTTTATGTACGAAAAGTTTAAATAAATAAATAAAGTCACTGACATGTTAACATTGAATGACTTATTTTTACACTTCGTTCTCTCACGAAAAAAACAACAAAAGTAGATTAAAGAGTTTTAATCCATTTCGACGGGGATGTGCGAGTGAAAATTCGTAAAATAAAAACTGAGCGGAGTTGGCACGGTAAACGCGCTGTGAGGGTTCCGTACATATGTTGATCAGGTTTATGACTTGAGAGGTTTAACAACATGTACGTATCTTACGCACGTACGCATCTATTTCTGTTGTTTTTTAGTTTATATATTATTTACTTTTATTTATTTATTTTTTTGAATTTATTATAAGTTACGCTTAAATACAGAATTATATTTGTCTTTATTTTATTTATAAGCACACACTATGTTCATCTAGATCACACTTATTTCTGAAAACTAGACTTACCCGATGTATTATGTCACACGGTGGGACGTCATTACGTCATTCTAGAGGTAGTTGCTGAAAATCAGCGCTGTTGACGATAGGTTCGGCCGAAGTCACAGCATTTTGCTGAGCAACGACCTGTTCTTGCACAGATGCGACGCACGCATGGCACATATGTAGGACGCACGGCTTGTTATACTTATTATTATTTTATTGTTACTGTTTGTTACAAAAGTAGTTTTTTTTCAGTGTGTTTTGATTGTTATTGTTTAGTTGTCATCTGCCGGTGTCGCGGGCGCATAGTTGATTAATGTATGTGTTGTCTTTGGTCCCTGGACCTGACATCAAGCGCTTGAGTACGAGGCTTTTGGCTACATTGTATATTTTATGTCTTTTTTATTTTTTATTATTATTTTGTTTTTTATTTGTAGCGTGCGTTTTGTTTGTGCAGAATAAACGTTTTTTCTTTCTTTCTTTCTTTCTACGTAAGACAGTCGTGTTTTTATAGTATGGCTATGAGATAGTCTTCTACTACTAGCGAATGTCGAAGATCTACAAATGACAGCCGGGACCAACGGCTTCAGGGGAAAACGCCAAGGCAGCTCGCGAAATTCAAACTTTCTTAAGCTTTTTGCAAAGCAAATTTTCAAAAAGTGTCATGTTGAATCATCATCTGCCTGCCTTTTCCCAACTATGTTGGGGTCGGCTTCCTGTCTAACCGGATGCAGCTGAATACCAGTATTTTACATGGAGGGACTGCGTATCTGACCTCCACAACCCAGTTACTGGGTAATACGATACCCCTTGGTAAGACTGGTTGTCAGACTTTCGGGCTCCTGACTACCCGTAACGACTGTCAAAGATCCACGAATGACAGCCGGGACCAACGGCTTAGCTTGCTTTCCGAGGCACGGAGGAGTCCCGGTATGTAAAGATGGTCACCCATTCACAGACCAACCGCGGCAAGCGTAGCTTAACCTGATCGATCGACCTGTGCGGCTGTTGTTATTTAGCCACGAGCCCCTCAAAAAAAAGTGTCATGTTGAATCTTAGTTAAAATATAATTCGCGAGTATAACAAGTATTTACAGAATTATAACCATTAAAATCATCAATACAACCTTCTATGTTCATAATATTATAATCGCAGTGATTGATATTTCATGAAATAATCATTCAATAGGATTATATGATCTTAGAGGGTCGTATTGATGATTCTAATGATTAATAATTCTGTAAATACATACTTGTTATGCTCGCGAATCATGCTTTTCCATTTATAATCGAAACCTAACAAATAGTTTTAATGACGAACCTAAACATACAAAGC
This sequence comes from Eremobia ochroleuca, assembly GCA_949629135.1. Classification (NCBI taxonomy): domain Eukaryota; kingdom Metazoa; phylum Arthropoda; class Insecta; order Lepidoptera; family Noctuidae; genus Eremobia; species Eremobia ochroleuca. The sequence continues at coordinate 14,424,015 of OX451401.1, read as the reverse complement.
ATGGCAATGTTACATTTACAATACCAGTAATTTGTCGTCAAGTTTACATAACAACATAAACAGTGACGTCAATAAGTTATTAATCAAAGCAACGTGTAGGCAAGTAATTAATAACGCGAAAATTGAGACTGGAAAGATTTGAAGATAGAATTTAGTATTTGTAAGGGGTGATTACTTTGATAAGAATCAGCATTCGATTAGCAAGACTGGATTGTTTTCATATGTAATTAGGTAAATAGGTATTTGAAGGTGTTTCAACCTTTGTGGCCCACCTCCAAACTCTGAACCGCCACCAAACCCAAGTCGGAAGATGTAACTTAACCTCTTAAAGTGGGGACACCTTGGCGGTATGGCAGCTGGGTGTGGGTGGATGTGGTGCTGTAGCGCAAACTATGTCTCACCTCGTACGAGTATCCTGCCCTCTGTACCACATAACCCCTGTGACGCGACGATGCCGTAGAAGTGGAGATGTTTTGGGTCAATAAAATGTAATTCACTGTCGTGCCATCATCACGACGCAGAAGAATTTGTTTAAGTTTATAATGTTTGTTTTACATATGTAAGTAAATTACGACGTAAAGTTACGCTAAGATGTTAAAATTTTAATGAATAATGTCGGAAAACGTTCCGCAAGTCTTATTTATTTATTTTATTATGTATGTACCTACACACAGTAAAATGCATATGGATATGACATAATTATTATTTGAGTACAGCAGACCTGCGAAAGGAGAAGTAAAAAAGAAATGTAGACAATAGTGTGTGAGAACATGTATAGAAAAATATGAATGTGTGAAGTCTAAAACTAACAAATTAATTAATATACCTCTTATTTTTATCATACATACATTTATCCGTTGCGTTGGACCAACTTTTTAGATCATTTCCATAGGGCAAAAATCAATTTAGGTACTTTAATGTTAAGCGGTTGCTGGCTTGTAGGTAAGATACACCTTAAGTGCATCCTAAAATATTTTTCTACTCAATTTAACGACGACATCTATACGTATCAAGTTAACAGCCATTACAAACCGTCTGTTACGATCATCACAGAACACCCTAAGTACACCATTAAGGTAAGTAAGTACTCTTTTATTGTGAAAGTTCATGACCTACAGCTGTAAAAACTCAAGTTATTTTAACAAAGGCAAGAGGGCCAAGCACGAACTCGCGGAGTGAACGCAACGTAAATTCAAAAGATTTTAAAATTGATAATACTCGTTAAGCATATAATAAAAAGTGGAACCTTTCCATGCTTGGCCCTTGGCTGTTGTAGTCAACTGTCAAAGGTCTTCGACAAGTCTAGGGAGCAAGCATAGACAGGTATTTTTCTGATATTGTAGCCGTTGAACTGTCAACGACTACGTAAGGGCTCCCACACATAAACACGATACGACGTCGCGTCGTACAACGCATGCATCGTGAGTTTCTAACGTCACGACGTCGTATCGTGCATCGACACGTTACGACGTCGTGTCGTAGGTTTCCACGACGCGACGTCGTATCGTGAAACGACGCCGCATCGTTGTACGACGCGACGTCGTATCGTGTTTATGTGTGGGAGCCCTTAATCCTACTCATATTATAAATTCGAATGTTAGCATATTTGGATATTCAGAGGTTTTGACTCAATCACGCGAAAACGGCAGAACGGATTTGAATGAAATTTGGCACGCAGATAGTTTATGATCTGGATTAATACATAGTCTAGAGGTTTTTATCCTAGTAGTACGTTCCCGTGAGATAATTTTCAAAATTCACGCCGGCGAAGTCGCTGGAAAAGCTAATATACTGATATTTAAACGACTGAAAGTGTTATCTTGAATAACACTTTCAGTCCCCAGTGTCTCACGAAAGCCAAACTGCTCGTCAACATTTACTTCGTTTTAAGACTTATTTCATATCAACCATGATCACCCTATGATGATAAATGATTTATTTTCTGTAAGTAGGTTTGTACAAACACTTTTACATGTCAATCATATTTTTTTTAAACTAGATGAGGTCGGCGTTTCCTACTACTCTGAGAAGAAAGGCCGAAATAAACTCAGAGGTCACAGTCTCTTTTAAAGTCCAGACATAATCTTGGTCAGATAATGTGAAGACCATGTAGATTGGTGTCTGAAATGGTCTTTTGAGTAAAGAACCACACTGATTGAGCGGACCTGTCCAGTCAGTGCACGCATTTGTCAAAAATCGTGCAGCTCAACTCAGAACTTGAGGAGCCTTACGATTCGACGAACAATACCAATAAAAGGACATTTGGGTAGGCCGCATAAATGACTCAAACTGCCAGATCATGATTAAAACTAACTAAGAAGGAAAACCGAAAAAAGAAATGATCCACATAGTCTTCACACTCACAGTAATAATGTTCCCACTGCTGGGACACAGGATTCCTGTCTTCGAGAGAGAGTGGGCTTATACAACATGTAACGTTAAATGCGCAAAACCTCAGACACCCAACTGATTTTTAATTCAATTGACCTATTTCAGAGAGAAAATAAGCCATTAAAAAAATTGTAAAGGTTTTATGTGCTGTTTTAGTTTTACTGGCCATTCTGATCGTTTCTTGCGTCTGCGACGACGCTTTATCGAGGGATGAGTCATCACCGGGCCGCTGCGCCGCGCTGACATTGGGTTGCTTGGCCTATTAATAAATAGACACGGCAACGTTTTTAATGAAGATTTTTTTAAAAATGTGACCTATATTAAAAAGTGGTTCAATTAATTGTGCTCGTTATTCTGATCAAACTATTTTCAGGTTTTGCGCATTTAACGTTACACGTTGTATAATGTAGATTATCACGCGGGCCCAGTAAAGGTTGATATATGTCACATGTCTTCGAATTTTTGGTTCTAGGACATGCCGGTTTCCTCACGATGTTTTCCGTCGCCGTTTTGAGAGCGGTTTGTTTTCTTCATATCAATGAGTGATACTAATTGTATAAAATCTTAACCAAAATTCTGCAGGGTAGTTGTACTCTCCATTCGAAAATCGTTTGAATTACTTAAAACGTTACATTTACTCTCGTGCTAAGGTGTCTTAAAAGTAAAATAGAGAAACAGAAAGTTTGTACATCCTACAAATCCTTTGGCTATACGTGTTATTCCTGTTTTCTTTCCAGCCAGTAAAGAAAAGAAGACAAAAGGATAGAAGGCACTTATGCAGGAAAGAAAACAAGCCGGTCTCATTACGATTGAGCGAGGTTAAGAAGCGCGCATGCGTCGTGCACTCAGCGCGTTGCGTAGCAACAAGTGGCCGTGAGTTGTATGTGTAGATGGGACAGTAGGTTTACTTCGTGCAACGATGCTCAAATTTGATGAATATAAAAAAGGAATTTTCCCTTGTCTTAGGAATTTTCCCTTGCCTAGGTCCGTATTCTGGTCACAAATAACATCCCGTTTTTTTCTCCGAAGTGTTAGGCAGAAATGTGCCAAATAAATAATGATGACCGCTTTGTCTTCATATTAGAATGAACCTGAATTATGAGTTTTGTGAGTTTATGGTACGGCTTGACGAGGTGTAGATACCTACATGAAATGATAAGTCTATAAATATCTCAGATAGCCTTTTTGACCTCGCACATGTCTTTTTTTTTGTTGTTTTTTATGTGATTTTGTTAGATTTAAATGCTCCTTTTATTATATATATTTCTTTCAGATTAATAACAACGGATATTACAAAGTTCGTTTCGTTCCATTTGCTATTCAAATTACTAAGTAGTTCCGTCCATTTCGCTAAGTTAATTAAGTATACAACAAACGCGAAAAACAAACAAGTATAAGAAAATTAAGATTTATTACTCGAAGCAAACTAACTTAATTAATGTAAGAAGGTTGTAATCACGAGATAGATGGCGATGATGTAATTTTTTGTGATAAATCATTATTTTATGCTTAAAATGAGTCAGCAAATGGAAGGCTGTCTAAACAGCACTTATCAGGAAGGTGTGATCATATTATTTAAGGGTGCTCATGGTTTGTTCAACAGAATTATTTATTTATTTATTTATCCTCACACTGGAACAGCATTCATCAATTACACCAACGGAGCTAAAAATTACTTCATATTATGTTGCGTCGATCCTGTGCGCGGTGGACATCGAACGGGTGGCGATGGATCGCACACGCTCACGCATCGTCAAGACATTTCTCCATTGCCCCATCACTCCATCCATATTGAATAATGAACAAATAATAATAAATAATCTCTAAACTGCTAGTTGTCCCGTGACCTAAGGACTAGCTTTTACCTCGGACAGAGCTAATAGTAACGCTGCCAGTCTATTTATTTTTCGACGCCATATTTTAGTTTGTCAAATAGTTTTAGTTGGGTTAGGTTATTATATTTTATTTTAAGGGTGCGGTACAGAACATCTAACAAGTGATTACGATGGCCCCATGGAGAAAGTTGCTCAATTTACATTGTTTAGAAGCAGGAAAATTCTATAGGAAACTTTCCGATTCAAAGCATAAAGCCACACTACCACTTTCGAGCGCAATGAACCTCAAAGAACCTATATTTACTTTCACATAATGAATCGGACAGTCTCCCTCTTCGTTACTGCATCTTCGAGACACGTCCCAACTCACAAACTAGCTCTCACACAATTGCCTCACTGAATAGATCACATTGCGTCTGAGTGCCTCGAGTTGAGTGGAGACGAGCGGTTCTTAAGTGGCTGATGATGAGGAGTATTGTGTGGAGATTAGGTGCACTCATTAATAGGATTATCTTGACTGTAGGGGTGGCAAGATAGTTTAGACCTTTATAAGTTTATTTATAATAAGCACACCAACAGCACAGCCACTTACAACTCAAATAATAAAAATTGCCATGACACGTAGTATAGTGAGGGGTCCGTGGCTAAATAATAACAGCCGCACAGGTTGATCGACCAGGTTAAGCTACGCTTGCAGCGGTTGGTATGTGGATGGGTGACCATCTTTACCTACCGAGACCCCTCCGTGCCTCGGAAAGCACGATAAGCCGTTGTTCCCGGCTGTTATTCGTGGATCTTTGACAGTCGTTACGGGTAGTCAGAAGCCCGAAAGTCTGACAAGCAGTCTTACCAAAGGGTATCTATCGTATTACCCAGTAACTGGGTTGTGGAGGTCAGATAGGCAGTCGCTCCATGTAAAATACTGGTATTCAGCTGCATCCGGCTAGACTGGAAGCTGACCCCAACGTGGTTGGGAAAAGGCTAGGCAGATGGTGATGACACGTAGTATAGTATATGACAAGTATATTATATTCAAATTATTAGCATATTGAGTATTGTACATTGTATTATCACTAGAACTAACGGTGTATGCAAAATTTCAGCTGAATCGGAAACCATAAAATGGTCGAAAAATGGTTTGCTAATTTTGACGGACAACTTACATACGAACAGTTCAAGTTAAATAAAAGCTTGTAATAAAAAGTAGGGACGTTCCTAGTGATATATGAGAATAATAAAAGAAAATTGTTATAGACCCGCAAACAAGATATTTTTTAATCTCCGACGGAAGTGATAGCAAAGCCGATTAGGTACACATCCTATTTTTTACCGAAAAAAAGAGAATATTCTCCGAGTATTAATTTTGGTAAGCAAGGAAGTTGAAGAAATTGGAGGGCGGCGATAAGCCTCGCTGGTTATAATAGCGTATATTTGTACCTTATACCTATTGTATATTTTGCTGAGAACGCCAATTTATTTTTTATTCTGGGTAATTGGGTAGTTGCATGATATTGAATACTATATATTCTAGTAAATAATATATCCACACATGTAATACAATAATAGAATTCGAAATCAAATTTGAAATTGGTCGAAAAATAAAAAACTTATAACTTATAGAAACTTTTTGTCTATCTCTTTCTCGCAAAACGAAGTTTTGCATGTAATTTATATGGCGATACTGAACTATGACGTCACAATTCAGTATTTCCCTCTCTGTCTAATTGAGAGTTTTGAACGCTCATATCTTTTCAATTTTTAAAAATATTAAAAAACTGTTTATACCAAGCTATTAGTGAGGTAAAAAAGCTTCAATTTAAATAATTAAAAAAAATTAGTCAACTCGCGGATTGCGTAACACACTATCAGTAGCAATGGGTTTCATTTTGACAGTTCAACAACATTCATTGCGTTATTTAAGTAGTTGAGCAGACACATTTTGATCGAGCATATGGAGCAATGGATTAGCAATATGTTTCAAAATTATTCAAATTGAGAGCACTAGTGTGTTACGTAATTAGGGTGCTGGTTTGGAAAATGTTCTTTAACCTCAATCAGTCTGGTTAGCCTTTTTCCACTATGTTGAGGTCGGCTTCCAGTCTATTAGATGCAGTTGATTACCAGTATTTTACATGGAGCAACTGCCTATGTGACCTTCATAATCCAGGTAGGTTCTCGGGAACACGATACCTCTTGGTACCTAGTTGTCAGAATTTTGAGCTGTTGACTATCCAAAAAGTACTTAAACCTAGCTAGATGAATCGTAGAGTATGAATTTAAATAAAAATCTTGTTCCCGTTCTCGAGTTATAGTTTCACAAACTGACACACAGACAAAGGGACGTTTTAGGGAGTCTTTTCAAGGACGGTGATTGGCCGTTTGATTGAATGGCTAAGTTAAACCGTTGAAGATAGGAATACAAGGTCAAATTAAATTAGCTAGGTAGTGAAATTCCGAAGACGTGATGCGATCGATTTCTAAACACGATAAAAATAGTATTTACAAACTGTTGTTACTTGAAGTATGTGTCAAGAAAATCTATTTTCTTATGTTTTTTTGTGTTTGTATATTGACATCGATCGCGGTTGTGAAGTTTACACGAAAAAAAAACAGATTTCTTAAACTAATATTTAAAGTGACTACTAATTGCGGTCGATGACCCTACAAAAAAAAAACATCCAATCGATTTATTTTTTGTTTTATTTTGTTTATTTATTTCAAATCTGTACTAACAATAGCATACATAAAGTCTGCCAAACTGTATAACAGTTTGTCGGTAGTTGTTCTCGTCTAACAATGGTTTACTGAAATTTGACATGAATCGCCATCACATCTACGAAGTTTTACTAGCTAATTTAATTTCAACCTGTATAATCACCAAGTGAGGGTAAATACCTTAGACAGAGTTCACCATGAAAGGATTTTTAGAAACTCCCGTAAGTGGGTCATTCTTTGAACGAACCAGTGGGCAAGAAAGTTATGGTAGACTTTTGTAATAAAAGTCTTCTTAACCAGAAACTTTTCCAGATAAACGCAGTACAGGCGTGTTTAATTTACTAAAGCTATTCTATAATAAGTCGGATGTCGTCGGACAGTTAGTTACAAACCAACATTAGTCAGTGCCCCGACGGCAACAAGGCGTTATCGCGCTGAGAAATGAAATGCATTACTGCCTTTGTTTTTAAAAGAAGAGAGTCAAGTTGTGGAATGGACTGAGTTAAAGGATGTAGGAAGCGGAGCCATCGCTCAGAGAATATTTTAAGTAAGTAGGTTGCATTTTCGTTCTTTTTTGTTCAAGGAAATCTTGACTACTTCCCGTGATCCAAGTGCGGGCAACAGCCCGTATTGCCACGTTATATGGCCCGTATTGCTTTATAATGTGACAATACCGCCAGTCTTTTGGGCACATTACTAGTTGACAGCGATGTGGAGGAATTTTTTGACGCCATATTTTTAAATTGTGGTTAGGTCTAGTAAGGATATTTTATTGTTTTTTTTTTTATTGTATTTTGTTTATAGTTATTTAAGTACGATAAAGATATTAATGCTAGAAGTCATTAATTCAACATTGATTATCCTATTTATTTTAATGAAGTTAAAGTTGTAGCTTAATTACGGCGATGTTTTGAACACAGAAAACAAAAACGAAAAAACGAAATTAAAAGGTACTTAACAAATTTATCAATATTACTAGCTGTGCCCCGCGGTTTCACCGGCATTAGTCTCGATCCCGTAGGAATATCGGGATAAAAAGTATTCAGTGTGTTAATCCTAGTTATAAACTATATGTGTGCCAAATTTCATCAAAATTAGTCCAGCCGTTTGAGCGTGAAGAAGTAACAAACATACACACACACACACACACAAACTTTCGCCTTCATAATATTAGTGTGATTATGTCACACCGACAGCTTTTGGATCTATTTAATTTACATGATGAATCACAAAACAACACATCAAAAACGTATTCACGCGAAAAACTCAGAAAAATACAACTAGAAATCTTTCTTCCACCTACTAATCTATTACCAATCGCACATTAGTCACACTAACGACTATTTCAACGAAAGAATATCTCTAAAAGTCTTTTAAAAACAATCTCCATAAATTTCGGTCCTAATTCAATAAAACAAAATACTTTCCGATGACCCTGAATCGAGAAGGCCTCAATCGGATCCACGTAATACCGGGGAGTTTTTGCCCCAAATGAGCCCTGTAAATCTGTCTTTGATTGGAAATTGTACTTTGTTAACGCTGTGGTAAGCCTGTTAGATTTTTTTGGGAAAATTGGCTGGGACTAGGTATGTACTACATTTTCGAAATAAAGTAGTAGGAAAGTGAATAACTATTGAAATATAGGGTCGAATTAAATTAGCTAGTTAAACTTTGTAGACGTGATGGGTATATCTAAACATGATAAAAAAAAACATATTAATTGATGATTTTATTTTGTGGAGTCCTTTTTTTTTTGGGTGGGAAATTACCAAATAACTTCTCCCGCTCTGGTCGGAGCGGGAGGGTGTGTCAGACTTTTACTGACTAAAACCCACCCGTGTTCCTTCAGTTGCCTGTGCCAAGGGCCACGGTACCTCTTTCGACAACCCGCGACCCTGGCAAGCATCGGCCGTATCGGACTCCGTTAGTTACTGCTGACATCTCTTTGAGGCGCGCGTGGAACACAACGCGCCGTCGTCGACCCGGGCTTGGTCCTTATCGGACGACGAACTGCTCGCCTTTTTCGCATTTTGTGGAGTCCTCTATCGCAGTTAGCGTATTACTTGAATTATCAGATTTTTTTTTTTTGTAACTTCACAGACGTGATTGCTGTCGATATCGAAACACAATAAAACATATTTTCTCAAGTCATACTTCAAGTACAAACACTAATACCGGTTGTTGACCCCTAAAAATAAATGTTAAACCTTTTTTATCATAACTATATCGTGCTTAGATATATACAACATTATTTTAGTACATTGCAAACCTGAGTACGAGTATAGTTTGTTCAGAATAAGTAACCGAATCGATTCCAATAATTTTTATACCATGTTATATTTTGTCCTAAAAATATTTAAAAGAAGGTAACAAGTTGGACACCGAGCGACTCTAAGTACATATCCGCAATCATATGCGCACAATACAGGTCACAGCCGGTCGGACGGTGGCGCATGTTAAGTGGTAACCAACTTTTTGTACGGACAAGCAGGTAACATAACAAGCTTATACTCGTAACTTCGTAATTTTTCATGATACAGTTTTGAAATTTTGTACAGACGCCAGCACATCAAGCTACTACAATCTGTCAGATTTCTTTAATAGATTTTCAACTTTAGCGCTAAAGCATAAGGTTCAAAGTTGATTGGGAAAATCTGACAGTTTCGGGTAGCTTGATGTGCTGGCGTCTGTACATAGATTCGTTACATAAAAATACTAGACACGTGCAAACAAGCGTGTGACAAAGCTGCCCCCTATAACAACTTAAATATAACTAGCGAAATCCGTCCGTCCGTCTGTCCGTCCGTCACCAGGCTGTAACTCATGAACCGTGATAGTTAAACAGTTGAAATTTCACAGATGATGTATTTATGTTACCGATATAACAAAAAATACTAAAAAACAGAATAAAATAAATATTTAAGGGGGCTCCCGTACAACAGACATGATTTTTTTGCCGTATTTATAGATAATGGTACGGAACCCTTCGTGCGCGAATCCGACTCGCGCTTGGCCGGTTTTTTTGGTTCTAAGACATGCCGGTTTCTTCACGATGCTTTCCTTTACGGTTTGAGAGAAGTAGCGATGAAATAATTTATACAAAGTAAAACGCCTGCCTGGGTTCGAACCTAAAATTCGTAAGTCGAGTTCTTCACTAATTGGCTACTACTACTCTGGGACTTGGTTTCACTCTAATCCCTAATCCATTGCTTCATGTGTTCGAAATATTTGTCTACTCAACGACGTTAATAACGCAATGAACGTTGGTAAACTGTCAAAATGAAAGCCATTGTTACTGATTGTGTGTTACGCAATTAGGATCCTGCTTTATGTGCGGAACGCTCGTAGCGCGTTTACCATGCAAACTCGTCTCAGTTTTTTTATTTTACGTATTTTCATTCACACATCCGCGTCGAAATTAATTAAAACTCTGTGTGAAATGAATCAAGTCTTGTCGTTTTTAGGGTTCCGTTGTCAACAAGGTACCCTTAAGGTTCGCCATGTTTTTTATGTTATAAACACAGTAAATTCTTATTTATTACTGATCTATTTAGTTAAGTATCCCGTTCACATACAAAAACATCAGAAAAGGGAGAAGCAACTAAAATGCAGCCGTACGTACCTATACGTGCGTCGTACACTGCAATTAATTGTAAAGACATAAAGGTAGATAATTTAAACGTGAATATATTTACAAAATGATAGCCCTTTCGACAGCCACAGGGCTTTGAAGGTCCGTGGCATACCTACCTGTCCGCCATTTAGATTTTTTTCAAAATGGCGGCCACGCATGAAACCTATTATAAATCGATAATATATATAAAAAATAAAAAAAATAAAAATCAATAATAATATTTTTTTTGTTATTTTATCGATATATATTTTCGTTGAAAGTTCAGCTAAAAAAAATCAGCTGTACCCTACATTATGACGAGTTATGGGAATAGGGAACAGCATTTTTTTATCGATATAGGTTTCATGCATCACTGACATTTTGAAAAAAAAAAAAAAAAAATGCGACTTTAGATATGCTAGGCTCCATATAAACATCTTCAATACCCCTTCATCCCAGCTACGCATACTATTTTACTACGCAAATTCTTTACGAGAAGTGTCCCCCACTTTTAGGAAAAAAGGAACCCTAAAAACAAATACTATCTCTTTATGTCGGATCCAATTTATGAATAGCAGTGAAAACTCTACTAGTTTCAACGCCATTCGTTTGTTTTATTTTGAAAAATAAAGTCATGAGAAATGGGATTAAACTACGTACGCTTCGTTTGTTTTTCTTGAGAAGTTGAAAAAACTTAGATGAAGGAAACCTAGGAGTGTACAGTTCTTGAAGACAATCAGGGTTAGTTTTGTTTTTACTTCTGAACTGCGTAACTAGTTGTAGTCTGACCTTTAAAGATCAAAGAAGGTTAGTAAGCACGTTTCTTAACGTATAAAGGCTCGTGCAGACTGGCGCGACATGTCGCGCGACGTGGTGCGGGGCGATTCTGCGATATTATCGCGCCGCAATACCTTTTATGGTGGATCCACACAGACCCGACTGTATGTAGTGACTTTCATACAGACTACAGACTTTCATACATACTTCTATAGAATTTTGTCTGTGGAACTAAGCAGTACAGACAAATGTCGGTGTGATAAAAAGTCGCACAGACAAAATTCTATAGAAGTCTGTATGAAAGTCTGTATCGTGTGGACCCACTATTACACTAGAGCGACGCGAATCGCGGCTGCTACCGTGATATCGTCGCATCGCCATACAAAAGGAGTATTTTGTATGGCGTCGTAGCCGCTGCGCGAATATCGCCGCGATATCGCTGTGTCACCATACAAAATGTTCCTATTCGAGTCGTGGCCCAACCATGTTGCGGCGCGACAGGTCGCCCCTGTGTGAATTGTCGCGCGCGTCTCCATAGAAATTGTTTTACGGATATATATCGCAGAATCGCGTCGCGCCTGTGTGTACGAGCCTTAACGAGTAGGTAATCTTGTTATCCACCAAATAAGGAAAAAAGCCTTATCGTTTTAAAATTAAATTTCATAAAAGGTTAGAAAGTGTAAAGTGAATACAGCAGTTTTATAGCCGTTTTAAATTTTATGTCTCAATTTAACTAAATGCGATGGACTCGGTCTGAAAATGTATGAATTAATTAATATAGTATTTTTAGTAATATAGTATTATTCAATCCACACGATTGTAATCTTAGAAAAATAAATTTATTATTATTATTAAATTTATATTTATTATTATTATTATTATAGTTAATGAATTAAGAACGATATAATTCAATTAAAAAATCATGTCGTGATAGCTCAGTAGTTAAGGCCTCGCCTCTCATGCACGAGGTTGTGGGTTCAAATCCGAGCAAGTATCAATGCAACTTTTTCAATTCAAATGTACTTTCTGAGTTTATCTTGGTTATTAACAATATCAGGAAAGGAAAACATCGCGAGGAAATATGGACTTTAAATTAGTTAATATAAGTCTGAAATTGCCAACCCGCCTTGAGTAAGCGTGGTGATTGATGCTCGTGTCTTCTCTGTATGAGAAGAAGCTTTACCCTGCAGTTAGACATTAATAGGCTATTATTATAATTAAAAACATTTTCCCTTGACATAAACTGAATTATTAAAAAAAAAATGTGTAGGTAGGTAAATCTCAAACAGACCGTGATAGTCCAGAAGGAGGCTGGCGAGCGGGATCGTGAGAGAGCCGCACGTGCTGCCGAGCATAGCGAGACTCAAGGGAGACCCCTTTATAGTCTCCCCAGGGACGTACCCTAATAGGCGTTGCACTGAGGGGGTTCCGGATTGATCTATTAAGAGGTAACGGGACCCCCTCCATGTGCTGATAGCGATCATCGGGGTGGTTTTAGTGAGGTAAGAATCTCACACTCCCTGGTCTTTTTCCCCAAAGTCCAGGCGCCTTTTGAAGGTTTCCCCAGAAAACAAAAAAAAAAGGTAATCCACAAACAGATACTTTCAAGTAAGAAACAACTGAAATACAACATGTTCTCCACTAAGAACACGTTAAGTTCTCTTACATTTAAATAATTCCTGTTTTACTTGAACTTAATAAACAGAAGTTTGGAGTTGCATACGAAGCGAATTTCTGTATACTAGGTAAATGTAAGTCACTTTTCGTGAATTATTTTATATAAATCTGTGTTTAGACATTTCTTTTAACTTCTGCAGCATGACTAACAAGTAAATAATTTGTTTGAAGTTTAAAACTTCTTCTCGTGTGTTGGCGTAAGTTTTACAGCTCATTATACCTATAATAGAGGTAGTTTATGGTGTAGCCATTGGCGTAGCTACACTGAGAGAAAATTCTGTGCTCGTCACTGTAAAGTGAGTGCAAGTGACAACCTTCCCCAGCTGAACTAGCCAGTCGTTTTATGACAGATCTATATAACGCTTAGTAATAAATAATCCCATGTTCGTCATTTTTTTTGAATTCCTTACGTATTTGATATTAAATTCAATTTTATATCTCCACGCGTCCATCCATTGCTTCATAGATTTCAAAAATTTATTTATTTAAACTTTTCGCACAAAAGGTACAAAGGCGGACTTAATGCCTGAGGTATATTCTACCAGTCAACCAAGGGTTGTGACAATAATGTAAATAACGTAATAACTTTGGCTGAACTGTCAAAATGAAAGGCAGTGCAATCAGTATTGATTTTATGTCTGTTACGATTACACAATTACCCCGCAGGCCTCTAATCGTCGTTTTTAAAAGAAGCAGAGTTGACTTTTTAATCACACCTCATATTAATTGCCATAATTTTTATGTTTACTTAAATACATGTTTTGCTACGTCTTCTTAGAAGTCTAATGTCCCTAAAAATCAAGATAGAAGAAATTCCAACCATTAATATTTGCACAAATCGTCATCAGACTTTGACCAATAACAAGCTTAAGTAATTAAGTATCGCCACGCTTTCACTAGATCCTATTATATTAGACAGATTTCATTAATATTTAGTGATTGTGTTTAATGCCAAATGCCATGTTCGACTATAAACAAGCCCGTAAACTTGGTTGCTATAATTGTCTGTGGTTTTGTGTTTACCATATACTGGGGGCCGGCCCCAACTTCGCACGAGTGCAATGTTTTTTTTTTTCGAAATTTCTATCATACAAACCTTGTCCTGGCAATACCGAACACAACAAAAAAATAATTATCCAGTTAAAAACTTTGTTTTATACTATGTAAGGATACGTCTAACTTACGAGCGAAAGTTTCTGTGGGGATACAAAGCATGTATTAATATTATGATAAACTTTCCAAAATAGGTTCATTACAAAGTTTTAATTGATATTTAACATAACTGTGTGAGATACACAATCCTAAATAAATAGTACTGAGTAATAATATTTACTCAGCAATAATAAATAGTGCTGAGTAAATATTTACTTTCGAAAAAAGACAATAAAATACGAACCCCCTACAATGCGACCAACGAGTGAATGCGTTCTTGACACATCTCAATTTCATACAAACGAATACGTGTTATGCGAATCCGATCTTTAGCTACTAGAAATTTCGCACTGACCGGTGTCAGGAGTATTTTACTCAAAGCGACTGCCTATTTGACCTCCACAAACCCAGTAACACGGTTCCCAAGTAAACCCGAAAGGCTTAATTTTAATCGAGCAACTATCGCAAAGAAAATATGAGTTCATTAAAAATTCGACAAAAAACCAATGCCAAGCCAAAATCTTTCTAAACACCACAAAAATAAAAAAAATATCTAAATGACAAATTTTAAATAACAAGTTGCATGAAATCTATTTTTTTTTTATATTTTGTAATGTTACCAACTATTTATCCCATATTGTCAAGTTAATTAAAATACCAAAATTTTTTAATAATTTTATATTAATAGTAGATTTTTTATTTTTTTTTATTCTTAATTTTACCTTTTGTCCTGTCCATATTTTTGTACCTAGCTTTAAGCCCCTTTCTAACATCTTTTTTTATAATATGGAATGCAATAAATGAATATGAGAAATCGAGCTTAAGCATTCCCGAATATGTCCTTGTTACACAAACAAGCAGATACAAAACAAATTAATCTCTTTAATCGCTATAGCATGTTTACTTCAGCATTGCCATTTTCGTTGGCTTCCAGAACTGTAAATAGGGCAATTACTCAGCGTGAAGGCAGGGGGCAGGATCGCATAATGTATGTGTCCGTCCCCAAATAAGGTTGTTTGTCTTCAATACTAATCAGCGCATGTTTACGTTGTAGGTAAGTACGAGTAGTCGATGTTGGCGACCTTATGGTTAAAGAGTTGGTTGTTTAGAAATGGAAATTGTTATGGATATCCTTTCTGAGGAAGGTGGAAGGTATACCTGTTGACGTCATCACATCAACGCCGGCTGTCGCTAAGAACCAGCGCTGGGGCTGTCTCGCATAAGGTCGTAGCACTATGCTGAGTGATGACCGTTTGGCGTGGATGTCACGCATATTTTCCCCCTACTTACTTATTTTTGTGTTTGAGTGATGTTTACCGCACATAAGCATATTTGCCTTCTGTATACATGAACATCTTGGATTTCTACACCTAAAATTACTTGGTGTCCGCACTCAGCACTTTTAGAAAAAATCTCGGGTAGTATTTTAAACGATTACAAGCCGCTGACATTTCCTCTTACCGACCCTGAGAACCCCATTACTCTCCTCCAGGAGAGCAATAGCGCAACCAGTACTTACATTGCACAAACCCAAGAAACCGACATTCCGTCGTCGCCGCCGGGGTCCCTCGCGACGTCCCCAAGTAAATTCTCCCCTCCCCCCCGACCCTCGCTCGATAAACTGCCAGACCGCACCGTAGCTAAGACTGTAGCTTTAAATTCCCAACTGTGACCTCTGAGTTTGTTTCGGCCTTTATTCTCTAAAGTAGTCAGAAGGAAGCGCCGATCCCATCAAGCTTTAAATAATAAAAATTTCATCCAGCCTGTCCCATCTTGCTGTCCTCTCCCCAGCGACGCCCTAAGCCAAGGTTCGTACCCCCACAGGGGGTGCCGTTAGCGTGCAGTCGCTTTGTATATTAGATATTCGCCCCTGGCTGGAGGCTTTGAGTTTACTTAAGGCAACCACGGGATAGTCCAGTTATACTTAACTGACATCTTGTAGTTGACCTTGAGAGGTCGTAACTACTGTCACGACCTCTCAAGTTCAACTACATGATGCCATAACCAAAAAAAAAAAGAAAAAACTGACGTTTCAAGCGAAACGCTTCCTTCTCCAACATCAACACCCCTGCAGTGTCCTTCACATCACTTCAAAATTTAAGAACTGTTTCTGTGAAATTCGAAAAAAGTCTTAGAGCAAAGTCGACTAGCCAGTTTTATAGTGCAATTTGTTTGCGGCATGTTGGCAGTTTTAGGTGATAAAAATCGCATTAAGGCGGATCACACACAGCAACGCCCCATGCGACGCGGTGTGGGACACGGAGCCAAATTCCCCGCGCGGAAAAGCGTTTTTGTTGAATTTGTATGTAAAAAATCACGCGTTATCTACGACTCGTCGCGTAGCGCATTGTAGTGCGAGATCCACCTAAGCCGACTTGCTATGAAAACAACACTAACGCTGAACAAGCAGTTGTAGAAAGTGCACAATAAAAGTGGCTGGTGGCCAAATAGTTCGTAGGTAGTTACAATAAACTAATATGCAGTACCTAAATTGCCTATCTATAATCTCCACACAATCATAAAATGTAAAATAACATAATTCTACCCCCCAAAAGCTATTTATGAACAGCATAATGTATCTAGCGGCAAAACCTGCTTTCAGACGGTAAAACGGAAGACGGCCGAGCACCTAGTTCCGGTGTCGTACCGCCAATTAGATCCGCAGGCGGATTGTACCGCCACGCGCCGGTTTGCATTGGTTCGTACTGGAGTAATCTGGATTTAGCCAGATTTTTTGAGCGTTAGTAGGGTTTTGCGGGTGCTGTTGTTTCTTTTTTGATAGGGGGCCTATTTTATGATTCTTCTCTTTAATTATATAGGTATTTGAATAATCAGTTGTTTATTTTTATGCATATTTGATTTTTTTTTAAACGTTTGTTTGCTGTGAATTCTGAAATCATAGAGTCTATAGCTTCACAATTGTTTTTGCACACAAATTACATATTTCTGTATGTGCAAAAACTGCCCTTATTGCTCTATAGTGTAGAGCAAAGAGGAACTTTTAATGTATTCAAGCTAGTATTTTTTTTCTAAACCATTTCTAAATTGTTCACAAAAACTCAAAGCAACGCTAACCTTTTTCAAACGCCAAGGTTACAAAGCGTTCATTCATAAACTTTCAGGCGGGTGTACATACCCATAGGGTATGAAACAGGGCGTACTGAGCTGTAAGCTCGGCCAAAACAGGCTGTTTGACACATGGTCCGGCCCACGTCCGGTAGCAATCCGGCAAACTGTGCGGACGAAAGGTGTGAACGAAGGTGTAGGGTTATGACGTTGTGAAAGTGATAATATAGATGCCGTCTGCTGTCGTTAATAGTTCGGAAACGTGACACTTTACGGAGTTTGTTCCTCCATGTTTTCTGTTTACATTGATGTCAGCTATCGATTTATATAGGCTTCATGTGTGGTCACCATTTTGAATTATAAAAAAAAAAGAAGCAAAATAGCGGAAAATCTTCAATCCCCTTTGCGAATAATGCGAATATATCCGACAAAACGTGATACAATGCAAGTTCATTCGATTTCGTTTGTGTCCTGACTAAAACATCGTTACGAAGCTTACTGTCACGTCAAGTTTCATAGTGTTGCCATAAGCGGGCTTAGTGTCGGCATCAATGTCGGACCCAATTTGTGTAGCACTATTGACAACTCATGGCGATGCAGCAACTAGGTTCGATCAGTAATTCTCTTTGATCAGCTAATGTTCTAGGGACTTCGGGGAGCTGGGGAGCTTTTATTGAATTGCAATGCAATATGAAGCTTTCATATTGGTGATTTCGCTTTTAACAATTTGATAAACAAGGTTCCAAGCAGCGCATTTTATTGTGAAGTCAATCTCATAAACTATATCGCATCACGAATTATTTATTCTAAAAACGTTTAGAAGAGTATTGTTACACCAAACACGCGATATAGAGCTATCGAATTCTGTGTATCAATAGTTTGAAGCGTTAAATAAGTGATATTTTACATGGCGGCAAAATTGGTCACGAATTTATTATTTATTTTATTTTGTTTTTTAGTTGATGTGTATAGGTGTTTGTACAAACCTACTTACAGAAAATAAATCATTTATCATTTATACACTTTTACGATCCAGGATAAAAAGTAGTCCTCACCTAGGTCATGGTCTATCTGTGTTCCAAATTTCATCCAAATCCGTTCAGCCGTTTTGACGTGAAAGCGTAAGAAACAAACTCACTTTCACATTTATAAGTTCTAATATGCCATTGTACGGTCAAGGAATAAATAGCATATGTTGAGCAAACCAAGCTAAAATTTTATATGCACTTTATTATTTTCCGACTACGTTATTACAAACATTTTTAATGAAAATTACATTTCGAAAATGAGGCATGTGCCCGCTACAGGGAGATCAATTTCTTTGGTAATTTACACTCTATGCTCCTGAGTTCGCCATATTTATACCTCAAGATGTCGGAAAGACCGGTTGCATTTTGTCTTTTATTAAGGGAGTCCTGAGATTATACAACCATTAATCAACATTTGAATTCTCATTGGTTGACTAAATCAGGTGTAGCAGCGCCGATTTTTAAACGAAAAACTAATATTGTGTAAGGAAGTACGTCAGGTTATTACAATATATCAGGGCTTTATGACATACGATAATTTGTCCGCTATAATGTAATATAAACTCATGGACTCAGGAGGTTATGACCGTTCCTACTACTAGGTAACGTTACAGGAACTTATTTTATAATAGCCAGCCTTTGTAAAGCTCGTTATTATACGTCACAAAAAGATTCGTGCTACCAATTTCCATTACATCATTTACTTAACCTTGATGTCGATCCCGTTTAGTTTCGAAACGTGGCGCTGTTTCAATTTTTATACAGCCTACACCACTGCCCACCAGAGACTAAAGAGCAGTAACAGCCCTTTTGTGATTTTTCGTTTTATTAGTGATTCTGAAAGCGGGTTTCTTAAGCTTTCTATTGAATTAACTTACTTATTTCTAAGACTATTAGAATGGTTTTTATTTAACAGTTTTCACTTACTGCAAACGAAAAAAATTAACAATTTGGCGTGATTTCCCAACTAAAATACAGTATAAATTATACTGCAGATTAAATTTTAAGGTTTCATAACTAAAATGCAGTAAGCAATATAATTTTACAGTTCTTTAGATAGTTTTATATTTCTGGAAAAAAATTAAAAAAAAAATTAATACGCAGTAAAATTTACCGCCATACAAGCTATTTTTACTGCAAATTAAGAAAATACAATTTATTGTCACGAACTCCCAACTAAAATGCAGTAAAATCAAAGCTTGTCGCATTTTAGTTGTGAATACTTAACATTCTTTTATCATTATAAACTGACTAACACGCAGTAAAATACAGCATTACTGCAGATTAGTTTGGATAGCATAATGACACAGATATGATTATTCCTAGCTAAAGTGCAGTTAATGTTTTAAATACTGCATTTTAATTGGGATCAAGTTTAACAAATTATAGTAAATTAAACTAATTTAAACGCAGTATCAAGCTGATACTGCATTTTAGTCGGTTTGAATAGATAAAACTTTATTTGTGAGACAGAGTGTGCAAAGGATTTACTGCTAGATTGCATGCGATTTGACTTAATTAATCAGTCGCTCCAGTGAACCGTGCCAGTGTGGACGTGCCCGTCGGCGTCGCTCGCACTGCTTACGTTTTTTTGGCGACAGGATTTGGCGGGTAAGATTACATAATTATATTACTTAAGTTTATTATGATTAATAAAACTTTTATAGTATTAAGACGTACTTTAAACAGATACTTTAACTAATAGGTTATTTTCTATCCTTACATAAAATGTTTCGTGTGTTGAATAACTATCATTTGTTTGTGTTTGGATGGTTTTCTATTTATGTATTATAAGTATTTATTGACTTTAAAAAGTAGTATCTATGTACCTATATCAATCAGTAGGCCAATTATTCTCGTAACTCGTAACTAATGGTAACCTATGGTTTGACTTTTAACGAACTGAGTTAGAATTGAGATTATATTTTGAATAGACTAAAAATAGATAGGGTAGGTATTCACCTAACCATACATTAATACAGTTCAGTGTCGCTATGATCTCATTCTAAATTCAAATTATTCTAGGTACCTGTCTACAATCTCATTGCAAACTTAACGGCCATACACTTGCGTCAAATTTATGTTTGGTTGATATACCGTTTTGCCGTTTTAGCATTTTAATCAAGTTTCAGTCCATTTTCGATTTCAAAATAATTTAAAACTTTAGTATAAATGTAAATTAAAATTAGTTTTAATGTACCTATACTAGTCAGTAAGTACTTACCAATTCTCGTTTATCTTTCTGTGCAGGTTCATCAATATGAATGTGAGATCAAAACAAATTATGTCACTGCTAAGCAATTTGGAAAATGACGTCTTACCACCGGATAGAATGATATCGCAGCTACCTCATCACGATAACAATGACTCGCCTCCAAAAGCAATATTAAGGGATGTGCATAAAAACAACGACTCTGTCGTCCAAAATATTGATTTGAGCAAAATCTCTGAAGCAACACAACACCACTCCATAAATCTGCCAGAAGCTCACCAGGACAGCTTAATTAGTAATCTCGTGGATACAGCGACCTTTGATCTTTTATGTAATGAAACGCTGCCTTCAACATCATTCTGTGATTCATTCATAGAAGATTCAGATGATTCTGTAAAAGATAAAAACTATGTTCCTGAGCCATCTTCAACATCGTCGAGTTTAAGAGATTTAGATATCACAAACGATCCAGCAGAAATTCAGGTCAACAATGTCAATACCCAGCCAGCACAATTACCTGTTGTGAAAATACGGAATAAGTCATGTAGGAAACGTAAAAGTGAACTTCAATATGCCAAAAACATACAGAAATATCCGGTGCGAGAACCCTGTCAAAATTTATGTAAAAAACTATGTACTATACATTTTACTGAAGAAGATAGAAAAAAAATTAACAAATATTATTGGTCTTTGAATTGGGAACATCAAGGAATATTTATCAAAAATCTTGTGACGGAGGAGGCTTGCAAGAAAAGTACAAAGAATTTGAAACGACCACGAAACGTAACTTACAAGTACAGTTTAACAAAAAGAGATACAGAAGAACTATCGCATGAGGTATGCAAAGTATTTTTTTTAGGCACTTTAGGATATGACAAAAAAAATGACAGGCGTGTAAATTCTGTCCTGAAAAAGTCAATTTTAGAGCAAAAGGATAATAGGGATGGCCGTAATTTGACAAATTGTCATGCTATAGATCGTACTTTGATCACAGCTCATATTGAATCGTTCAATCCATGTGTGCATCATTATAGACGAGTGCATGCACCCAATAAGAGATACTTGCCCAGTGACCTTACAATTGTTGATATGTATGGAAACTTCCATGAGAAGTACCCCGAATTCAAATGCAGTCTTGAAACTTACAGAGATCACTTGACAAACAAAATGAACATTTCTTTTGCTAAGCTCGGCCATGAACAATGCGAGACATGTGAAACCTTCAACCTCCATAACCTTGATCATGTAAAAGAACCGTGTACTGATTGCCAAATTTGTAAGACCTACGCTCATCATAAAATTAAGTATACACTAGCCCGAGAGATGTACGATGCAGATACAAAGGCTAATAGTCAGCGTAATACTGTAATTGTTTCTGTGGACCTCCAAAAAGTAATAATGTTACCTCGCATTGATACCTTTAAAGCAGCTCTGTTTTGCCCCAGGCTTGTGGCGTACAATGAAACCTTTGTACCTCTAGGAAACTTCAAGAAAGGTCACGTATTTGCAGCAGTTTGGCATGAAGGAGTGGCAGGGAGAAAGCAAGAAGACATCACTAGTACATTTAAAGCATTCTTACTAAATAATCGTGATGCAGAGCACATCGTTTTATGGCTTGATAATTGCTCGGCACAAAATAAAAACTGGTGTTTTTTTACTTTCTTGATAAGTATAATTAACAACTTAGAGATTTCTGCCACAACAATTGAACTCAAGTTTTTTGAACCGGGCCATACTTTTATGTCCGCCGATTCCTTCCACCATTTTGTAGAGCAGTCGATGGACAAAAAGGGTAAGCTGTACGATTATCAAGACTTTTTAGAAGCTGTTGAAACATCATTGAAATCGGGGAAGGTAGAAGTCAAAAGTATGGAAATAATAGATTTTGTTAATTTTAAATCTCATATTTCACATAAAAAAAACAAAGATATAGATGGAAACCGGGTATACATCAAAGATATTGTACATCTTATGGTAAAAAGGGGAAGTCATAGTTTCTTTTACAAAAAGAACTTTGATGATATAGAATTCAAAGAACTATATTGTCTCAAATCAAAGAACTTGCCTAATTTTACTGTAAAAACTGTTCCTAAAGGCATTGATAGGGAAAGGAAGCGAAACATCTTAAACGCATTAGGGCCGCTTATTCCACCAAATAGATTAATCTTCTGGAAAAATCTTTCTGTTGGTTCTACGTCACAAGAACCAGAAGAATTTAATTTTGATATTGATGAATAATCTTAAACTGTTAATGTGTTTTGAATTTATTTTTAATAGTCTGTATTTTTTATCTTCAAATTCTAAGAAACAATGTGCCTTAAAGTTAACTTAAGACTGATTATTAATAAGTACAACAAAAGAACTAAGTAAATATTTTTCTGATCTGTTTTGATAATTGTATGATACATACATTTTTATTATTTTAAATCTAGTAGTAAGAATAATAAGAGGCTTCAAAAGCTAAACTAAACCAATGTTATTTTTAAAGCGCGTTAATATACTGTTAAAAATTACTTTTAGAAACTAATTATGTACCTACCTAATAACCAAGGCTTGTAATGCTTTGTGTGTGATGATTGTTTTACTTTAATGTTGATCTCAAGATTATGTCTAGTAGTAAGAATAATAAGAGGCTTCAAAAGCTAAACTAAACCAATGTTATTTTAAAGCGCGTTATACTGTTAAAAATTACTTTTAGAAACTAATTATGTACCTACCTAAGACTTACCAAGGCTTGTAATGCTTTGTGTGTGATGATTGTTTTACTGTAATGTTGATCTCAAGTTTATGTCCACCTTTATAATACTCACCTACATTTACTATCTATATTTTATTGTTAAACATAAAGATACATTATGTTATATATGTTAATATTAAGAGAAAACTGTCAAAGGAGGTTGTGCATTCTGCGCAGGGTCCTTTATTAATTAGATGTTTTTTTTTATTTTTGATATGTAAATTTTACATAAGTGAGTTGAATTATTGTGATTAAATAATAAGAAATAAACGGTCTTTAAAATGTGAACTAGCTATTTTTCTTACTGCACTAGTAAATTGAACACTTTTTTCTTAAAAAACTAACTAAAATGCAGTATTTTTTTGACCTTACTGCATGTTAGTTGGGTTTCTTGACAAAATAACTGATCCAAACGCAGTAATAGGGCTTTTTGCTGCATTTTACTAAGTTTAAAATGGTATTTTTTACAAAAAAGGCTATGCAGTAATAGGCACCAAAAAGAATAAATGGCCATAATAAATTCAGTTATTAAGATATATTTTTTTTTATTGCTTTAACGTGTGAACCTATGCCTTTACAACCTTTCTGCATTCAAATTTTTTTGCTTATACATTCTGTTGATTTTTTAAAATCAATTCTTAACTTTAAATGCGTTTTACTCGAAATCGTGATTTTGCTGTTACTGCACTTTAGTGTATGGTGGGCAGACCAGCCCGTTTAACCTGAGAAAATATTACCGTGAAAAAATTTGTGCGAAGTGAGCTTGAAGTTACCTGTCAATAGAGTCAATACCTCATATCAGGTAGAGTGACAGCTCATTTCAAGCTGGTTTATGAATTAAAGAAAGAGAAGAAATATGCTTATTTGCGGTAAACATAACGCAGAGAAAGAACATAAACATAAAAATAACATGTTGGGGGAGAATATGCGTCACATCCACGCAAAACTCTCAGCTCTGAGCTCAGCATAATGTTACGGCCTTATGTGAGACAGCCCCAGCGTTGGCGGTGGTGATTGAAATAGCGCCAAGTTAAAGCCAAAACTATGCCAGTCATCATCTGCCTTTTCCCAACAATGTTGGGGTCGGCTTCCAGTCTAACCAGATGCAGCTAAATACCAGTATTTTAAATAGAGCGACTGCCTATCTGACCTCCACAACCCAGTTAATGGGTAATACGATACCCTTAGGTAAGACTGGTTGTCAGACTTTCGGACTTCTGACTACCCGTAACGACTGTCAAAGATCTACGAATGACAGCCGGGGCGGCTTAGTGTGCTTTCCGAGGCACGGAGGGGTCTCGGTATGTAAAGATGGTCACCCATCCACAGACCAACCGCGGCAAGCGTAGCTTAACATGATCGATCGACCTGTGTGGCTGTTATTATTTAGCCACGGGCCCCTCGCCAAGCCAAGACTACGGCATTAAATAAATTAAATATCCATATTAAAATAATCAGTAACAAAACAGTTTATTAGGGCAATTACGATACTGGGTCACTGCGTTTGGTAGAAATTATCATCAAACAGAATACCATTTGATGATGCTTTCTACCAAACGCATCGACATTTTATATATATACAACGTGTAACGTTAAATGCGCAAAACCTCAGACACCCCAACTGATTTTTAATTCAATTGACCTATTTCAGAGAAAAAATAAGTCATTAAAAAAATTGTAATGGTTTTATGTGCTGTTTTAGTTTTACTGGCCATTCTGATCGTTTCTTGCGTCTGCGACGATGCTTTACCGAGGGATGAGTCGTCACCGGGCCGCTGCGCCGCGCTGACATTGGCTTGCTTGACCTATTAATAAATAGACACGGCAACGTTTTTAATGAAGATTTTTTGAAAAATGTGACCTATATTAAAAAGTGGTTCAATTAATTCTGCTCGTTATTCTGATCAAACTATTTTCAGGTTTTGCGCATTTAACGTCACACGTTGTATAGCGAAAGAGAAACGAACGGCGTGCGATAAAATGGCGCCTAATCATAATGTTGCCTATATAAAAATGCCGCTTCGGGATATATTCATAAAAATCATTAGGCCATTATCGTAATTGCCCTACTAAGTTGTATTATTATTTTGAATCAATATTTATTCAGAATAAAAATTGGTAAATTATTAACAAAAACATCATGAAATAACTTACAAAGGTTTTGCGATAACGACGGCCATAATTCATTATTCAATAGCTTGCAAGGTACAGTCTCTTGTGTAAGTTACAGTATTTAATCTCACGAAGCGAGTCGCGCTTTACTTCTAGTAACCAAGTGCACAAGAACGTTGTGAGTGTGTGCGTGAAGCCGAGTAGCGTCAGTAAATTATACACGTTCACACATACACACACTTCTGACTTCGCCACTGTCTCAGATTGTACCGAGAGTTTCTGCGCTTGCACACACATTCACAATGTTTCTACATTTGGTTACCACAAGTAAAGCGCGCGTCGTTTTGTGTGATAAAAATACTATACTTATATTTGTATCTATTTCTGGCTTTATGGTGACTATACTACGTTACAAGATGGTCGTGTTAAGGTTACCAAAATAGGGATTTGTTTCGCAAGGGTTCCCATATCTTTGAAGACGTAGGAATTACTTCCGGAATTCCGGATAGGAAGGGTAGATTTAGGTATCGTCAGATACGGCTTCATAAGGGTGTATCTATTTGGTCTTTGGAGTTACCGTTTAATATTATTGGCCACTGATCTTAATAGACATGATAGTATTAAGTATAAGTAGTTAATTGGAAATGAAAAAAATAAATAGAAAACTATATTTTTATACAAGCACTTTTAGGCTTAGCACGCATTGCGATAAAAAAATCGCGCAGAATTTTTATCGCCACTCTGTAACACATGGTATCTTTTGTATCAACACGCACTGGTGATTTAAAATTTGCGCTTGTTTCATATCCGTACACTGATCATGAACAGCGCGAATGAAAATGGTATGGTGAGATTTCGCTGCGCGGGTTAGGCCATATTGTGTGTTTATATAATCTATTTATGTATTTGTCTAGTTTTTTTTTTATCATTGTCCTCCAACCAAAGCACCTACCATCTAATCTTTTCACCACCCCTGGTTGACTGGTAGAAAATACCGAAGGCGTTAAGTCTGCCTTTGTACTTTTGTGCGAAGAGTTTAAATAAATAAATAATTACTTAAACTCTGTACTACGCTATGCCAGCTCAAAGTCAGTGTTACCACAGACGTGCGGTCGGATGTACAGACGCCAGCACATCAAGCTACTACAATCTGTCAGATTTCTTTAATAGATTTGCAACTTTATCGCTAAAGAATAAGGTTCAAAGTTGATTGGAAAAATCTGACAGTTTCGGGTAGCTTGATATGCTGGCGTCTGTACCATGAATTTACATGACATTGAACTAATTCACCACTTTTATATTCCTTGTTGTCTCTGCTAGTTTATACTAGTACTTCTAAAAGTCCTGAAGCTTTGCTTTTCTAGGAAAGCGGTTCCGTCATGTTATAACGGCCATCATGAAAATCTCAGTATTTGAGATTATTTATTTATATACGGTTACACAAACGTCTTAATAAACAATTTGTGAGAAATTTCACGGCATTATCCACATCTTAAATGCTGTAAATTGTTAAGGAACTATTTGTACACGAGTGATACTTAAACGGTAAAATGTAATTAACCTTCAAGCGGGCGCGCGGACATTTGTAACGCCAGCGGTCGCGCGTAACCTAAAAGACCTATAGGATATTTCAGGGATTTAAAACACTAATTATTTAATATTTTTTGTATTTATCACATTATCATTATGTTAGGACATAAACAAAATTATAAAATCAAAATAATATTCTAATTTTCTTTGGATTTGTAAGCAATTTGGCATCATAAATGTATCGAGAATCGATCGCATCGCGGTCGATTCGACGCCGCGCGCCCGCTTGAAGGTTAAGGTGACAAAACGCTCTGGACAGCCGTTATTGTGAGACCGGAACAGAGCGTTATTAGGAAACCAAAACTTTAGGCGGCAAGAAAGGCATACACTAACTAAAGAGTACACAGAAAAACTTTAAGGTTAATAGTTTGGCTTTCCTTGACCTTGAGACTGTTAAGTTGTTGGAAACACTTTTTTATCTAACAGCCGAAGGTCACTAGGTACCTGTGAAAAAGGTTTATTCATTTTCTTATTAGTGAAGAATTATTATCATCTAGTCTAGCCTTTTCCCCAACTGTTTTGGGGTCAGGTTCTAGTCTCACCGGATGCAGCTGAATACCAGTATTTTACATGGAGCGATTGCCTATTTGACCTCCACAAACCAGTTACTGTGTAACCCGATACCCCTTGGTAGGACTGGTTATCAGACTTTCGGGCTTTGTGACACGTGTAACGTGTTTCTGTGACAAATAAACTTATTTTTCTTTCTTTCTTTACCTAATGCATCATGGTAGGATAGATATGCATCAGGGCTTCAACCAGCAACTGCATTAAGTACGTATATTTGATCCCGTTTGTGTTTCCCTTTGTTCTAAGACCATATACTCTATAAGTACTAGTGGAAACTTTCGCGGAACTTAGCCTGGAGTTCCGTTGGGAACCAATTGATTTCGTTTTGTGATTTTACTTGAGTTAAGGAATGTTTTTAAACGTAGTGCCATTTTCTATTTTGTCCTGCAATATCAGACTGTTAACCAATATCGATAACACTTATTATGGAACTCAAATAGAATTGAGGTAGGACACCTGGCAGGGCGCAGTGATAAGTGGAGTAAGGCAGTGACAGAGTGGCGTCCAAGGTCTGAAAGACGAGATGTCGGTCGTCTGACGGCAAGATGGGCAGACGACATGGTTGCCATCGCGGGCAAAACCTGGATGAGGCTGGCACTGGAGCGTGGTGATTGCCACTAGAAAAGAGAGACCTATGGACCTATGGCTAGCAGTTGGTGAAGTCGGGCTGTGGATGATGATAACACAATATCCGGAAAATGGCGCAGAATTTGTATACAACTATCTGCCAGAAAAGTTTGCAGGAGTTTATGATAATCGCATTATAGACTATAAGAGTGGATGCAGTTTATATTATAAATTATTTTAATTCTAAAGAGCTTTCTCTATATTTTTATACAAATACGTGCAATGAATATACTCAAATTGTAAAACAGCCGGTAGATTCTGTAAAAATCTCACCGTGAAATCGTAAGTAAAGTGAGCAAGCACTTAATAATGTTAATCCCTAGCGAATGACAGCTCACTCCACGCTCACTTCACACAAGCTTTCACGGTGAGATGGTTACAGAATCGCACGCCTGATCTAGCTAAGCACTCATTTAAAATTCACGTCATTTAACTAAAACAGTAGGTACAGACGCCAGCCCATCAAGCTACACCAATCTGTCAGATTTCTTTAATAGATTTTCAACTTTAGCGCTAAAGCACAAGGTTCAAGGTTGATTAGGAAAATCTGACAGTTTAGGGTAGCTTGATGTGCTGGCGTCTGTTCATACTGTATTATGAGCTGAACATCTAGCAAACATAAATTACAATGAACTATTTTCGTTTGTCATTTAACAGTATCGTAAAATCATCGGTCCAATGGTCTTATTTTATTGAAACCATTCCAACACGGCTGCAATTAACAAGAATAACAGACACAACACGCAAATTCGTCTGAATATCAACGACGAATACTTAAATATTCAGAGCAGCTAAACTGCGGCCTGCTATTTACAAACTAATTTTGCGACTTTTCGGCTAGGAAAGCTGAATGTTCGGCTAATAAGAAATACAAAAACGTTGCCATCTCTTAGGGGTAACACAGACGACAGATTTTCTGTGCGATCGCGTCTGCAACGCACGGAGTCGGCAAGACCCGCATTATTTTTGTGAATGTTATTTATTATAGTCCGTTCACAGTTATTTTATCTTTAACAGCAATCCATCAGCAACTTTATATGAGTAGCAACGAGAATAAATATCACTGTGATGTCAAATTAGAAGTCAAAATTAAGAGAGGGTTGGAGGGTGATGGCTAGAGGCTAGAGCTAAATGGACCATAGACCTTAAAAAGGTGGCTGGGACAGACTGGATGCGGAAGGCGGAGGTCACAGTGTTGAGGTGCAGCCTGCGAGTAGCTCATGTCCAGCAGTGAACTGCGATAGGCTGAGTTGATTTTTTATTGTTGAGAGTGAACGTTACTAACTTTTACTGTTTTCCCCAAGATGGACAAAAAATGCGGCCAGCCGTGCGATTCTGTAACCATCTCACCGTGAAAGCTTGGATGAAGTGAGCGTGGAGTGAGCTGCCATTCGCTAGGGATTAACACTATTAAGTGCTCACTTCACTTATGATTTCACGGTGAGATTTTTACAGAATCGACCGGCATAACTGTGTATATATGGCCTGACAAACAAACGCAGAATTTTCAATACTCGGTAGGTACTCAACATTTATTTGCATTCCAGAATGTGAACAAATACGTCATTATGGACCCTGTCGGACACAGCAGAATAGGAAGGGCCCTAATCAGTTGAATTAGTTAGTATACTGTACAGATACGATCGCACAAACAGTTGATCATTTGCGAAGGCCCTTATCTGTGGGGAACAGGAAATCCCATGAAGCGTGCCGCTTCAAGGACGTGATCTCCCCCCCCCCCCCCTCTACCCCCTTCCCGTTATTTCCCCCTTTTATTTTCTCAGCCACCGCACGACTACTGTTTCCTTAGCCTTGGGTTAGTAAGTACGAGTGAATAGTGTTGCCTAAGCATTCTTGTTTCTTCGTTTTTTGTTTCTTTTTTTTTATATTGTTTCAGTTCAGCCCTTGGTTTGTTAGGGTATCAGGTTTTATGAAATAAAGTTGTTATTAGGTAATGGTGCCGATTCTGTTGTACACAAACTAACAAAATTTAATTTCAGTGCATCTTTTTCTGTATAGTTCATTAAGAAAGGCGCAAAAAATAAATATCAGTTTAATCCTGTCAAATTAAGATATTCCACAGACAAATATAGACGTGATTAAAAAATTGGCTACTAAAAATACGTCTATTTACGTCAGGCGCTGACTAATTTGACAGGACTAAGCTAATATTTATTTTCTGTCCTTTTCTTAATGAAATAGAAAGAAAAAGATGCACTGACCTTAAATTTCGTTTAGTTTGTGAACAAGAGAATCGGCGCCACTGACAGGAAACTAAAGTTTTAATGTCAACTTTATGTAACTACCATAAACGAATAAATCATCCGTGGTGATTAGTTACTTTGTTAATTAATTATCTTTGATGTTAGTTAATTAAGCAATGTAGCTGATAATAAAACTAAACAAGACTAAATTAGAAAAAGCTTGTCCGTTCATCCTAGTTTTTTTATGCCTTAAACATACCGTTCCATCGATAAATAAAAGCAAATAGACCAAGGAGTTAAAACGCAGCTGTCAAAACTATGCCACAACATTTGCAACTGTCACACTGGAATAATAAAACTTTATGGGATTTCGACATTCGATGCAAGAAATAAAAAAGTAGGTAGGTTTAATATCGATAGCCAATAGGAAAAGAAACGTTGCCAGGTAAAATAACTGGCGAAAAGCCATAAAATACAGAATTGGTGTAGTATATAGATTTACTATTAAATCTGTTTATTTTGTTTCGAGGGTGAGATAACAGATTTATTGCTGAGGGAAAACATACGTGGAATAACTTTATATTTTCTTAGAAATTGAGAAAATGGGGAGAACCCAATGCCAATGGATTCATCTTTTAAAGTTTCATCATAACTATAATAATAGTTGTTATCCCCATATTAAGTATTTAGGTATATAAGGGTAAATTAATATATTTATTTGACAATTCGGCATAAACATTGCTTTTCTCCTTTAAAAGCGAACATAAAAAAGTTACAACGTTCACAACGATTTTCAGGGAAAATCCAAATTAAAATTCCTACATAACAAACAGGTTGGAACAATAGGAAGCTGCATAAAAGCTACATGTGCGTAATAAAGTAGCCCGACACGCAAAATCAATAGCAACGTAAAACAAAAGAGTTGTCAATAAGCCGAGCTATTTAAATTGACGTGCGATGACGTCACTGGATATGTCACTAGCGACATCCTGCCATAGACACGAACGGAATTATTTCGGTAACATTCGTCATTCGCGCGCGCAAATCTGCATTGACAGCTCTCATTCGCGGGGGTAATTGACAACTATTTTGTTTTATTGCTTTCAACTTTCGTTTGATGCATGTTAGCAGAGAATTAGTTTACGGAAATGGTGATAGTTTTATTATTTAGTAATGAAATTGAAGAGATTTTTATGAATTTTCAAATTGTTTGATGAATTTACGTAATTGAGGGAAGCAGATAGTAATAAAATTATTTATTTATTCCGGAAGATCAGATTTTGTTATTTTCTTTTGTGGCAGAAAAAAAAGATACTGATTTCGTCGCATTTATAAGATTACAGTCGCTCTTTCTTATATTATAATAATTTCATTATCCAAGGTAGCCTTTTGCTTTCAGACATAAATAAAAAATGTGGCCGTGGCTTGCTCACCAAAACTTACCAAACACAAGAAAAATAGCACACCAATCTAGATACCGGAGTAACTTCAGAAACCCGAGCCCCGATTCCTTCTAGCCCGTCACGTAATGGAGTTATCTATACACGTCAACACTACATATAAGAGAAACGGGACGCCCAGAAAATGGACTCGCTCTAACAAACGACCTACCTCCTTTTTAGATTTCGGTCGCCCAGCCCCGACACTGTCATCGGCCAGTACATAAGATTGATTGATAATCTATCAATCTCTATACCATAGAGCATGAATGACTGTACAAAAATTGTTAGGCAGGAGATTTATGTATCGGCGTGATTGAGTAGAACAAATACTAATTATTGTTAAAAGTATTTCGTAGAAATCGGTTTTTCTGGTTC
Source organism: Eremobia ochroleuca (assembly GCA_949629135.1). Lineage (NCBI taxonomy): Eukaryota > Metazoa > Arthropoda > Insecta > Lepidoptera > Noctuidae > Eremobia > Eremobia ochroleuca. The sequence goes on along the minus strand of OX451401.1, from coordinate 14,391,892 downwards.
AAAGAACTTTGAAAGTAAATATTTGTCTTACATTCTAGCTACCTATAGGCAAATGTGTACGTAAATCCTTTTTTTTTCTCACATGGTTCAGTTTGGCTGCATACGAGCTTTCCATTGCCGACAAACACAATATAAAAATATTTCTCTCCGACGCCTCTGAATGTCAAACAACAGAAGGTCCCTACTTGTTTACGTGAGAAAATCAATGAAAATCAGCGATGTATGAAGCAAATAGACTTTGGGACATTTGTTTGGCATTCAGAAAATATTATTAATACATTCTTCTCGTGGTCTTGGGTGTAGTGTGAGCAATTAAATTTGTTTACCATTTATATACGTATCCTTTGTGGCTCTGTAACAGCTACTCCTAACATATGTTTAACATATTTACATAATATACGCTAACAGACTTAAAATCTATATGAATTTCTATGAGTATCTTTATGAATAAAAAAAAAAAACATTGTCATGCACTCGTGTTTCCATATGTGTTAATCCTAGTTATACACTGTATGTGAGCCAAATTTCATTAAAATTCATTCAATAGTTTTGCTTGAAAGAGTAACAAACGTCCATCCATCCATCCTCACCAAGTTTCACGTTTATAATATTGGCAGGAAGTAGACTCTTGAAAGTGGAACGGACTTGTGTAAAATACAGTCAACGCTATTCTAAGTTTTGAAATAATTCTCACGTAAAAAATTGTTTATTAGTCTTATAGGGTAGATTGTAATTAATTAATTATTAAGAACCTGATTCTTTATACCTAATAAAGGATAATAAAAAAAATATATTTTCCAAAAACAATCCTGATCAATTAGATTAATATTTTAAGCAGATTTTATTTAATATTTTTTATTGCTGAATAGGCCCGCTCTTGACTTAGATCACACCCGATGGAAAGCGATGGATGAGGTCTAAGATGGAACGAGCGTGCCCGGAAGATGCCTAAGGCACTGGAACTGCCAGGCATCGATGATACACAGCAGGCTGCTTGACGCGGGACTCCGGTGGGAGGGTGGTCGCAAACCAGGCGAGTATTAGCCCTGCCACCGCAAAAGAAGATTTGGCCAGTCAAATAAGGTGTTGGGTGTGACTGTCCAGGCGGAACAAGCTGCGCTACACGAGGGGGCTTCTTCATGCAACCCAAAAATAAAAATAGTGGCATTTCTCTCCTGCGGGTCGATTCTGTAAAAATCTCATGAGTGAAGTGAGCACTTAATAGTGTTAATCCCCAGCGAATGACAGCTCACTCCACGCTCACTTCACCCAAGCTTTCACGGTGAGATGGTTACAGAATCGCACGGCTGATTGCCCTAATCATTTCTCATATCACAGCCACAGTCAGTACCAACAAGAATAAACGACGTATTTTGATTAATTACACCCCTCCAATCGGATAAGTCCAAGATTCATATCTGTCCAATACCTAAGGGAGTTATTGGCTTGAAACACCACACCGGACCTCTGGAGGTCTGTTCTATCTCCCGTTAAAGTGCCCATTTCATTCAAGACCCCTCAAAATTGTGTATAACTTAATAACAGGCCCTAATATGGGACCCTTCGTGAGCTACGGCATGCATAAAGGATTATATGGGAGTGGCCGGAAAATGTAATATCGTATGAAGGAGATTTATGCAGTTCATCGAGTTTTGTACTTTTCTTACCGCTGTGTGATTTGATGATTGGAGTTTTTTCCTTGGGATTTCCTTTCGTTCTCTTCGTAAGTTTTAAGAATGGTTAACCGATATGGTTTAGATTTTTGTTGGTGCGTTATCCTACTTCCTACTAATATTATAAACGTGAAAGTTTGTGAGGGTGGATGGATGGATGGGTGTTTGTTACTCTTTCACGCAAAAACTATTGAATGGATTTTAATGAAATTTGGCACACATATAGTGTATAACTAGGATTAACACATTTAACACATATGGAATCGCGCGTGCATGACAATGTTCTTTTTTTAAAATTCATAAAGATACCACAAATTGAGTAGCTGTTTGATAAGTAAGGAAGGGATCGAAAAAGCAAAGGTGTTACATAATGAAATTTAGTAGGTACAACATTATAAAACTCGTTTGGATGATATTATGGTTACTATGATACTGATTGTTCTAATGTTGGCAACAAGCTAACGGTTTCAGAAACTTGTATACAACGTGTAACGTTAAATGCGCAAAACCTCAGACACCCCAACTGATTTTTAATTCAATTGAGCTATTTCAGAGAGAAAATAAATCATTAATTAAACAAATTGTAGAGGTTTTATGTGCTGTTTTAGTTTTACTGGCAATTCTGATCGTTTCTTGCGTCTGCGACGACGCGCTATCGAAGGAAGAGTCGTCACCGGGCCGTTGCGCCGCGCTGACATTGGCTTGCTTGACCTATTAATAAATAGACACGGCAACGTTTTAAATGAAGATTTTTTGAAAAATGTGACCTATATTAAAAAGTAGTTCAATGGATTCTGCTCGTTATTCTGATCAAACTATTTTCAGGTTTTGCGCATTTAACGTTACACGTTGTATAGCTTGGGTGTAGATAAAACTGATTTACATCCGCAAGATGTCCTCTTAACATAAGGTCCAGTTGAAAACTAGCGTCAGGCACTAGTTGTCTGGTATTTATGCTGAAATGGGCATGTTTGGAGCAACCGTGAGGCACACAAAACTATTTAAGTTTTTTTTTTTTTGTGAATATTGTATGCTGGGTCCTGGGTCAAATAAATTTATTTTCTCTCTTTAGAACATTTGTTAGACATAAGCAAACGAAATAATTAATTATTATATAATATTTATTTAGCTTTTGTGCATACATGAGATGCCACATAAAGAAGTAAAAAACTAAAGATGACGATTTTAAATTAAGAACATTAAAATAAGATATTAAAAGTAAGAGGATTACCTTCTTGTTGGCTCTTACAACATTTGTAATACATTTTATTTTACATACAGGTAATATTTCTTGGCTTAAGCTTTTGTCGGTGAAAAGCTTTTTCACGGAAAAGTAATTGTTTGCGTCAGAACGATCGTCTGAACGAAGTAAGTATTAGTTTGTACTAGTCTTTCGTGTAAGTACCTACTTACTTACTTTGTAACTCATATTATTATAGGTTTATTTTTGTATATTATCAATGGAAACTTGTAAATAGCCTTCAATTTCATATTTTTAATTACACTCTATGAGTTAGCTGTAAGTTTTCCGAATAAAATAAAATAACAATAAACACACTCTTCATCCATTACAAATAAAAATGGCATTTAACACAATTTTTTCCTTTTCTCTATGATTTTAGTACACAGTAGACGTTCAGATAGGGCTCGTACAACCAATAATATTATTGCCGAAAAAGGGATAAGTGATCCCCAGACAAACGGATTAATGGTCCAAAACGTCGCCCATCCCCAATATACGGAACCATTTTTCATTTCACCCAATAAAGAAAATAAAGCGATGTCGCATTTTCTTTTAAAAATATTCTTTTGCTTCTCACGGTGGTGGGTAGATTTGGTTTTTCGTGAAGTTAAGAGGATTAATATTTATTGGCAGTGAATTAAGCTTGTCTTGCTTGAAGACTAAGTTAATAAAAATGGTATTACAAATTGAATTAATCTTTCAAGAGTTCTATTTTAGTGTGTGGTGCCAAAGAAACATTTTACAAGTTTTTGTTTTTATTTACTAAAGTTCATTATTCTTTAGTGAACCTTTTTATTTTTGGGTTCATTGATCTAACCGTTTTTTGTGAATGTAAGTAGACATAATAATATATTTGAAATACGAGCTACGCGCACATGCCTAGAGATGGGTTTATGCCCTGGCAAATTGGGCGCTTTCAATAAACGCCGGATAAATGCCCGTAAACGCCCAATAAATGCCTTTTGTCTGGGCAAAAACTTTAACAGAAATTTTATTACTTTTTTCATTCAAATTATTTGATTAAATTCATATTTGAGTGTGCAGAAAAGATTAATTGGTCCAAATAGCGACGTCAATACAAAAAAAATCGATTCCTCATACCTAGGGGTATCCGAAAATACCCCATATATGTTCCTTTTCCTGTTAATGAGACACTACAAAACTCTATAGATTTTCTTTATCTGGTCAATTGTTTTCGATAGTATTCTAGAGTGTGGTAGAATGTTCTAGGTACTTGTGATGTGGGGAAATATAAAGGCGCCCTCGCGATCGGTTTAGTAAGTTTGAAGAAAAAATGGACGAGCGACAAGTTCGAACACTGTTCTTATACGAGTACTTTTTAGGCCTCTCGCCCACGCCACGGCGACTTTTTGTAGCGATGCTGTCGCGCTTTCGCATCGATACAGTCGCGATGCGGTTGCTATAGAGATGTATTATACCGTTTGTATTGAAACGTATAAAACGAAAAATACCGTATAATACGGTATTATACCATTTGCTACGGTATTTTATGTATACATCGATTGTTTCTGTATTTTTTAAGTAAATTATCTGAGTAATAATTAAAATACTGAAAATACGGTGGAAATGCACCGATATAAAACATGAAATGGTATTTTGAAGTGAAAACTTTAGCATCGTTGTGATTTGAAAATCAATGAAACGAAAAAGCGACGGTAAAAAGAGATAAACACACATCTATAGGATTTAACGTGCGAGAGAATGAGATAGAAGTAGTGATGAGCAAAATCCAAGACCAAGACCATGATCAAGACTCGAAGTATTTGAGCAAGACCAAGACTATCTATACACTAGCAAGACCAACACCAAGACCGAACAAGCAAGACCAAGACCAAGACTGAGTAAGCAACACGAAGACCAATACAAAGACTGTCCCAGTCTTGGTCTTGGTCTTGCTTTGCTCATCACGATGACGATGACGATGATGACGATGACGATGACGATCACGATGACGATGACGATCACGATCACGATGACGATGACGATCACGATCACGATGAAGATGACGATCACGATGACGATCACGATCACGATGACGATCACGCTCACAATCACGATCACGATCACGATGACGGTGACGATCACGATGACGATGACGATGACGATCACGATCACGATGAAGATGACGATCACGATGACGATCACAATCACGATGACGATCACGATCAAAATCACGATGAAGATCACGCTCACGATCACGATGACGATCACGATGACGATCACGCTCACGATCACGATCACGATGACGATGACGGTCACGATGACGATGACAATCACGATGACGATGACGATGACGATCACGATCACACTCACGATCACGATCACGATGACGATGACAATCACGATGACAATGACGATCACGATCACGATGACGATGACATCGTAGATTGTCGGTACTGCTCTGGGTGCCTTCAAGCAGAAACCTAATACGCTGATAGTCGTGTAACACGACTATTAGATTAGATTATTATATTATTAAATTAGATTAGAATTAGTCATTCTAAAATATAGAACACAATCGAAACTTCAAATATATTTTATTTATTAAACTACAACTCTTCGTAATAACGCAGGATCTTAAAAAGTGAATCAAAATCTAAAATACACAAAATACCAATAATACCGTAAGTTATGGTAAAATACCTGTTGAATACCTAGTATTATACGGTATTTTTTACTGGTATTATACGGTATTTTTACAACCATAGGTTGCTAGCTGTTTGCACTCGCTCACACCACGATTCTCAGTCGCGATGCAAACGCGATAGTGTCGCGCTTCTGTCGCGATGCAAAAGCGTTTCAGTAACGACACAAAAATGCCAGACTTGCAAGATGGACTCCGTTGAGGCAACATTAGTCACGTTGTCTTTGGTGCTGTTTTTACAGCACTCGACCTGTCTTTGTTGCACTGATGCTCGGTTTTCCACATCTCCACTCACGCGCCACCCTCCCTCCGTTCTCTCCCCGATGTCGTCCGACACGGTCGCGCGTTTACTTCGATACAGTCGCGATGTAGCGAGTAGCGAGTTGTCATCGCTTCTGTAGCGCGTTACAAATGCGACAAACGTGCGGTAGTAGCGATGCTGTCACGCGTTTACGAAACGCGGAACAGCCTCGCTAGAAAAAGTCGCTGTGGGAGAGGGGCCTCAGGCCACAGTGCGCGGGCTGGGGCTGACAATATCAATACTGCATTGGGCGCTGGAAGTACAGACGCCAGCACATCAAGCTGCCCGAAACTGTCAGATTTTCCCAATCAACTTTGAACCTTATGCTTTAGCGATAAAGTTGAAAACTGCAACCCCGACGTAAATAGTTTTTGTCTGATCCGGTTACTGGAGATGAATCATGGATTCATCACGAAAACGATACACGTCGTGCGTTTTGACTGCCTCGAGAAGAAACGCCACCAACTCAACCGAAGCTGAGTCAAAATAACCACTTAAAAGTTCTGCTTTGCTATTTCTGGGACGCGCAGGGCATGCTGTTTTATGAACTACTACCTGGGGTAGCCGGTTTCGCTCAGGGAGTTGATATGAGATTATGTGGTAACAACAACTACAACAAACACACACAACTACAACTTAAAATTTTTTTTTATTGAAAATGCATTCTAACTACAATACTTGTTTATAAACAACATTTTTCATTTTTCCGGGGTATGTATGTTTGTATAAATTTTTAGAATTTCCTACTCAATGATCTAGGATGTTCCTGAATACTCTCGAATGTTCCCAAACATTCCACAACATTCCAGAATGTTCTTGAATGTTGTGGAATGCTCTCGAATACTCTCGATTGTTCTGGACTGTTCTAGAAATTTCCAGAGGGCAAAAACTCCAGCCCTTATATCTTCAAAAGTATGCCCTTCTGGTAAAAACGGGAACATTCTTTACATTCTTCATGGACAGGAGATAGAGGCTTACCACACCATATAACTCCCTTGATCGTACCGGGACTCATTTCTAAGTTTTAGCGGCATGCACATTGCACACTTTCTTTTATAACATACATTGATTACACAATTAAACTATAAACGCTGACAAATATTCAACCCAGCTCACCAAACTATCTGCTGATATCAAGAAAAACCGACGAACACGAGTCAATGTAGTTTTACTACAAGATAACACTCGACCTCACGTCGCTTTTCCCGGTATTTTTATGGCAGAGTAGTATATTACGTACAAAGACTATTGTAGGATCAAAGCCAATTACAAGACCACTTCATTTTTCATTTAAAGAGAGTTAAAATTATATTTTCTATAATTACCTACTGTGATTTTTTTAACAAGACTGATTATTTGATTAAAATTTTAATTTACATACAAAATACTGACATCAAGTTTCATTTTAAGTTAAGTTCCTGCTTTATTTTTTACAAAACAAAGTTATTAGTTTTTGCGCCCAGTGATCGGGCATTTATTTGGGCGTAAACTCGTTTACGCCCAATATGCCAAGTTTATGCCCATTCTGCCCATATTTGTTTTTGCCCTCGACCCATCTCTACACATGCCTGCATTAACCACTCCATTTACAACGGAAGTGAAGACTATCCAATAACAAATTGGAAAAAAAGAAACGAAGAAAAAGATTGGCACTCACGGATACTAAAGTCATACATATATACCTAGTATAGAAACCACATTAGCTATCTATATGTACCTAACTATACATTTTTTTTTTACTATTTCTTTTCAACTGTCCCGTTGGTCTCGTGGTTGCAAGCACGACTGCTGAGCACGGAGCCTTGGGTTCCATTCCCAGGTCGGGCAAAGTGCCATTAGGTTTTTCCGTTAGGAATTTCTCAGAAGTAGCCCGGAGTTTGGAAGATGGCGTGTTTTACACCCGTGCCTCGGAAAATAAAAAGCATGTAAAGCTTTTGGTCCTGATCTCTCTGGTCGTGTCGGATTGCCGTTCCATCGGACTCTGAGAATGAGGGAAGAGAGTGCACCTGTGTCTGCGCGCACACTTATGCACTATGATATCTCCCGCGCCGAAGGCTAGTCTCCGTTGTGATTAGCCGCCGTGGCCGAAATACGGTCTGGAGGCCTTAATTTATTTAGGTGCATACTGCCAATCCTTTTATACCTGCAGCCTGTGGGTCAGTTATTCGTAGCGGGCATACAGCGACATCCTGCGTGTCCAATATAATAATGCACTCAGGGTACTGTTGGGGCTGCCATGGCGTTGCAGTGCGTCAGGGATTTTTGCTGAGGCGCGGGTGGATGGCTTTGCTGCTATCGTTAGGAAAAGATGCGCCCCCCTTATCGCTCGCGTTCGTGGTAGTACCAACACTATACTGGGTGTTTTTACTGATCGGTGGGAGTCCCCCATGCTGCAAAGGTGGGCGCGGCTCCATGTCGTAATTTAATTTTGTTGCCAATACTAACATTCGTTTTTAAGCATATTGTTACTAACAAAATATGGACCTGGTCTGAAATAAATGTTTATTGTTATTATTATATCTATTAGTTTAATATTTCATTTTCATACCGAGATCCGCACAGCAACCAACCTTTAAACCAATAAAGCTGTTTATATTTGTAACAAATCACATAAATATCCTTATTTATTTCCATACAATTTTCCAGAGCGCTGGCTGCCTTATAAGTATTATCTAATAGTATTTTATTGATAATAAACGAAATTATCTGCCATGAGCGGTTATAGCACAGAGTAATGTAGGCACAGAAGCCACACTGGTTATTATAGACTTGGAAAACGAGATTCAAAACCCAATCGGCGATTGAAGAAAACAAAAGTTTCAGAAAAATATTGCTTAATGCCTTTGAGAGGTGAACTTAGCAATTTTTTATTATTATTTTTTTTTTCATTGTCATGGATGCAGGCTTTAAAAGCGACGGTTGAACACGAATATATCACTGATGGAGTCTCTTGAATGAATTCGTTATTAAGTAGGTATGTTTCGACCAGTGTAAGCTATTTTCCTTTAAGAAGCATTCTCGTGTAATAAGAATTTACGAACCTAAACAATCGAAACAAACGGTTGAGAATAGCTGTTCGTGTTTTTTTTATTTTTATTTATTAATACTTTTATTTTTTTTGATTATGATAAAAAAAATACTAAAGTTCTGTTTACGAGGAAATGGTTGTTTTAATCACCATAATTTCCCGAAAATTGTTTATCGAAAATACGAGTACGAGGAAGTAACGAGTGAGTGTTCTGTGCTCTCACTCATTCTGTGGTAACAAGATTGTGTACTTATAGAAACGCAAAAGAAATATATAACAATATTTTGTTCACATAGTTTGTTGAGCTTATTGGATAGAGGATTCTGGGAACTCCGTTTGTTGTTTCATATTTCAACAGAGAGAGATGCCAGTTCATGCCAGACATAAGTGGGTATGTGTTATTTGATGCAACGAAGATGTAGGTAGGTAGGTAATGTATTTTCTAGTAGATATTAGAAAGAGAATAGAATTTGCTAGTCGTACGGACTCGAAGCTACGATTTCAAGAATTTTCCACTATTCTCGTTTTGATTTTAATGTTCAAAGTTGTTACTTTATATTATTACTCAATTTCAATCAACAATAACACTAGATTAAGGATTAGGAATAAAAAAATATCGCTCAAGTGGCCGCGATTGCATATAACTTGATTATAAACCTTAACACTCAAACATAAAGTGCATTTTAGTATGCAATATATTTTCTAATTTAAGTAATTGAAAAGTAAACGTATTTTTTAAATAATAACAAAAATATTTATGGAAAAATAAAACATTTCTAAGCATTAGAGTTGAAAAAAATATGTTGTAAAGACCACAACATTATTTGTGGTCTTATTCTTCCGGTCGTTTTTGATGCGCTCATCGGAAATCTTGTACTAAGTTGGCCGAAAAAAGAAAAAAAAATCTGCTGATTTATGTTTTCACGACTTTTAGATTGGTCCCATAGTAAAAGTTGTTCATAATGATGAACACAATGACCCCTTTTAAGGACTAAAACGATCAAAATGTAACGCTGTATAAGAATAAAATGGCGTTGGTTGGTAAGAGAAACAATTGAAAAGGGTTGGTCCGATTGGCTATTCTTTTGTTTTTAAATGTTAGTAAGTCCGAATTAGGTTTTTATGGGAAGAACAATTGAAAAACTGAACGTCCTTTTTTCTATGGGATTTTTATATCTTCTTTTTTATTTTTTTTTATTCATATTTTAAATAAACAATGCCAAACATGTCACTGGTTCCATTTACAAAACATCATAAAGCATAGAGAATATTGAGTGACGTCGCGCAACGGAATCAATTAAATACAGCCAAGCTTAATTGGAGCAACCGCCCCGAGCAAACAAGACGTGACCACCACTAAACGTTTATTATGTCTAAATGTAGCTAACATTATGTAGCTACAGTGAAGATTTAGGATTCTATAGTATAATTGTTGGTAGAGTGCAATT
>OX451401.1:13626732-13781334 GCA_949629135.1 Eremobia ochroleuca | reverse complement strand
GCTTCCTTTGCAGATGAAATTAGCGTTCTCGGTTTATCTCAATACAATCTTAACGCAAATACTAATAACAGGATTTTAGATCTATGTTTTTCAACTTTACCCCTCCTTGTTAGTAGAAGTGATGATCCATTGCTCCATGAAGACTCTCATCATCCTGCACTTGTCATAAAGGCTACTGAATTATTCTTAACACCCCTTGAGGTACTGCACATACCACGTCGTAATTTTTATAAGGGGGATTATAAGGAACTGAATAAACACTATAATAAGATAAATTGGGATGATAAATTGTCAGTTGAATCGGTTGACGTTGCTGTTGACTCGTTTTACACAGAGGTTAAACTTGGTGTGGAGCGTTTCGTTCCCTTAGTTAATAAACCGATAAGTCATAAATACCCTGTTTGGTACAGTCGTGCGCTCTTAAAAATCATACGTGAGAAAATGAAACTACACAAAAGATGGAAAAAATATGCTAATCCCAGGGACTACTACGAATTTGCATTGTTACGTTCTAGACAACACGAGATTGAAGCATCCTCTTTTCAAAGCTATATAACTCGGACAGAAAAAGCGATAACTCATTCCCCGAAGACTTTCTGGACCTATGTTAAAAGTAAAAGAGGTAGTAGTCACTATCCAAAAACAATGACCTTAAATGATGAGACATTTGAGTCAGGTCAAGATATTTGTACGGCATTTAATAAATACTTTCACAGTGTTTTCGTCAGCCCGTCCATACACTCTGCTGTAGCTACGAGTACTCCTGATGAACTGACCGGCTCAGTTAATGTCCTGTCTAACCTCTCTATCACCAAAGACACTGTACTTAGAGCCCTGCGTGCATTAGATACAACAAAAGGACCCGGTAACGATGGATTACCTCCTACCTTCCTGCACAGTTGTGCTGATAGTTTGGCACATCCTATATCTTTAATATTTCAAAAGTCTTTAGCCGAGTGCGTCTGTCCCTCCTTGTGGAAAGCAGCTCATATAGTGCCAGTGTATAAGAAGGGGCCCAAGATGGATATAAAAAACTATCGCCCAATATCTATTCTTAACACACTTAGCAAAGTTTTTGAAAAAATCATCTATAATAATATATATCCACTCATCTCAAATGGTATAGGCCAGAGCCAACACGGTTTCGTTAGGAGACGTTCCACAGCATCTAACTTGGCCACGTTTTGTGACTATGTCTTGCATAATATGGAAGCCGGTGGCCAGGTTGACGTGGTCTACACGGATTTCGAAAAAGCTTTCGATCGTGTGGATCACGTGATCTTGCTGGCAAAGCTGCAAAAGCTAGGGATCCATGGAGATTTACTGAGATGGGTTAAATCATACTTGTCGAACCGATCACAGGCTGTCGTTATGGGAGGTTTTAAATCTGACTTCGTTAACATCCCCTCCGGTGTTCCCCAGGGATCCTTATTGGGTCCTCTTTTTTACTGCGCATACCTGTGTGATATTCAGTCATGTTTCAAATCCGCAAAACATCTCATGTACGCCGATGACATGAAAATATACATGTGTGTAAAATCCAGATTTGATTGTGAGCGGATACAGCGTGATCTTGATGCATTATTTGAGTATTATCAGCAAAATAATATTACTGTCAATGTCTCGAAATGTCAGTGCATTACCTTTAGCCGTTCTAAACACCCAACGAAGTATCCTTATGGATTTAACAATAATGCGATCGAAAGGGTTGATGTAGTCACGGATCTTGGTATAAGGTTGGATTCCAAATTGCTCTTTGACCAACATATTGATATGATCACCAACAGAGCCTCTCGTAGTCTTGGTTTTGTAATGCGTACTTGTAAGCCTTTTAGTAATTGCCATAGTCTAAAGATTATATACTTTGCATACGTGCGTAGTATTTTGGAGTACTGTAGCCCAATCTGGTCACCCCAATATGAGGTATACACTAAAAGAATCGAAAGTTTACAGAAAAAGTTTGTAAAATTCCTAAACTATAAGTCCCGGAAACGTCATGATTCCTATGCCCGAGACTGCAAACACTATGATATACTTCCCCTTGTGGATAGGCGTAAGATGTTGGATATGCTTTTTCTCTTTGATATCTTGCGAGGTCGCTTGGACAGCAATGATTTATTATCATGTATATATTTCTGTACCCCGAAAACACGTACCAGACACACAAAATTACTCAGTATCCCTGGCTGCCGTACAAAATACGGGAGAAATGCTGTTCTGACCCGACTGCCTCGCTTATATTCTGAAAGTTTTGAAAGTGTCGATATATTTCATTTATCCAAACAATCATACCGGAAACAAGTCAAGCAGATATTGTTTAGTGAACCAATTGTGCCATAACTCTTTCTTACTCTCATATTTTTTATAAAGATACATATTTCATATATTTCAACAAGCATAGCTTTAGAGCTAAAAAACAAGCTAAGCAAGCTTTAGAGCAATGAATATGTTTCCACTCTGCAATTAGTTGCAGAGTGGAAACATATTCACATTGTCAAACAATGTTAAGCAAATTATTTAGTTTTATCTTTTTCCTTTGTTAATTAATTTAGTCATAGTACTTAGATTCATACTTTTATCTTTAATTTAACTTTAGTTTTAATGTGAGTAATGTGTCCACAATCGCATGTAACTTATTATTGATAGTCATACTTGATTAAGTTTTTTCCTTTGTTTTCTCCCGTTACTTTCTAGTTAACCTAGCTTTTTCAATGCCGTGAAACTCTGTTATTGGCTTAAGTGATAATTGTCATCATTTCGCTATCACTGAACAGCGCATGCAAACTCAAGATGCTGTAACTTTTATGCAACTGCATTGAACTGTTCATTGATAGTGGGGTGAACATTCATAACTCATGTAAGTTAATTATAAGCTGTTGAGTTTCCTAATAAATAAATAAATAAATAAATAAATAAATGAGATACAGAGTATTTCTTACAACGTAGGACCCCTTTAGTTATGTAGTTCTAGTTTCTAGCTAAGATCGTTTTAATTAGTGGCGAAATGTGTGTACTATAGATAGGACACGTCTGTCTAACCCGTAAGGAAATACAGGCGTGATGTTATGTTATTATTTTCATTACAATGTCGTACGCTGGAACGACTATTTTAATTACAATGTCGTGCCCTGGGATGCCTATTTTCATTACAATGTCGTACCCTGGGATACCAGTTTTGATTACAATGACGTACCCTGGTATACCTATTTTCATTATAATATCGTACTCTGGGATACCTATTTTCATTTCAATGTCGTACCCTGGGGTACCTATTTCCTGCTTCGTTCATTCAATCCGATATGAATCAAATCCGTGACTGTAACAAGACTGTAGCGCAGACAAACAAGTAAGCCGTAATCGTATGTTCTGTGATTGATTATTTCTGTTATAACTACGCCACCAATGCTTAGTCAAACTGTACACAGCTGATGGAGTTCCGTCTCACGACCATGGACCACGCAAAAGCGACTGCAAGCTTCAGCTCGATTAAGCAGACTCGTGCAATTCGGAAGTATATCTAGCACCGTCGCGAAGGACCCTAGTGACTATACATGAAGTTAGGATTTCTAGACGATTTTAGTGAGATTATAAAATCGATTTTAGGCCCAGCATAGTTATTCACAACCATTCGACAGGCTATCGTATCTAAAAGGGCACATTTCGATAACCTGATTTTCTTTCCCCCAACAGCAAACAGCTGTTGGAAGAATAGCCGGTGTCTATTTGATTTAAACTGACAAAATTTTTGGGCTTTGGATTTGTGAACAGCGTTTAGAGGACTCACTCTTACGGTAACATTGACTGTTGTTCGATTCGGTAAAGAAGCGTATCGAATGGTTTTGAATCGCTATGTTGCTCCAGCAAGCTCACGAAGACATGACTGAGGACATCCAAATGACTCGACCTCTGGGACTACCGAATTTTTCAATCATAATGTTGGTAACAACAGGTTTGTTAACTCATCGAATGCCGTAATTAGAGACACAATAGAAAGACAATTGCTTATGTCGAACTGTGTAACTTAAGACATTCAAAAGGTTAATGCATAGGGTTCAAGAGCTCAACTTATTAGCAAAAATTAGGGCAAAAAGGTAAGGAAATATTGCAGGAATTAGGGCAAAAAGGTAAGGAAATATTGCAGGAATTAGGGTAAAAAGGTAAGGAAATATTGCAGGAATTAGGGTAAAAAGGTAAGGAAATTTTGCTGCTGTTATTGCAAACGATCGCAATCGTTTCTTCCAAACCAATTTACTTATAACAAAAAAAATATAAATTGAGCACTTAGTAGTCGTAGTGTTATTCGAATCAAAACTTACAGTCGGGACATAAGCACCCGTTACATCAGATTTTAAAAAAATTGCAGTGGATACCATCTGGAATCGATCTGTGCACAAACAAATAACACATTCGCCACATTATAGCGGTACCTACTATTATTTACTGTTGATAAACAATTAAATCACGCACAACCCGTGTTATCAGAACAACAGAATCGACTGGTATTGGTATCCATGACAACAAACATTGTTATCAAACAAAGAACGCAATCGAAGAAGTCGTACGCAACTTCAATGCACAGAGGACAACTGCTAGGGCGTATACTACAGCACGGCATGGCATGCAATGTAGTATTTTTATTATGGCATAACTGACTTTGCATTTACATCAATAGAGTTTAAATTACAATGGCATGTATACTAAGGTCTCGCAGTCAGGGTCAAAACACACTGCGACACAAACGTTTCGCGCCATTGTGGCATATGTTTCCATTTCATCTTTCTACTGCATTGATCGCAGT
Organism: Eremobia ochroleuca; assembly: GCA_949629135.1. NCBI lineage: Eukaryota > Metazoa > Arthropoda > Insecta > Lepidoptera > Noctuidae > Eremobia > Eremobia ochroleuca. The sequence continues at coordinate 13,776,536 of OX451401.1, read as the reverse complement.
CTGATCCATTGAGCCTAGAACTACATACTAGAACTGATCACTAGGCGACACCTAAATAAATGTCTAAATAAAAGCATCCGCTATGCCTTTGTTTTGTTGGATTTTCAACGCTCGACTCAGCGCCGAAAGTTGAAAATCCAACAGCGCGCTAACGAACAAACTACAATTTTTCGTAGCAATCTGAATTACCATATCATACCACAAGTAGGTAGAGGATGTTAAACGCGCTATACGTACGCACCTTAATGTTAATTACTTTGCATACCTTGTATTGTATTCAGTCAAGTATTTTCTAACTGAACAGACAGCTGTGCTGCTGGGGAGTTTGTTGCGCCACTTCTTCTTCCCAGCGAAAGCACTAGGAAGTGGTGAAGGGCGGGCGTTTTGGGGACTGTCTTTTGTAATTTTGACGTTCGAAAAGTGCTGATTCTCAGCCTAGTTTGAATAAATGACTTTTGATTTTAAACCTCGATGAGAACACAAATCGAGAATCCTTTGTCTCGAAAAAAGTACCGTGCCATGCTCCGGTAGATACAAAGCATAATAAGAGGGGGTACGCAGTCAATCAGCTATTGAAGAGCGTTACACACAATACGCGAATGAGTCATGCAATTGTTCAGCAAATACATCGATGGTTCATTCATTCATGACAGTGAATTATGTGGCTTGATGGGTCGGTTTATGCGTTTCAATATGTTGGTGTAGTATTTCCAATGATATGATAATATTACATTTGTCATCGTTTGAACTTTGAACAGATGTTTATTGTTGCATGTTTACTGCAAGACTGAAGGGTCAAAGTTAGGTGATAGGACTATTACATTATAGATCATAGTTAGTCATGCCAACCCCAAAAAAGTTGGGAAAAAGGCTAGGCTGAAGGTGATGAGATAGTCATGCTAATATTAATTTTCGAAAACTACCTTTCATGGAGAGTTGGAGAAGGTGTTAAAATTTTTTGAGGAAAGTACGAAACCCACGCGGACGAAGTAGCGGGCAAAGCAAAGCTAGTCTTCCATATCACTACATAGTATAAAACAAAGTCGCTTCCCTGTCTGTCTGTCCCTATATATGCTTAGATCTTTAAAACTACGCAACGGATTTTGATGCGGTTTTTTTTAATAGATAAAGTGATTCAAGAGGAAGGTTTATATGTATAATACATACATAATATAGTAGAGGAACACTGGTCATTTTAGAGGTTTCTAATGTAATGTCGTAAATAAACACATTTTTTTGCGCTTACATTGTAAACGCTGGCTGAACCCGTCGAGATAGATCAAAATAATGTACTACAGTATTGTACACCTTAAAAAGGTCTACAAAAAAGTCCGCGATGGTATATGTCTATCTCTTAGGGATAACCCACAATAACCATTTTTTATCCTATACTTTTTACGAGAAATAATGGCTCTAAAATTATCAGTGTTTCTCCATTGCACCCGTGCGAAGCCCGGGCGGGTCGCTAGTAACGAATATTGACGAATCAGGAAATTACAAATAAATTATAACATTTTATCAGACAGTAAAAATTAAAAGATTTTTATTTGAAAGTAGTATGAGTGGTGTTATAAAACCAATAAAAATCAATGCATTTTTTTTATTTAATGCCTCTTAATAAGCACTTTATTCTAATAGGTTATGTCATGTTATCTCTCCACCACCTTTGGGTGACTGTTACAGAATGCTGAAGGCATTAAGTCAGTCTTCATACCATAACATCATGCCTGTAATCCCTGAAGGGTTAGACAGGGTTGTACCTGTAGTACACCCACATAAACAAATACACCTGATATTGATACTGGAAATATGAAATAACGTAAGGGACATTTTGTCGAAAATGAATTATACAAGGTGTAACTTAAATAACGCACAACCTCTTAAGGGGTCATTGTACTCATCATTATGAACAACTTTTACTATGGGACCAAACCGAAAATCGCGAACAAACAATCAGCTGTTCCCTACATTTTGACGAGTTATGCGAACATAAATGTAGGGAACAGCTGATTTTTTTTTTCGCGATTTCCAGTTTGGTCCCATAGTAAAAGTTGTTCATAATGATGAGTACAATGACCCCTTAAGAGGTTGTGCGTTATTTAAGTTACAACTTGTATATTGAAACTATAGGTTTTATTGATATTTTGCTATTTTAGCTTAAAAAATGAAGGAATCTATGAAACTTTGTCCTAGACACTTTTTACATAAAACATAATAGTTAAAAAATTATCATTAGTTTTGTAAGAAAAATACCCTATTTTTGCTCTCCTAAAAACATTGACATATACAGCGTGTAACGGAAAGGGGGTATCAACCCTGAAGGAGGTGAATGTGCTCATGAAACTCAACAACTTTCCCCAAAGAACATAGGTCGAAATATGAAAAAAAAATTTGGCCCTCCCATAGTAAATCAATCAGCTGGTAGTCAGTTTTGTAAGGGAGGGCCAAATTTTTTTTTCATATTTCGACCTATGTTCTTTGGGGAAAGTTGTTGAGTTTCATGAGCACATTCACCTCCTTCAGGGTTGATACACCCCTTCCGTTACACGCTGTATATATGGACTGGAAATACCTACGAAAAAAGGGTGCCTACCTACAACTCATATTGTCTCAAAAAATGGCTGCCATTGCTAGGGTTGTATCAATCAAGGAACATTGGTGTTACTATAACGAGTATCGATACTAAATACGAGTCGTACTAGTTATCACGTTTGGATCATAATATAGTATACTAACTTATAGTCCGTTCTAACTAAGGTTGCCTACTTTATAGTAACGTATCCTAGTTTATTTTCGATAAACATACTTTATAATTTTGCATAAAAATACAGTATGCGAAAATACTTTATTTCTAATATTTTGTTATGCGTAAAAGACTCATATGAACTATTTATCGATAGGTACAGACGCCAGCACATCAAGCTACCCGAAACTGTCAAATTATCGCAATCAACTTTCTTCCCTGAAAATAAAATTAATGCCAAGTGTTTTTTCGGCACAGAATTAAAAAACACTTTTTAATTGCATCACGTTTACGTGAAAACGTAAACGTAACGTTTAAGTGAAGGAAAACAGCGTGAAGAGATATGTATCCATATGCCCAAAAACAGGTGCTTTCGCATATTATACCTTTATTATTATACCTATTATACCTTATAATATGTATGTATTTAGAAATATATATGTATGTTTATCAGCTGTCTTAGTACTCATAGCACAAGCTCTGCTTAGTTTGGGACTAGATGGCGTTGTGTGAAAGTTGTGGAATATGATTTATTTATTTATTATTATTTTTATATATGTAATTAATATATATCTATTTATTTATTTCAGGCCGAACGGCCAGGCTATTATTAATCAATCATTTTAATACACATTTACCAAAAATGCTGTGGGAACAGAGTTATCATGTAATCTCATTACATCAAGTGTTCTATTGAAACAGCTTTCTTCAAAGTGAAGTGAACAGAGGTATCATTCTTTATGTCGGGGATTAATATTTTCTTCACCAATAGCCTCTAACCACTTTTTCTTTAGTCCTTCCTTTTTAGGAAACCAATAAAAAGTGCAAGTATTTTTATCAATAAATAATTTTGGTTACAGCTATATTATATTAGCATATGAAACTAAAATCAATAGGAAACGTCCGAAGCTATGTGCACGGTTCCAATTGGTGGTTTCTATGGAGAAGAGTCGGCAAGAAACTCCACGGTTACTCAAAATAATTGGCTTTTACAATGTTAATAGGTAGGGGAGGACAGTGTAGGCCTGTCAACAAGTACCAAGTACTTAAAAAAATAGAAGACATTGTAAAAGCCAATTGTTTTTAAAAGAGTAACCGTGGAGTTTCTCGCTGGTTCTTCTGCATAGGAAACCACCATTTGGAACCGTGCATCTAGCTTCTGACGTTTCATAAGTGCCCATGTAGGTTTATGTGAAAGAAAATATTTTGATTTTGGTGCTGTGAACCACGGGCCGGACCTAGCAAGGTCAATCGGAGCTAATAAGACGCAGGACTATTTATGTTAACATAGCAGAATATACCGATATCGTTCCAGCGGAGGAACTAGTTCCGGAAACTATTAGGCAACGGTACAACACTATTCTATTATGACATATTATTGTAAACAAACAAATGAATTAACAAAATAATAAAAAGGTCTGTTATACGGAAATTCACCCAAATATCAATACTTTAGCCATAAATTCATGATTGCGTTACAATTATATCATCGAATGTCTATTATTGTATGTGTTATTGCATGAAAACCGGCTACTAACCTGTGCAAAGAAAGTTGAGGTTGATTTTCATTCTTCCTTGCACCACACTTCACAATACAACACACAGGCATGTTGAATTGCTGTTTTTCAACATTTACATGCAGTTTTAAAGGTAAAGTCCTCGTAATTTTCTCGCAAATCTCAATAATACAAAAAATAAACAACCATTTGACAGCTGAACTACCACGAAACTTGGCGACAAAGATGGCTGCTCTGGCACCTACCTACAACCGTGTATAGAATAACAGGGCATCTCCTGTTATATCCCATCTCAATGCCTAAAAACCTTAGTTTTGTCCCTTACGTTATTTCATATTTCCAGTATCGATATGTTGCATAAAGTTTAATAAATAAGTAAGTTAGCTGTGTGTGACTAGAGCAAGAGAAATACTAGGATAAGACCTGACAATTTGGCCAAAAGTGTCTAATAAATGAGTCAATGTGAGCTCAATCAGTGGCGGATCCAGGTGCTAAGTGGGCCAAGGGGCTCAAGCCAAAAGACTACTTAAGAATTCTTCCATGACAAATCTTAAAGTGAATTTGACATTATTCTAATTAAACTTTTTAGCAAGCATTAGGTCCACTACCTAAGCTACAATTGTCATCAATTATCCTGAACTTAATAAGTATTATGTTTTCAAGTTTTAAACTTCCATCAGAAGTTTTGTTTATAATATGATGAAATTTGAATACACACATCTTTTTTGTGTTTACTTTGCTAAAACCTTCCCCTTAGTGGGGGTCAAGCCGGAGGGGCTTGACCCCCACTAAGGGGAAGGTTGTCAAACGACAATAGATAGAAGGTCTGAATTTCTATATCAAATGTTAAGCAAATGCAAACGTTAACCTGCCTTTAGAAAACCAGACAAAACTTCAAATTCCAATATTATTTTTATTTGGAGTCCATAAAATTGTTATCAGTCAATGAGCTGATAATAGCTCCACCTTGATAAAAAATGAAGAAGTCAATTTGTTAGAAACATATATAATTGTATGATAAGATAACATATATACACTATAAGTATATCACATGCATGATATGAGTCATATTCATACACTATTACCTACTATTTTTTGTATTATGTACAGACACCAGCACATCAAAGTACTACAATCTGTCAAATATCTTTAATAGATTTTCAACTTTATCGCTAAAGCATAAGGTTCACAGTTGATTGGGAAAATTTGACAGTTTCGGGTAGCTTAATGTGCTGGCATCTGTACTTTGATTACTCAGTAGGTTATGTTGATCCAACTGTAAAACATTGATGCGTTTCGTTTCAGATTTCAAGTAAAATTATGAGACAATCATGTTTTTTTTCTTTCCTAAAGTTATGCTCATAAGTTGTTTTTTTTTTTTATTTTCAATTGAAAAAGGTTCTGATTTTCTGTTTTATTATAAAAATCTGTATAATTCAATATGATTGAGTGATTGATACAAAACATTCCATGCCATTTTTTTCAGCTGTGTTTCATGAAAAGGAAATGTAACTAAATAAACAATAAATAAAAACATTAGCACCAGTTTTGTTTGCGTAGCAGTACCTAAGAAATTATTTAGTTCACAGGTGAATGCAATATGTTACAATAAAACAAAGACCTGAAAATATGTGTAATTACTCCATAAATTCCTTATTTAATAGTAAATAAATTGATGATGATTTCCAGGAAATCATTCCAAATATTTACAAGTTACACAGATAGTGAAGAAACCAATTAGAGATATAAAGTGTGTAAATTAGAGAAGATACGGCAGTAATTATCGCATTAAAAGAATCCAAGAAAGCGACGTCGCAGCAAAAAATATGCTAATGTTCATACTCCCACACGAAACACCAATGTGCGATTCACACAAGATTTAAACTAATTGTAGCCTACAGCTGTTATCTATAATGTATACTAGGGTCTAACGAACTTACCGTACAGGAAGAACATTCTTTTCCTGGATGTCAAAATTTATTCCAATGCACCGAAACTAGAGCGGACAAAAATAGTTCACCCAAAATAAAAGCGACCGCTGGGAACTGATTTCCAATTATCACAAACAAATATTAAACACATTTCATAATCACAGCTTAGATTAATTTACAATAAAAGGGACAAATCCCCATTAAATATCAAAGAAATAAAAAAATAGTAGAACAAAATTTTGGGATTTTGTTTTGACGTTTATTACTACCTGGTACAGATCATCAATGAAATACGATTTTGACGTATATAATGACGTTTCGTAACTCGGTTGTCTATACCTAGCATTGATAAATTATAGGACCGCAACTTTTTTTATTTTTTCCGTGTGTATGTAATAGACATACCATGGACGTAATAGTGTGTAATGTGTATTGATTCAAACTTCAAACAAGAAATGCTACTTAGGCACTTTTCGTTTTCTTAACTCGTCTTTTAGTGGCTCTACAAGTCTTATTTGCACACATTTGGCTTGTTTAATTTTAGTTTGTGATGAAAACTAAACAACAGAAAAAGGTACACTAAAAGCAACTAAACACAGACGCACAGTCAGGTTTACGATACTTACTATACTTACTGCCGTTAAGGTGTACGTCATAAAGTAATATGTTGTAGGTACTTTCAAGAGCGTGCCATCGCATGGACGAGCTTTCAATATTGTTAACTCCGTTGCTTGCCGTAAATTCAATATACAGTCAACTGTATGCAATCAGTGGCAAAAATGCCATTGACAGCGCCTGTGTGTCGTACCAATGACGGTGTTTTAAAGAGTTCAAGCAACTAAAAAAAAAATAACATCTATCCATCACACAAGAATCCATCTGGCTATACATTTTTACATCTGTCCGCTAAGCCCCAGTCGTCGCAGATTCATAAAAATGCTATTTACTACGATGCTTCTCGGTCCGATTGAAGCAGAGCTTTATTGTAAACGGAGCGCCTCGCGGCCTCGCAGATTCAACGAGCTACAAACGAAGTTTGTATGATTAATTTGTTTTGACTATGGAGGGCAGAACTGAAGAGAAGAGAAAGAGAACTGCCTCTGTTGTTAAAAAGTGACTGTCAAACTGCGTTACATTTTGAGGTAGCACCACAGTAGCTACAGAGTAAATTTCAAAGAAAGCGACAAAAGTTATTGGAATAGGATAGAAAAATAAACAAGGACAGAAGAACTTTGGACTACGTCAATAGTTGAGGTTTGGTATACTGGGCTGTCACTAACAACTCTTGTCACTAAACATATTAAATTTTCTAACTCAGCATACTTCAATCCATCAACAGCTGCTATATTCATACCATACCCTTTGCCTACGCTAGCGCCATTTTGGAGGGTTTTTGAACTCTTATTTACTGCAAATAGCTGGACAAGTGGACACTTTCAACTTTCCCCTCATATGAGACAGTTCCGCTCGCCTCTGCCCTCCATAGTTTTGATTGTGGTTTTAGGGGCCTACTTATCTCAATGACTTATAGTTTTGATTTTGACATTATTGACTTGTCAGATATATTGACGGTGACACAACATATTTTTTGATAATGGTCAAATTTGTTTTATTCTCTGATCCTTTACGGCAAGAAGAAATAGAAAAATTTTACACGGTATGTAAATTGCATGCGTGAGAATACATAGGTTACCTATGCAGCAATTTTATTTTATTTACTTACCTCTTCCACAGGCTTGTCAAATGCATCGAAATTATTACAGAGGGTATCCTGAACGCTATCACCCGCTTAAGTTATTCAGAGAGTCTGATTATTTGTGGCAATGTCCATCAGAGATGTCTCAGTAAGTGCAGTTGCATTAAACTTAGATTATACTGGCCAGAGTGTCGTTTTAGGGACGGACCTGTCTGTCAATATTCAGTTCATTGAGATGGGATATAACAGGAGATGCCCTGTTATTCTATACACGGTTGTAGGTAGGTGCCAGAGCAGCCATCTTTGTCGCCAAGTTTCGTGGTAGTTCAGCTGTCAAATGGTTGTTTATTTTTTGTATTATTGAGATTTGCGAGAAAATTACGAGGACTTTACCTTTAAAACTGCATGTAAATGTTGAAAAACAGCAATTCAACATGCCTGTGTGTTGTATTGTGAAGTGTGGTGCAAGGAAGAATGAAAATCAACCTCAACTTTCTTTGCACAGGTTAGTAGCCGGTTTTCATGCAATAACACATACAATAATAGACATTCGATGATATAATTGTAACGCGATCATGAATTTATGGCTAAAGTATTGATATTTGGGTGAATTTCCGTATAACAGACCTTTTTATTATTTTGTTAATTCATTCGTTTGTTTACAATAATATGTCATAATAGAATAGTGTTGTACCGTTGCCTAATAGTTTCCAGAACTAGTTCCTCCGCTGGAACGATATCGGTATATTCTGCTATGTTAATTTAAATAGTCCTGCGTCTTATTAGCTCCGATTGACCTTGCTAGGTCCGGCCCGTGGTTCACAGCACCAAAATCAAAATATTTTCTTTCACATAAACCTACATGGGCACTTATGAAACGTCAGAAGCTAGATGCACGGTTCCAAATGGTGGTTTCCTATGCAGAAGAACCAGCGAGAAACTCCACGGTTACTCTTTTAAAAACAATCGGCTTTTACAATGTCTTCTATTTTTTTAAGTACCTGGTACTTGTTGACAGGCCTACACTGTCCTCCCCTACCTATTAACATTGTAAAAGCCAATTATTTTGAGTAACCGTGGAGTTTCTTGCCGACTCTTCTCCATAGAAACCACCAATTGGAACCGTGCACATAGCTTCTGACGTTTCCTATTGATTTTAGTTTCATATGCTAATATAATATAATGGTACCTCTGTTCACTTCACTTTGAAGAAAGCTGTTTCAATAGAACACTTGATGTAATGAGATTACATGATAACTCTGTTCCCACAGCATTTTGGTAAATGTGTATTAAAATGATTGATTAATAATAGCCTGGCCGTTTGGCCTGAAATAAATAAATAGATATATATTAATTACATATATAAAAATAATAATAAATAAATAAATCATATTCCACAACTTTCACACAACGCCATCTAGTCCCAAACTAAGCAGAGCTTGTGCTATGAGTACTAAGACAGCTGATAAACATACATATATATTTCTAAATACATACATATTATAGATAAATTACACCCAGACAAAGAACAAATGATCGTGCTCATCACACAAACATTTGTCCTGGGTGGGAATCGAACCCACGACCTTGCGTATAGTAGTCAGGGCCACTGACCACTAGACCAGAGAGGGTTCCGGATTCCGTAGTGGCGAAGTTTCCTGATTAAGGTTTCATGAAGAATACAATTGAATGCCTTGGACCAATCACAAAAGATGCCCAAAGCATCGCATTCGCAAAGTATTACTTTTGTAAGCCTATTTTACTAATCAAACGTTATATTTGAACGATAATTGAACGTTATATTTGTTAATCATTATCATACCAATAAACAAAGGCAAAAAAAAATACTTTTATTTTATTTTTACTCCACCACTCATTAACACAATAATATAAGCATCCCATCCCATTCACGGAGAATGTGATGGGAAGTTTATATTATTCATTCACCCTAGTGATTATCTTGTTTTTCACTAGGGTCCGCATACCTAACAGAAACTACTGCTCTCTGGCCTTCCAACCCAAAGGTATAATATGCGAAAGCACCTGTTTTAGGGCATATGGATACATCGCCTCTTTGCAACAACAACGTGGCATCTTTAAAAATAGCAGTTTTCGAAATATCACGTTGTCATTGTAAAGAGGCGACATATCTCTTCACGCTGTTTTCCTTTACGTAAACATGATGCAATTAAAAAGTGTTTTTTAATTCTGTGCCGAAAAAACACTTGGCATTCATTTTATTTTCAGGGAAGAAAGTTGATTGCGATAATTTGACAGTTTCGGGTAGCTTGATGTGCTGGCGTCTGTACCTATCGATAAATAGTTCATATGAGTCTTTTACGCATAACAAAAGATTAGAAATAAAGTATTTTCGCATACTGTATTTTTATGCAAAATTATAAAGTATGTTTATCGAAAATAAACTAGGATACGTTACTATAAAGTAGGCAACCTTAGTTAGAACGGACTATAAGTTAGTATACTATATTATGATCCAAACGTGATAACTAGTACGACTCGTATTTAGTATCGATACTCGTTATAGTAACACCAATGTTCCTTGATTGATACAACCCTAGCAATGGCAGCCATTTTTTGAGACAATATGAGTTGTAGGTAGGCACCCTTTTTTCGTAGGTATTTCCAGTCCATATATATATGTCTATGATTCAGTTTGATGCTCATATCTTTCAACAATTTCACAGGGTGTACTTGAGTTTCCCAGCGTACCATGTGAAGTACAAGCAACCTGTATCATGGCCATTGACTCTGGAACGCACTATTGAAATACCCACACTCCCTGGCAGAACCCTGGCTGGGCAATTCAATAGAAACCCTTGTAAACATTTCATCAGATAAAATGAAGAAAATAAAGAATCTTATCTATCATATTTACATGTTCTCTTTGGAATGTTTTGTTGTTTTGATTAAAAAACTTTTAAAAATTATTATCTATTATTTAAGAAATAAAAAGTGGTGTTTGGAACGTTGTGGCCGAGCACAAACTAGTAAAAACACGATTTAACTAAAAATGGTTTGATGATGGCTGATAAAAGAGGCATTTTATCGAGAAAAAAAAAGTTTAAAATGATATCCATTTTTCTCTATGGCAATTACTGCTGACAAATATCCATAGGCAAGCAAGAGTACCGTGACACTGACAAATGACATTGGCACTTGATCTCAGATTTTAGTTTTTGGGGCCACATTTGGCTAACTACCCACCCGCGAGGATTTGCCCACCCACCCGGTTATGACCGGCGCGGCGCGTAATTCAAATTATTAATTCCGATATCTTACTAGCAAAATTACAATAAGCTTTGGCAATGGACATTTTATTCGTAGACAATGCAAGACAAGATGAAATAGAAGCATTTTATGAAGTAAGTACCTTAAAAATACACTACAGAATTTTGTTTTTTATTAATGTTTTGTGGAGGTCAAGGTCAGATAGGCAGTCGCTTCATGTAAAATATTCACCTGCATCCGGTTAGACTGGAAGCCGACCCCAATATATATCTGGGAAAAGGCTAGGCAGATGATGATAATTAATTATTTGAGTTGATAAAAACGGGGCTATTGCATTTTACAGTCCTGCCAGCGTCATAGGGACTTCTACCGAGGATATCCCAATGCTCATCATCCTCTAATTTACTTCAGGGATGCTGAATATATGTGGCAATGTCCTCAAGAAATGACTCCGTAAGTACTTCGTGTTGTAGAGGGGAATAGACACCTTATTATGCTGAAAGCTTTCTTGGTCTAATGGGTAGGGGGAAGTCCCGTAACGCCGGACGGCACCTAACGCCGGACACTCTTAGGCCTCATTTACGGAGACGCGGGGCGTCTCGCGTCGCGTGTGGCGTGGCGTCTCGCGGCGCGTCGGACGTTTTTTCTGTTTACGGTGGGGCGGCGCGTGAAGCGGCACGCATCATCGCACGCGTAAACACAAACTTATAGCAATATACGACCATGTTCATAGAGAAGCGAGACGGGAAGCGTGGCGGTGCCCGCCGCGGCGCCCGCGGCGAATCCTCTAGCGTGTAGCGAAGCACGCGGCGGGCATCGCGGCGGCGCACGCTCGCCTCGATCAAATCGACTAGTTTTATGTTGGCGAGAGAAGTTGTATTAGACATCCGTGTATAACCGTGAAATACATCATAACATCTTTCTCTTATTGACTTATAAAGAGTTGCATATTCCCCAAACTTCTCATGTTCCGTTGATGTAAACACTGGGCCACTTCTTATATTAAATAATTCACTTTTTAACATTGAATTTTCTTCTAAAAAAAAGTCAATCATATCATACTCCATTGCGACGGTGACTACGTCTGTGTTGCGCGATTTCTAAATAAGACTGACAGAAGATTCCGACTCGGACATAGCTTCATCGAGAATTGCCGCTGCGTGCGCCGCCGCGATAAACGCCGCGTGGGACGCGTCGGTGCCATCCGCGGGCTCGGCCGCAAAAAACGCCCTAATTCAAACAAACGCGTCTAAAATCGCTTCTCCGTGAACGCACTCATACAACGCCATATATTTGAATTCAGTGCGGGCCGCGCCGCTCAACGCAACGCGCGACGCCCCGCGTCTCCGTAAATGAGGCCTTATTATCTCGACAAGTTAGAATGTGAACGATTCAAACACGTGTGAAAGAGGCGCGGGGGGGCATACCGGTACAGAGTCACATAACGCATTTTGTTAATGACGCTGTAGGCAACAGCGGGAGCGGTCGGTTTTTCTTTTGGCGGAAAAATACTGCGTCATATAAGATCAAGGTGAGTGTTACAGCTACATTTTGGTGTTTTAAGTCTTTATGGTATTTGTTAATTAAGATACGGTTCCATTATTATTCGTATTCTATATTTTTATTTGTTGATTTTCAAAAAGGATTACATATAGATTACGTAATTGTGGTGCTATCCTGTCCCCTGGTACCGGACAAAAAGTTGTCCCTTAGCGTCGGACAATGAAAAAATGTATTTTTCTCGTAAATAATTGGATTTATTGTAAGTAGTAATTTTTGTACGGTATTTCAGAGGATAAAAGAACAGAGAAACGTTGCAATGGAGGAGAAGAAAAAGAAAGGAAAATGGGACCAAAAAAGTTTACAAACTGCGATAGATAAAATTTTGTCAAAAGAACTGAGTTTGGGAGTAGCTTCATTGCGTTACAACATCCCAAGAAGTACTCTACATGATAAGGTATCGGCATTGAAACGTGGAGAAGAAGTGACGTTGCAACCAAAGATCGGTAGATTCACTAACACCTTCTCACTCGAGTACGAACAAGTTTTAGTGAATCACGTAAATTACTGGATACAGTGCTCCAGCTGCCATGGGTGGGCTCATGAAGAATGTGCAGCCATTCCTGAGTCTTCAGACGACTACATAATTATGTGATCGATGCCACATATTTTAAAACCGTCCGGTGCTAGGAATTCGAACTGAAGTCCGTCCGGTACTAGGTGCCACTTCAAGCAATTGCATTTTTTTACACCAATGTTTAATTTTTGTTTTTGAATAAGATTATGCAGAAGTTGCATTTTTGTTAATTTGTGTTCATTCTACAGTTAGTCAACTTAACTAATTAATAAATAAAATTACATTTTTCGAAACAGTTTTTATTTTATTTCCTGAAAACCTTAGGTGTCCGCCACTAGGGGACTTCCCCCTACGCTCTTCGAGCTCTCCAAGATTACCTACATTACGCCTTACGTCGCGATCTTTAACTTGTATCTATCCTTAATTTTTTTATGTATCTAGTGCGGTTGTCAATCCCAACCAATTTGCGGTATCATTTATTTCCTAACTTACTTTGGTGGACTCAACCCAATATCGACATACCTACCTAGGACAAAGTCAGACACTAGTTATATCAGCCAAAAGACGTCCACTGCTGGACTCGGCCTCCCCCAAACATGGCCACGAAATATCAACTTTATTGAGAAGCCCTTTCATCCGCTAACTTGCTGTTATCTTTCCCCAGTGTATACCTCTCGTTCCCGATGTACCATGTGAAGTACAAGCAGCCGGCCATGTTGCCTAACAACCTAGGCCGTACGTCTGGAGTGCCGTCGCTGCCGGGCCGCACGCTCGCCGGACGTTTCAATAAGGCAGCATGCAAAGCGTTCGTCAGATAAACTGTAACGGTAGGTTTCTAAAGTAGTGGTCATAATCTCAGACAATTACATTCCATCGCCACTTATTCAGTTATCTACTTTAGTTAAATGTATTCTAAGTTGATTTTTGAGCGACCATTTGTAACAAAAAGGTCCTAATAAGTTTTTGGTTGCAATGGAATTTGAACTTTGTAGAGAATGATATTTAGTTTGTTGTTTACCTTAAACTTATCTCAAATTCCTGGCCTGGCTCTGAACTTAAATTTAGTTTAGTTTGTGAACAAGGGAATCGGCGCCACTACTCCATACAAGTTTAGACGTGATTAAAAACTTGCCTACTAAAATTACGTCAGGCGCTGATTAATTTGACAGGACTAAACTCGAATTAATCTTCTGTCCTTTTATTATTGAAATAGAAAAAAGATGCACTGAACTTAAATTTAGTTTAGTTTGTGAACAACAGAATCGGCACCATTATCTCATTATTGACGGCACGGTTGGCGCAGTGGTTAAGCGATTGACTGCTGCGCTGCGTGTCGCGGGTTCGATTCCCGCACGGAACAAATATTTGTATGACCTACATGTATTTGTTCCGAGTCTGGGTGTTTTTCTATCTATAATATGTATGTATTTACAAAAAAAAAAAAAAAAATGTATATAAGTAGTTTATCAGCCATCTTGTTACCATAACACAAGCATTAGGTTGCTTAGCTTGGGACAAATGGTGCTGTGTGAAATGTCCTGGGATTTATTATTATTATTATTTATCTTCTTTCCGTTCCCATGCTACGTGGGTCGGCGCAATTTGTTTTTGAAACTAGAAATAAAAGGATAAAACAAAAAAGTCCGTTTATAACAATAGTATGTAGCTGTAGTAATAACGTAATGATAGGTAATAAATGATCTCAGGGGCTGCCCCTTTACAGTCCCCCCAGGGATGTGCCTTACAGGCGTTGCACGGGAGGGTTCCGGAATCCGCGAGTTGACTAATTTTTTTTTATTATTTAAATTGAAGCTTGCGAGAAAGAGATAGACAAAAAGTTTCTATAAGTTATAAGCTTTTTTTATTTTTCGACCGATTTCAAATTTGATTTCGAATTCTATTATTGTATTACATGTGTGGATATCTACTAGAATATATAGTATTCAATATCATGCAACTACCCAATTGGTCTTGTAAGAGGAACCGGGACCACCCCTATGTGCTGATGGTGATCGTCGGGGTGGGTGGTTTTAGTGAGGTAAAAATCCCACACTCTCCGACCGCCCTACCCAGAGGTCGGGTGCTTTTTGAAGGTTTCCCCCCGAAAACAAAAAAAAAGGTAATAAATGATAATAAATTCATTATTGGCATAAATAATTTATAACGAAGTAGTGAGGCCCTGACTCCTGCGCTAGGTATAGTACCTGTGTTACAGAAGCCAGTGTCTTCTCCCAATTACATGAGTCGAGTTTTATGCAATAAGAACTCATCTAAATCACAATCAAAAAATAAAAATTGAAGTTAACACAGGTATACAATCGATTAACATAAATTATATAATAATTACCTATGTATTTTTTACAATCTAAAATAAAATGACGATGGGAACTCTGGTAGTCTAGCCATAATAAGCTTGAATTCATTCAGCCCGATGCCTCCACTCTTGTCTAAATTAATTTCATCTAATATCTGCGAAGAAAGAAAAACACTGTATAGGTCATCATTATCACAAAACTTTTTTTTTTATAAGAGCCATGAGTCCACTATTACTAGTAAAATACAGTGGGGAAAGAGAAGCATAGAACAATGTCGTTCCTATGAAAATATGTGTAATCTACAGCTGAAACATATTGACTTACCTGTCGAGCTACAACAATGTTGTGGTAGGTATTGTAGGGATTCTAGTCATAGGAGCTTTATAGATGACATGTATAGGGACATTGTTAACATTTTATGTAATAATGCGAGTTATACGTATGTGTGTATGTCAATTAAGCATAAGAAACCATTGGCTGGGTGGAACAAATTTGTAAGCGAGGCTCACAGGAACGCTAAGATAAAATTCAATACGTGGCTGTGGTATGGTAGACCTGCTTGCGGCGCCATATTTGACGCAATGATAGAATCTCGAAAGGTCTTCAAAGGGAAGCTCAAATGGTGCCAAAATCACCAGGATCAGATTCGAATGGATTTGTTAGCTAAACGCCATTCGAGTTCAGATTTTGGTGGATTTTGGAAGAGCACTAAACAGCTTAATTCTAGACCCGGCGTTCCTGTGAGTGTTGATGGTGTCTCCAACCCGAAAGATATTTCTGATTTATTTAGTAGGCATTTCGATGTGAAGTCGCGATTGGGTCCACCGTGCCGGAAGATTGATGCTGGGGACCGTGCCACAGAAATAAATACAGTGATTCTAGCAAAAGATGTCAAGACAAAAATTAAAAACATGAAGAGGGGCAAATCCCCTGGGCACGATGGGCTCAGCATCGAGCACCTGCAGTATGGTGGGTACCATTTGCCTCGTGTGTTAGCTCTTCTGTTTAATCTGTGCCTGTGTCATTCATACCTTCCTCGCGATATGTTGCGGGCTCTGGTGGTACCAGTGATCAAGAGTAGGACTGGAGACGTCTCGGACAGGTCAAACTATAGGCCGATTTCCTTGGCTACCGTCGTGGCAAAAATACTTGACAGTGTGCTTAATTCTCACCTGAATACCCACGTTAAACTGCATGATGCCCAGTTTGGATTTCGGCCAGGGCTGTCAACAGAAACCGCTATTCTTAGTTTAAAGCATGCTGTCAGGTATTACACAGACAGGAAAACACCTGTCTATGCATGTTTCCTAGACCTGTCCAAGGCTTTCGATCTTGTCTCTTTCGACGTTCTGTGGCAGAAACTGTCTGATACTGCGATGCCGCCGGAGCTTGTCTCACTTCTGCAGTATTGGTACATGAAGCAGGAGAGTCGGGTGCGATGGGCTGGAGAGCTTTCAGAGCCAAGTAGGCCAGAGTGTGGCGTAAGGCAGGGTGGCCTGACCTCACCTTTGTTGTTTGGTCTGTACGTGAATGCACTGATCGAGCGGCTCAGCAGCACTCGTGTCGGCTGCTTTATTGATGGAGTCTGCTTCAATAATTTAAGCTATGCAGACGACATGGTGCTGCTGGCCCCCTCGGTCGGTGCACTCCGTAAGCTTCTCGATATTTGCGAGTCGTACGCTACTTCCCATGGCCTTGTATACAACGAAGGCAAGTCAAAATACATGGTCTTCAAGTCCGATACCAAGTGTCCCTCCACCGTCCCTCCTGTGTTATTGAACGGTGTGGAGTTGCACAGGGTGTATTCTTTTAAATACCTGGGCCACTTGGTGACGGAGGACTTGAAAGACGACGCAGATATGGAGAGGGAGCGCAGAGCATTGTCGGTTCGGGCTAATATGCTGGCCCGTCGGTTCTTCCGATGTACAGCGGCGGTCAAAATAACGATGTTTAAAGCATATTGCATGTCGCTGTACTCGGGGAGCCTGTGGTTCCGCTACACCCAAAAGGCCTACAATGCTCTGCGGATCCAGTATAACAACGCATTTAGAGTGCTGTTGCGTCTGCCTCGGTTCTGTAGCGCATCATCTATGTTCGCTGAGGCACGCACCGACTGCTTCAATGCTGTACGGCGTAAGAAAGCGGCCTCGCTGTTAAACAGACTCCGTGGCAGCCCCAGCAGCATTCTACGCGCTATAGCCGGGAGACATGACAGCCCGTTGGTGAGGTCACTTGTCACCTGTACATTGTCTAGATTATTAGTTAAGTACTAACATAGGTTAAGACTATTGTTACTAACCCAATGGATCTCTGTTATCTGAAAATAATAAATAAATTAAATTATAGACCTCCTCGTTTTATGTCCAGCAACTATCACAATGCATTGATAATTTCGAATCATATAATTCGTCCTTGATAGATATCGGCAAAATAATAGTAAAAATTACACCTTAATTGCGTAAAACAGTATCAATCTCAATCATTTTGAAGGATATACCTATCACCATTACTACCTAAGTACCCATTGTTTCATATATTCAAAAAAAAGTTTGCTCAAAAACGTAATCATCGCAATGAATGTTGTTGAACTGTCAAAATTAAATCCAATGCTAGTGACAGTTTAGTACGCAATTACCTCGCTGAAATGGAAATCGAAAGTCTAGTCGTGAAGATGTAGCAAATACAATGTGTAAGCCTGAAAATAGTTTGATCAGAATAACGAGCAGAATTAATTGAACCACTTTTTAATATAGGTCACATTTTTCAAAAAATCTTCATTAAAAACGTTGCCGTGTCTATTTATTAATAGGCCAAGCCAGCCAATGTCAGCGCGGCGCGCAGCGGCTCGGTGACGACTCCTCCCTCGGTAAAGCGGCGTCGCAGACGCAAGAAACGATCAGAATGACCAGTAAAACTAAAAAAGCACATAAAACCTTTACAATTTTTTTAATGACTTATTTCATCTCTGAAATAGGTTAATTGAATTAAAAATCAGTTGGGGTGTCTGAGGTTTTGCGCATTTAACGTTACACGTTGTATATTATGAGCTGCTAGCCCCATTCACAAATGAGATGATCTAAAAATAGCGGCGAACGGCTGCATTTAGCAATACAAATGGACCTGTGACGTATCCGCTTTTAGAAATCGACTCGAGTGACATTTTGTTGATCTCGATATTATATTTGTTAGATACGGTTCTCCTGGTATCAAAGCCTTGCACAACATTTACAAATTGGCTTCGTCCCTCGACATGATAAAAATATTAGGCAGCATTAAAAAGTTAGTGGTGACCCAGTGGAAATGGCCCCGACTTACGCGTTGTAGATCATAGGTATAAAATAATTTACATAAAGTGCCGTCTGGGTTGAACCCAGACGGCACTTTATGTAAATTATTTTTATCACCACTGCTCTCAAAATGGTGAGGGGAAAACATCGATGTTTTCCCCTCACCATTTTGAGAGCATATATAAATTAACATATATAAATTCGAAAACATGTGACGTCCACCCACCCGCACGGTGGCGGCTCGGGCCCTCTCACAGTGTAAACATAAGCTGATCATGATGTTATAGTAAGGTGGTAGCGACCACCCCTGGTACACCAGTGACCAGATACGTGCATAGGTATAAACATACCTATGCTAGGTACCCCAGGTTCTAAACGGCAGCCACCGCAACTGTAGCATAAAGGGGATTGAAGATTTTTATTTGGAGGCTGGCCATACATACCTGTCGCGCCATTTTATTTTTTTTTTTTCAATATGGTGGCCAAGCATTTACCCTATATAAATCGATAGCTGACATCAATGCAAACAGAAAACTTTATGGGACCAAATCCCCCAAATTTGATATGGATGTCACGTGATCAACTTTGAACGTTAATAATTTTCTGTTTGCATTTGTATTATGTCAGCTATCGATTTGTTTAGGTTACAGGCGTGGCCGCCATTAATAAAAAATCGAAATGGCGCCACAGTATGTATGCCACGGATCTTCCAAGCAGCCCTTTATACTTACAGCTTTTGCAATTTTAAGCTTGGAGTCCCGATCGATGTGGTTGTCCGCCGTAATAATACTGTTATCAATAACACTCCAAGTCAACCGGTCCACGATCCGGCTGATATCCTTTTCGGTAATCTGACCGTCTTCATCGAGATCTGAAAAATATTATTCGAATATTTTAGTAATAATTAATTTATTTATCATTTATACAAAAGAATACAGGATTATTCATATTAAATAGCAACCAAAAACCACTAAGGTTTAAACTTGTGGTATCATGAGTCTATCTCAATATCGATTTATACAATTCATAAAATGTGAATAGTGTTGTGTGTTTTTGAATTGTGATGAATTTTCTATCTAAAAAGAGTCAAAAGTGTGAGTCGGACTCGCAAACGAAGGGTTCTGCACCTCCGTGCAATATATAACACTACATATTATTTTTTTTTAATCCGTTATGCATTAAGCCGTTGGTCCCGGCTGTCATTCGCAGATCTTTGACAGTCGTTACGGGAAGTCACAAGCCCGAAAGTCTGACAACCAGTCTTACCATAGGGAATCGTATTACCCAGTAACTGGGTAGTGGAGGTCAGGTAGGTACTCAGGTAGGCAGTCGTTTCTAGTAAAATACTGGTATACAGCTGCATCCGGTTAGACTGGAAGCCGACCCCAACATAGTTGGGAAAAGGCTAGGCAGACGATGACATAATTATATTTTTCAAATATTTTAGTGACAAAAATACGTTTCTTGTATGGAGACCCCCTGTAGGGGGTCTCCCCTATAATTTAAAACTAATTTTTATAAATTAGTTTTGATATAGCGGCCATAATAGTACATACTCTGTGAAAAGGGCTTTGAAGGTCTGTGGCGTACAACATCTTCAAAATAAATAGTAATTTCGCAAGTTGGTAAAATTAGCAGAACGGATAAGGGGTTCCAACCGATGGATAGTTGCGCTCTGATAGTATGTTTACTAAAGCCACTTTTCAGTTTTGTCCTCGAAATAAAATTTTATAGGCGTCTGATGTTTATTTCTATCTTATTTTAAACTAGCTTCTACTGCGCGGAACGAACCCTAATCCTGTTTATAAAATAAAAGTATTGGGGTGATTTGGGTCATGCGCCTGGTAAATTTAAACAAATCGTTTCTTTGGGGAAAGTTGTTTGTTATGATGAGTACAGTCATGTGTTTAAGTATCGGTCACTAATTACCAGTCCACCCTTTATATTAATTTACAACCAAAACTAATATGCTTTCAGATTTTCTCACAAAAACTTCAAACTCCAGCCCTCTACGTGCCATCATGTCCTACGTCATACAATACAATACCTACCAAAAATCCTGAACGCCCAAGCAGCCTTAACTTCGGCAGGACAGCCAGCGCTCATGGCCGAACATAAGTCCACCATATCTTCGAACGAAAAACAATCATCGTCTTTCGAGGAAAACACACTAAATATCCTGTCTTGAAACGGGTTGTTCTGAAAATTGACGTGTTAGAAAATGGTGTAATAATTTGACAACAATAAAAGATGTCAAAAGCTTTTCACTTTGTAGTTTCTTTTTTTTTTCTCTAATTTAACCAATTCAGATCTTCAGCAAAAGAAACTATTTTTTCTAGGAAAAATTTATCCTGTGACCCTAACAGACTATCTCTATATCAATTTGGTTATCTAGAAATGTTTTAAGTAAAAACAATTAGTTACCTTTAGCACGCAAAACTTGTTCACAATATCCTCTCTGCTAAATCTCTGATGGTAATTATTTTTGATCATCACTGGATCAATGGAATAAAATTTTTTCATCAAGCTGAAAAACGTGTATTATTTGCTTATACTGGTGGAACTCGATGTAATCGCCATAACGAGAGATATAACACTGAATCACTTACTATAATATTTCTCCTTTCGTCAGATAAGTCAAGGATGCATAGTCTTCTAGAACATCCTGGGTCAATCCCGGATAGGATTGTGCACTACCCATCGTTTTATTTTTCTTTTATTTCCGTGTAATCAGTATTACTCACTGCTTTGATCGGAAATCCTAGTGTATACTAACAAAATCTTATCGCTCTATAAAAAATATCTTATCAGACCTATTAACAGTAATTAAAACAGATTATATCGATCTAAAGGTTATTCCTATATTACTTGGTGACGTCACCGCGTCAGCAGATGCCAATTGTTCAAATGAAACTGCGAATTATATTAAGGAAAAATAATTTATTATTTAAAAATAACACCCGAGATCACTCAGCAATAGTATCGCATACATAAACGAAAAGTCAATGCAATACTAACATAGCAATACAATGCTCCACTCTACAATTTGCTAATTTACTTATTCAGGATAATGGCGCATATTCCCTTGTTCACAAACTAAACTAAATTTAAGTTGAGTGCATCTTTTTCTTTCTATTTCATTAAAAAAAGGACAAAAGATAAATATTCGTATCGTCCTGTCAAATTAGAGTCTGACGTAAATTGACGTATTTTTAGTAGCCAATTTTTTTACTTGTCTATGGAGTATATTAATTTGACAGGACTAAACTAATATTTATCTTCTGTCCTTTTCTTAATGAAATAAAAAGAAAAAGATGCACTGAACTTAAATTTAGTTTAGTTTGTGAACATGGGAACCGGCACCAATGTCGTTGCTACTAGTTACTAGAAAGTCATGCACAACGAAATAAATATATGAGACAAAAACAATAAACTGTAAACTTGCAATTAAGGAAGCGTCTACGCAATGAGAATGACTAAATAGTGGTTGATTCAAAAATTACTAGAAAAGCTTTCTACAATGTGGAGACAACAATACGACAATAGATGATGAAAACATTGCAATACTAATGCATAAGAGTTCTGGAACCATCATATAAATCCCATCATTTAAATTAAAAAACGATTTCTTTCAAACAAACTAAATAGTGTTGGGTCGACTATAGGTTTTGCCAATCTTGGACTAGCTACAGTGACTAAACCGTTGGATATATTTGATTGCATTTTCGTATGCACACTGGGAACGTCATTAGATATACGCAGTTATTGTCGTCTCCACCTTATATAGTCGAGAAATCCAGGTCATAAGCAGTGATCGGATAATCGGGCGCTTATACCTAAACTTCTTTCCACAAAATAATAATATGGACATTCCTTTCTGAATAAATAAGTAATCCCGGGTTCCCGGGATTGAAAAAATGTTGTAAAAACAACTATAAAAAAACTTAATGAAATTATAGCAGTGGTTATTTTAATTTAGTATCTTTATTTTATTCAAAACAAATGGAATATAAGTAAAAAATGATAATGTGCACAATTTGGTCAAGTAGTGGAAATTGATTTTTCTATCTAACATACTAGTGATCGAATCAGCTCCACTCTACTACTTAACCCGGTCGTACGAAACTTCAGTTTCTTCAGTAAAACACTATCACAAAATCCCAAACTCAGCAAACGCATAGTTTTTGAGAAATACAATATAGTTTTTGAGAAAAACTATCATAAAGTTACAGAAAATTCAACATATTTACATTATAAAGCTGACATTTTACCACAGATAATGTACGAATTTCACTCCTAGGCCGTTCCGTTTTACGTTCAGTTTAGGTTTTTATTCTAAATACCGTAATATGCAGGATTTTTAGCAATCTCAGGAATTTCCAACGATTCCGGGATCCGGGATTCTGAAAGGCATGTCCGTATTATTCTTTCGTGAGCAGGGGCGTTCCTTTTACTAAAGCCGAAGAGCCCGGCTTTCAATCAAACTTGAGCCTAACGATAAAAAATAAAAATAAAAATTACACAAGTAAACTTGTAAATTATCCAACTCAATCATGTCGCAAGAATTGATAAGAATAATAAAAAATAAACTGCGCGGGCCGGCCGCCCGCAATACGCAAGATGCAAGGATGCCAGGTTTACATACGCAAAGAATAATATTTAAATTCCGCGCAGTTTTCATCACGCGCACCGTTGCCAAACCTCTCCAATGCCGCTATTGCGAGAACGCAACAATAAACATCGTCCCGTCCCGCTCACACGAGCTGGCTGCTTATGAGGTTTCTGGACCTCTCACTATTTTCTTAGAAATTGTTCACGTTGTTGATAACATTAGTATGTACTTATTTTCCAAATTGTACTGATTTTTAAGTCTGGCTTTTGATTTTTTATGAATGGAATGTGCGCGAATGAGAGTCGCTGCGCAAAGCTCGATCGATACAATTTCAAATTACATAAGTAGTTTAAATTTGTTTTGAGTGGTTACGTGGTGCATTTTTTTGCTTTGATATTTTTCATTTTCTGTGAAGTTAAGTGTTGTGATTAGTTTTGCGGTGATTACTTTTGTTTTGAAGTGATTAAAAAGTTTCTTAACATTAAAATGAATACGGAAACGCATGCAATTGTTCCTTGTGATGGATTAAAGTACAGTAATACCCCGCTTTACGCAAGGGATACGTTCCGGAAAAAAACGCGTTAAGTGAAATTCGCGTATATCGGGGTTTACGATTAAACATACATGCGAATCATTTGAATCGATCACTTTAATTCTAAGAACACTTTATGTAGTATTACATGTTATTTTTACTGAAAATACATCTATTGTCTTTTGGGTAGTGTTTCTTTTACGTTCTTGTAAAATAAGTTCATAACACCCAATTCTGTTTTTAATTGAATGATACACGGTCAAAACACGGCCATCATCATTGACTATACTCTGCAATATGTCCAAACCTGAATAAATCTTTGAACGAGAATTTTGTATTCCGCTTGATGATAAAATTCTCTTTTCTATTTGAAATTCGCGTTATAGTGAAGCCGCGCATAACGGGGTCGCGTAAAGCGGGGTATTACTGTATGTGCAATCGTTACTCGGAAAGATAAATACGTAGTTTTACAGACGAATATAATCTCATTGCTTCACCTAGACCTACCCCTTTTTGAGTATTTCTCACAAATCTAAGTCACGTAATAGGCATTTTAGTCGAAATATATCTGTAAATCTATCTAGTAATACCATGCCTTCCGTGTGCTTTCATATTTGTCATCTGTCTGTGGTAAAGAAGCGAAGAATGAAGAGTTACGGCTGTTCACATTGTGAGTAATTATAAATATTATCAACATCGTAAACAATGTGTAGTTAGAAATCAATCAATAATTTGTGCGCCATCTAGTGGCCAGATTGTATTATTTGGCTATAGCGACCGTTGCGAGCGAGTGAAATATGAACTACTCGAGGAGCTCTGTTGTGCCAACAATGTTAATAGATGCCTCTTATACGTCTATTAAAAAAAAAAACATTTTCATTGCTAATAGCAAAATCTTACAATTATGAACTAAAACGACTCAGTCGGTAGGCACAACTTTGACAGGCGATACGGTAGGTAGGTACCTAGTTTTTTATTTTTTTTATTTTAAGTATATTGGCTTGCCTTAAGTTCAACCCTTAGGCACGCCACTGTTCGTGAGAATAAAAGTGAAGTTTAGGTATATTAGCGCCCGATTATCCGATCACTGGTCATAAGATAAGAATAATATCATCTTCACTAAAGTTTCAGATGATTCCAATTGCACTTATGATTGTCAGTATTATTTACAAGCGTCGGTATGGTTTGTCGTTTTCAGTTGCGATTAGTCTTGCAGCTGAAAAGTCGACGCTTTGCACCTACACATCACCTTTTAGGGAAGTCAACATTGTCAAAACTTATTTGGCGTCGCGCTCTCATTTTAGCTGCTTCTTCGAACGAAGGCATGGAATTGGACTTGAAGAGGCCGAGACTGGACTTGTCAAGCATGCTGAGTCCACTGCTGCTATTCGAATTACTATCTATATTCACTAGTTTGTCTTGTAGGATATTTTTGGAGCCACTTTTTGGTTGCTCCTGTTTGATTCCGATACTGTGTGTGTTTTCTTTGATTTGTGAAGTGAATGTACTGGGTATAGCCTGCCGGGCCCTCATCTGCTGGTAGGCATTGGCTGAGATGTAGCCTGATACTTTGTTGTTGGTTTCGTTTGCGATTTTCATCTGTTCCTCCTGGAAGCACTCGTCGACCGTACGACCTTGTATTATTGCGAACACGTATTGACGCGCGAGCCTGTAACAGACGTTATGACGTTTAAATATAAATAAATGGAAGGTAGGAGATGAGCTTAATCGGGACAAGAAGTATAAGCATGTTTCTTGTCGGAAATTGAATAATGATTGCAGTGTAACGACTTATTACTAAGATAAGACCTGCGGGGCCGCTTATAAGCAGAGCCAAAACTGAACAGTAAATAAAGATTCTAGGGATTAATCCTACGTCATATTACAGAACTGTTGAAATTTGGGTGTGCTATACTTATCTGCCTTTCCCTTTTGGGAACAAAAGCGTGATGGTTTTCATAAAATTTTGGGAAATAATTTTATACTCACTTAAGCATAGTTTCAGAAGTAGATAATTTAGGCGCGGCCAGTTTAGCAGCGTGTGGCGGTAAAGATAACAAGCGGCGCGTGAGTCGAGCTAGTGACGACGCCTTCTCACGGAACCCGGGCGATGACATGCGCCAGCCGTGCACGCGCAGAGCCTCTGATACGGCCCACAACAGTTTCTGTAAAGAAGATTAAATGAGTAAGTTAAAAATAAACTTTTACTGTAGAAATAATATGTTTTGACTTTATTAGGTTTTCTATTAGGAACTCCTCAGTAGCAGCCTGAATTCTAGATATATTTCTGGCTAATGGCAAGGCTCGCTCCATAATACGTGAAGTCATTGGCGGAATGTGAGATAACGATACACCTGTGCCAACCCCTCTTGGTTGGCACAGGTGTATCAGGAAGCACAGGTGTATGTAGGAAATACAGGGTCCTATCGCAGGTATGCTGGAAGAGATTTCTTAAGAAATAAGCATCACCTTTGTACCTATTTTTCTATTGTTTTTCTTGTCTGTTTATATGTATATGTGTGTACATAAATGGTAAAATAAATAAATAAATAATGGTGCTTATTTTCGAAGCTGAGTTTATTTTTGACGTAAACAACATACAAAATTACTAACCTTCTTATGAGTCTCATTCAATTCACTGGAGGTCCTCGTACCAAACGCCTCAGATGCTCGGCGTGCGAATGTGAGTTGTGAATGCGAATTCCCAATACTATCACCTCCGAACGACAAACTCTTTGCAATTTTACTCCTTCCATTATCGGATTCATCATCAAATGGATCGCGCTTTCTCTTCAAGAATTGATCACTTTGTGTGCCATCCATGCTTTTTGTCTCGGCAGTTCGGACCGGTGACCCGAATAATGCTCGTTTGGATTTCATTGCCTGAGCTGGTAGTGATGTGGAAGGAGCTTGAGGCATAGGTCTTCGGGTTTCGGGGCTAAATAACGCTCTTTTTAGAGTCTCTCGAGCAGGCTGGGATCTGGTTAGATGGTCGGAATCCATGAGCAATCTTCTCATAGCTTTTTTCTTGCTAGAGCCACCACTTCGGGTCTTGGGAGTTTTTGCTGGGGTCTTCTTGCCTGGAGTCTTGCGAATCGGTGTTCTTTTGCCCGGAGTGCGTCGTGTGCGAGGACTCTTTCTCTCCGATGAGTTGACCAGCTTCCTGTGTGGGAAGAAACTTGAAAAGATTTCGATATCAGTACTGGGATAGACAGTCACATATAGAAAGAAGTAATAAAAATACGTCCTACATTGTAGTGAAGAAGATAAGGTGTTTCCTATAAGTCAGAGAGTTTTAACAAATATCCATGAAATCCTATCCTACTAATATTTTAAACGCGAAAGTTTGTGAGGATGGATGGATGGATAGATGTTATTAATCTTTCACGCAAAAACTACTGAATGGATTTGGATATAATTTGGCACACATACAGTTTATAACCAGGATTAACATAGGATACTTTTTGTCCCGATATTCCCACGGGATCGAGACTTATGCGGGTGAAACCGTGGGGCGCTGCTAGTAATAGCATAATAAATGACGTCGGTTATTAAAAAATTTAACCAAAAGTCTATGCCAGGCGATAGAAAAGTTGTGTTTGTTTGAAATATATATTTTTTTTTTTCATTGGACATTTCATTCATATTGAGCAATTAAAACAAACATATCTGACGAAATGTAAACCTCCACCAACCTCTTGGAGGAATAAAGATGCGATGTTATTTTCACTGCTTGGCAAACGCCTTGATCCATTTCCTTCCATTGGCGTACTATTATTTTAACTGCCCCGTTGGTCTCTTGGTTGCAAGCGCGACTGCTGAACGTGACGTCTTGGGTTCGAATCCCGGGTCGGACAAATTGTCAATGGGTTTTCCATTAAGAATTTCTTAGTAACATTCCGGAGTTTGGAAGTTGGCGGTTTAATACCACCGTGTCTCGGAAAGCACGTAACGCCGTTGGTCCTGCGCCTGATCTCTCCCCGATCATGTCGGATTGCCGTCCCATCGGACTGTGACAGTAAAGGAACAGAGAGCGCATCTGTGTTTGCGCACACACTTGTGCACTATAATATCTTCTCCGTACCTGGCTAATCTCCGTCGAGATTGGCTACCGTGACCGAAATCGGTTGGGAGGCTATAATTATGTCATTTTTATACAGATATGATTATGTAATTTATTTATTTATTTATTTATTTATCCTCCTACTGGAACGCCATACAGCAATTACACCAACGGAGCAAAAAATTACTTAATGTGCTGCTTCCCATCCATCCTGTGCGTGGTGGGCATCGAACGGGCGGCGATGGAACACACACGCTCACACAGCGTTAGCTCAATAGTGCCATTACTACATCCAAATCGCGCACATTCTTTGCGATTTTCTTGAGACACAATTAATTTTTCAAAATAAAAGCATTAAATTGTAAAAACGGAAAATTTTGGTGTGTCGTCCTGATTGACAGATGTAATGTTAAATTGCGTACTTACTTCTTATCAATGAGCACCATTTTGGCGGTGGAGGCTTGCGCCTTCTCGTTGATAGTTGCTGCGCTGGCGAAGGCTTGCCGCCGACGAGCTAAGTGCGATAAACGACGGCCAGGCGACTTGGCTTGAGCCATCCTGTAAAAAAAAATAAAAATTAATTCCTCTTACTAAAACAACAGAATAAATCGTGGGGCGAGTTTTACGCTTAGTGTGGGTGGGATAGTACGGTCAGTGCTCTACATTACGGACCCCTCTTACAAAGAAGAAAAGGGGTTTGGTTTGGCAGGTCACTGATTCAAGTTCAAGATCAAGCAGTAGAAATGACAGGAAGGCCTTTCTCTTTCTTCCAGTGTGACAAAATAGGAAATAAATACATGCTTCATTGGCCCCGATTCCCTTGCTCACAAACTAAACTAAATTTAAGTTCAGTGCATCTGTTTTCTTCTATTTCATTAAGAAAAGGACAGAAGATAAATATTACTTTAGTCCTGTCAAATTAGTCAGCGCCTGACGTAAATCGACGTATTTTTAACCGACTTCAAAAAAAGGAGGAGGTTATCAATTCGTCTGTATTTTTTTTTTTTTTTTTATGTTTGTTACCTCATAATAACCGACTGGGTGAACCGATTTTCATGATTCTTTTTTTATTTGAAAGCTGGTGCTTCCCGTGTGGTCCCATTGTCACCATTTCAATATCAGATGATGGGATCTTCTAGAAATCTGGGGAACTCTTCAATAAATAACAGCAGATTAACCGCGATTGTTGCTATAGCATATCTAAGCATTGTTTACACCATCACACAACATAATATCACGCCTGTACTCACTACAAAGGTTATAATTTTTTTTATTATAATAATAATGAATACCAGTAAAACAACCGCGATTGCTGCTATCGCATATGCATTGTTTACGCAATCGCACAACATAACATCACGTCTGTACCCTATAAACGCAGATGCAGCTTCCTGTCACTGATATTTACATAGCAAGTAGTGTTTATATGAATTTGATTGGGGTAGATATAACTAAAAAGTGAAAAATAAAAAATTTTATATAAAAAAAAAACAACCGACTTCCAAAAAAACACTACAAAGTGAAAAATAATTTTAATTTCGGAAGTCGGTGTCAAAAAACCAAAATGCGGAACCAACGACACCGACTTCCAAAATTAAAATTATTTTTCACTTTGTAGTGTTTTTTTGGAAGTCGGTTGTTTTTTTTTTATATAAATTTTTTTTAGTAGTCAATTTTTTAATCACGTCTAAACTTGTCTATGGAGTATCTTAATTTGACGATGCACTGAACTTAAATTTAGTTTAGTTTGTGAACAAAGGAATCGGCACCATTACCTACACACAAACCGGAAATCGCGAAAAAAAAATCAGCTATTCCCTACTTTTTGACGAGTTATGCGAACATAAATGTAGGGAACAGCTGATTTTTTTTTCGTCATTTCAGGTTTGGTCCTATAGTAAAAGTTGTTCATAATGACGAGTACAATGATCCCTTAAGAGGTTGTTCGTTATTTAAGTTACACGTTGTATATTTATGTCTGTAATTTATATGGTGTATACTGTACATAATAAAGAGTATTGTATTCTATTCCATGTGTAACACAGTTTACGAAACAATAACTTCCTTAATTACAAACGCAAAATCATATTTTTTTCTGCTTCGTATGTAAGTCATGTTTCAATGATTAATTAGTTAATGAGGGCATTAGGTTAATGCTGACTAGTTTATAAAAAACTGGCCAAGTGCATGTCGGACCACGCACAATGAAGGGTTCCGTAGTTGGAATTTATCCCAAGAACAAACTTAACATTGTTGTTGAATATCATGTTCTCCCATACATTGCAACTGCAAATGTAAGTTGGTACGAACAATATTGAGTGTTTTACCATGTTATTTTAATATCATGGACTTCTTATGGGTTTTCCCTTAATCTATAAGTAGAAAACTAATTTCTGTATTTTTTTCAAAATATTAGATTCAGTAGTTTCGGAGATTAAGGGGGGAATGGTCAATTTTCGTCTATTTTCTTGAATAACTTGGAAACTATTTATTTTAAAATTAAAAAAAAATATATATTTGAGATCCTCACAACAAGCCCTTTCATTTGATATGTCACACGATGCAGTTTACAATTTTTTTTTTTAATATTCCATCTTGCCCCCAAAAGTGACCCCCATATACAGATTTCGTCTATTGACGTCACACCTCTGCGTTAAGGTCACAGAAATTGATATGTGTACCAAATTTCAACTTAATCGGTCTAGTAGATTCGGAGATAATTGACTGTGACGGACGGACAGACGGACACACAAGTGATCCTATAAGGGTTCCGTTTTATATTCGGACGTACGGAACCCTAAAAAAGCAACATTTGTTGACTGTAACTTGAAAGTTGCATGGGACTTGTAAGTTATAACATTCCTGGGTAAATGTAATGTACGCACAACGACATTTCAAGATATACATTTCCAGGATAAGCTGAATTTTCACTGTACGAAAAGCCTATACAATGGGAGGTCAGCTAAAACTGGAAATGCATAGCTTGATATGTCGTCGTGTGTAGTATGCACTTCAACCTAGGCTAACCCGTCGAGATATATGAGCGTGACGAATTGACGTTGTTAAATAACAATGTAGATGTCTGTTCACCTAAGCATGGTTTGGAAGGGCTTATGATACTGGGCCACGTGGAAGGCGCTCATGGCAGATCACCGGCAAGATGGTCAGACGCGATCAAGAAGGCTGTTGGAGGCAGCATCTACCAAGTGGTTCACACTGCTGAAGACCGCATAACTTGGGAGACACAATCCTTAGCATTGAGGGAACAATGAAGAAGAAGAGAGATGTCTTTTATGATATACATACTTGAGCCTCATTGCTTTCCTCTTGCTAGCGCTGTTTGGAGACTGCAGGCCTCCAGAGTAAATGTTTACACTTGTATCAGTCTGGGCTCCAACGTATCTGTCTCCATAGCGTAACGCAAGTAATTCGAGCTTCTCTGAATGCTTTGTCACATTGTAGCTGAAAAAAGGTAAGTACAAATGAATTTAGAATATCTACAAATAGTGTGAAATGAAGTCACCCCTGCCATGTCTGCATATTATTAGGAAAGAAACCTCGAAATTGCTTGAAAAATTTTGATGCCATTTTTACATCATTAATTGGGGAGGTTTTAAAACTAAAACTAGCCTGCCAACCTGGAACAGGTTGCTTGTTTGCTTGAAATAGCCTGTGGCCCATACACTAAAGCTTGGCTATTTGAAAGTGATTGTTAGATAACTTTATCATAATACCTATGTCTACTTCCTCAAACATTGTTTGAATCCTTGAGGAAATAATTTTTCAGGAATATTTTGCCACAAAATAATAACAAAAAAGTACAAGATCAGAATCAAGCAACACAGCAAGTTTATAAAAGAATACTTACTACACATCATGGTATCTGCATTTCACCACATCTGGCCACGCCGTCTCAGCTGCCTCAATTTCACTACACATTTTCAAATGTATACTTTTATCATTAACACTATTATCTAACTCAGAAGGCTCATTAGATGTAAAACTCTTAGATTTCTCCCTATTCCAACTTTTACTAGTACTTTCTACAGTATCCAGAGTTTTCGAGATTTCAGGGATTTCTACGAATGACACTCGTTTTGTAGGTGTTGTAGAGTTTATTTCAGGCACAATAACTTTTGCTTCATCATCAAACATAGGCAGATAAGAATAGTACTTCTTGAGCATTTCAGTCACATCAGTCTTTAGCATTGTTACTGAGGGTGGTGGCAAGACTCCTTGAAGAGTTTCCTGTTGGAATATTGAGTTGATTAAATAAAGGTTACATTTGAAAAAAAAAAGTAGAAGAGAATAATAATTATTCTATTATTTGATTGAAACTACCTATAATTTGTAAAAATATTCCATGACTGTAATGTATTGTAATATCATTTATTTATTTTGTTTGGTTTTACTTATATTGCATTATCTTATTCCAACCTCTGTACAACATGTTTGCAATAAATAAACTGATTTGAAAGATGAAATAGCCATGTCTTATTGCAAACAAAAAGGCTTTTGAAGTTATATGATCAGGAAACTTAATGTTACTTTAGTAGGCTGTAGGTTATAAAGGGATTCCAAAAATAAATTTGTTTATATTAATTTGTTTCCCTATAAGAGAGAAATGCTGCTTCTAAGATAATATGAAATATCTTTGTTTGCATTTTTTTATCATAAATATTTACACATTGAGTAAGAAGCCTTGTTTACGAAATTAGAATTAACTCATGGCCAGCAGAAGACTGAGATTGAAGTAAAAATAAAAAATGTTACTTTAAATCACACTTTTTCGAGATGCTTAATATTGAGAATAAATATTGACTATTGAATAGCTTAACTACCTAATTAGTTAATATAATTAATTCGTTTTTAACATGCCTATCAAATAAGACTATTGATACAAACATAGTCAAATGAGACAAAATGAGGTCATTGAACATGTAAGTAATAATAACATTTGGGTGCTAACCACACAAGGATTTTGCTAACCGCATAATGTAATGCTATAAAACCCACTAACAAAAAACATCAGTGTTTATTCAACCGTGAAACATGCAACTGATAGGAACTGCATACCTACAGAGATAACTAATGAAAGGTGCATAAAAGATAGAAATAGAAATATTTATTGTACAGGCAATATAATAGCAGCCAGTCGATTCTGTAAAAATCTCACCGTGAAATCATAAGTGAAGTGAGCACTTAATTGTGTTAATCCCTAGCGAATGACAGCTCACTCCACGCTCACTTCACTCAAGCTTTCACGCTGAGATGGTTACAGAATCGCACGGCTGGTCCACAGGTTAATAGCTAGTAAAGATGACATAAGTAGCATAAAGTACTACCAACAGCTAGGTTACAATATTTTATTTGCCAGTGAGCCCTAGTGAGTCTAAACAGTTCAGATCACATGGTAACTCATTCTTACTGACAATTCATGATTTTAATAATATCTTTAGAAGTAATTCTATTGTAGTCATCAAATAATATTTTATGTTGAGCAAACAGATTGAGACAATGCAGGTTTGCAGGTTATTATGTAAATCACAAAGGAGAGGTTAAAAATAATGTTGGCATTCTGCACTATCTATGCTTACCTCAATCTTCCTGACTTTTCTTTTCTCATGAATTTCATAATCTTTGAGGAAACTCCAAAAAGGTTCTGGCTCTGGAGGTGGGTCATCATCATCATCGTTTTCAGAGAACATATCTGGAGATCTCACTCCACTGTCAAAAGATGCCTCGAGAGACGAGTAACTTTGCTCCGAATTCCACCTTGCTGTGCTCCCATCATCATTAATTATATTTGGACAGTCCTTCTTACTCTCCTCATAGTGAGAGTCTCCGGTACTCTCCGAGCTCTTATCTATTCTATCACTAACATTGTCTGATGCATCACTAACTCTCAGTTCACCATAGTTACTCTCAATAATTGACTCCACATTATCATTGCTACTTGTGTACATTCCACAACTTTCATTTTCACGTTTATGTTCTAAATTAGCTAAACTGGTGCTACAACTCATTGCCGAGAGAGGGTCTACAATAGGTTTTAACTTTTGAACATGCTTAATTGTACCGTTAAAAGATAGTTCACTTATGGGTAACTTGAATACGTTTTCTGAAGGCCCCACATCTCTAAACATAGGCACACTGTCTACTGCATTATTACTGTTTTCCATAGTAGGGGTTATGAACATAGGATGTTTAACTATTTCAGTTCTTGAATCCTCGGACGTCTGAAGGTCTGTTTGGTTAGATTTCTCGTTTATAAGACTATGGTCGATCGTAGCGAAAGAATTCTCAAGTAACGATGCCGCAAGTGGTGAACAAGGAGAATTGATTTTCACATACAAATCTGTATCTAAACTAGATCCTTTGTCAGTCATATGATCACGAACAATTTGATTTAATAAACTGCTCTCGGTTTCAGCTGTTTCGCTATGTTTATTTTTAACATTAGTTGATGTTACGATAGATAACTCTATGTTACCTCTGCTATGCGAACTCTCAGTATCACAGCGGTTCGAAGATATCCCCTCGCTCGGTTCACGTTTTACACTTTCATCTATCAAAGGATCAACAACATGAAAACTTCTCAAATAGCGTTCGTACAAAGAAAAACTATCGCTCATGGAGTGACAATTAGAGTCTTCAAAGGATTCCATCACCACTTCATTCTTATTTGAGAAACGTTGTTTTATGGACTCATGTTTTGTTTCTGCACAAGAAAAGATAATCTAATTTATAAAGTTCTCTATTAAAATTGCAGAACCACTCTTATAGCTCATAATCAGAGCCTACACAAACGCGCCATTTTCGCCATATTGCTAAAAGTAAACTAAAAAAAACTAAGTCTGTGGTCAGTAAAGCATGGAGAATAGAAGTATGTCAAGCAAGAAAGAGTCAGTGTTACCAACTCTCAAAAATATTTATCCCTAAAGTTTGTGTCAAAAACACCTAAAATCGCCTTAATTACTGAGTTGTCCCCCTAAAAAATATATAAATATAAATTCATAATGATTTACAAATAATATGCTGCAATATGTTTCAAAAATCTTTTTATTATAAGTTATTTAATACATAAAATATTTCGTCTTCATCTGAAGATTCAGATTTTTTGAAATCATACATGTTGACATTGAATAAATTTAACATTTTATTGGATGGATTAAATGTTGTACAAGATCCACCATTTCGATTTAATGTAAATCGGACCATCATGATGCTTTGCGCCACAGAGTGGTTGTAGAATTACGTACTAGATGTCGTTATAAGTCGCTAGGTCAAGAAATCCCTGAAAATACCCCTAAAAATTACAGACCCCTAAAAAATCCCATCTCACTTATTTACCCCCTAAATCTGGGGGGAAAACCCCTAAGTTGGGAACCCTGGGAAGAGTGATGGAAGAGTGCAAGGCACAATGACAGTAAGAAGTGTCATTTTACTGCAGATAATCATAGACATAGAAAATAATACTCAATGCAGATAATATAGATGTGATGCGAGCATTCTGCTGATATTTATTCTACTTCTAAAATATTATGAGTCTGTGGGACCGTGTTGCTTTTATTTGTCAAAAATGACATTAATAGATGGTAGAGTTGTAAATATCCGTTTTCATAAATAATATCGAAATCACTCGCAATATTATTTTTTGTCAGAAACCATGAATACAACGTGTAACGTTACATGCGCAAAACCTCAGACACCCCAACTGATTTTTAATTCAATTGACCTATTTCAGAGACAAAATAAGTCATTAAAAAAGTTGTGAAGGTTTTATGTGCTGTTTTAGTTCTACTGGCCATTCTGATCGTTTCTTGCGTCTGCGACGACGCTTTATCGAGGGAGGAGTCGTCACCGGGCCGCTGCGCCGCGCTGACATTGGCTTGCTTGACCTATTAATAAATAGACACGGCAACGTTTTTAAGGAAGATTTTTTGAAAAATGTGACCTATATTAAAAAGTGGGTCAATTAATTCTGCTCGTTATTCTGATCAAACTATTTTCAGGTTTTGCGCATTTAACGTTACACGTTGTATAAATAATTAGTCTATCTTAAATCCCATCGATACTAAATTTACTAATCTATTTTAGTGTATCTCCTTTATTTAATTAAATACATATAAATTATATTTTTAAATATTAGAATATAAAAAAATATAAAAACATTTAAAAATATAAAAAATAGAACTCACCGGTATCGCGAACTGGGTTCAATCTACCGAAGGTCAGGGCGCTAGAGAGAGGAACCTAACAATGCGGGGCGGCTCCCGTAGTACCGCTTTCTGAATCAAGCCCTTTATCCAGCTGCCAAACGAGAGGCTCCTCAGGTGTTGGTCTCTGGAGGAGGTTCTGAGCTATTGGTCCATTGGCTATTACGACTAACGGCACAATAATCGCATCTCGGCTCGGATAAATTAGATTTTCCGTGTAGATTTATTTAGAGTTAGAATAGAATGCAAGAGCTCGAGAATTGGCACCTGCTCGCACCTGTAGTTAGACAAGCCTTTGCGCCTTTGTATGTACAGACGCCAGCACATCAAGCTACTACAATATGTCAGATTTCTTTAATAGATTTTCAACTTTATCGCTAAAGTATAAGGTTGAAAGTTGATTGGGAAAATCTGACAGTTTCTGGTAGCTTGATGTGCTGGCGTCTGTACCTTTGTAAGACATAAGTTATTTTTAAATATTTTCAAAATAATTCAAAGAAAAAGCGTAAAATGAACATGAGAAAAAAATCATCAACGAGAGATTGTAGTTGATTGAAGTAATATTGTCAGACGCGAACGAAATGTTAACTTTCATTCTTCATCGATACAAATCCACATCATGTGCATAGCCATCTCTACATGATTGGACAAAGTTTATTGAATGAAAATCGTGAACTTGTGAAACACAAACAAAGTCCCGGCGTTGAAAATAAATCTTATTGGTATGTAAAATCAAATATTATAATATATCCATTATTATTAATAGTAGAGAAATACTACACCTTTACGCACTAAGAAAGTTTAGAAAGCATTTATTACTTTTAACACGCAATCAATTAATTCAGGAAATAATGGTTTCGGCTTTGTAGTGTAATATTCTTATGTGATACTAGTTACTACTGAATCAAAGGAGGATGCATTAATAAATTGTTAGTAAGGGTATCTGCCTTAAAAATGTGTTAATTACTTACTTTGCTTCGCCGGTATTCTATTTATTTGTACCTACTAAATTATGTAATTTATGTTATATTGTTTGTTACATTATGTATACTTTGTTCTGTTTATACACAGTTTTTTTTTAAATTCCTGTAATTATAACCGTGACACACTCAAGGGTTGCACAGAAAATTTTTAGATCCAACTACCTGCATACTTATATTAGGTATATAATATTACTTATATATATTTTTTTTAATTTTCGGAAAACGAATATCGACTGTAAAAATGTATGTTTAAAAAAAAAAAAAAATGTTGCCCCACATTGAGAATTTCTCCAGTATTGTGGGTGTGTTTACAAACATTTAAATTCACATACACAAACAGCCAGACCTGGAACTTGTTCTGTGAAACTGGATTTGTTCCGTGCGGGAATCGAACCCGCAACACACAGCGCAGCAGTCAATAGCTTAACCAGTGCGCCAACCGTGTTGTCCATAACTTAGTATCTGACCTCCACAACCCAGTTACTGGGTAATATTATACCCCTTGGGTAAGCCTATTACCCCTTGGGCACCCCTTGCATAAGACTGGTTGTTAGACTTTCGGGCTACTGAAGACCCGTACTGTCAGATATAGAACAAGGTATGACAGCTGGGACCAACGGCTTAACATCCTTTTCGAGGCATGGAGGGGTCTTGATAATTATGTAAGGATGGTCATCCACAGACCAACTGCAGCAAGCATAGCTTAACACTTTGCGGGGCACTTAACGCCCCTCGACGTAATAATAATAAAACTTCTACTATATCTCGTTCAGTGTCCTTCAATGTGTTAACCTGTAGTGCTATTCTATAGGTTAGGTAGGTGAGAACTGAGGTGAAGTGAGCGTGAAGTGAGATTCAGTAGACTTTAACTTTCAGTAGATTAACACTATTGACTACTCACTTCAAGCTCACTTCACCTATGATTTCACTGTGAGATTTTTACAGAATCGACCGGCTGATCTATCAATCTGTGCGGCTTTTATTACTTGGTCACAAGCCCCTCATTCATGATTGTCATACGGATATCTTAAGTAAGAACGAAAAGTACATATCTTCATATGAATAAATCAATAATTCATTTCTGAACCATTCAAGGTCCAAAGTCTCCTCTAACTTATTTGTAAATGGATAACATAAATATTAGAAGCTTTAAGTTAAACAAAGTTTTAAGTAAATACCAGCCGGTCGATTCTGGAAAAATCTCACTGTGATAACTAAGGTGAAGTGAGCTTAGAGTGAGCGGTGAGTCATGCTGATGCTAGGAATTGACACTATTGACGACTCACTCTCCACGCTAACTTCACCCAAGTTTTCACGGTGAGATGGTTACAGAATCGCACGGCTGGTATTGACTGTAGTCCAGTACCTACTAATGTATAATTAAATTAATGAACAATTAATACCCATAAGTACATGTATTAGGTTGTCTCATAAATTAT
This sequence comes from Eremobia ochroleuca, assembly GCA_949629135.1. Classification (NCBI taxonomy): domain Eukaryota; kingdom Metazoa; phylum Arthropoda; class Insecta; order Lepidoptera; family Noctuidae; genus Eremobia; species Eremobia ochroleuca. The sequence goes on along the minus strand of OX451401.1, from coordinate 13,737,873 downwards.
TGCCAGTTAAAAGACAAATTATTATTAATATTTTTTTATTAATAAAAAATACATTTAATAAATTATATAGTCTCCCATCGTTATCAACAACAGTCAGCCATCTACTGGGCAAAATTTGAATACCCTTCTCCCAAAATGAGGCAGGCTGGGACTCGAAAAAATTTTCAAGTTCAATTTTAATACTTCCGTTTTTTCGATTTTTTTTTCCTAGTAAATGAAATTTAAGAGCTCGAAATAAATGAAAGTCTGAAGGCGCAAGATCCGGGATTCCGGGCTATATGGTGGATGTGGAACAGTCAGCCATCCTAGTTCCTCCAGCTGTTTATGTGTTAAGTTGGCGCAATGAGGTCGTGCGTTGTCATGCAAAACTTGGACTCCAAGTCGTTTTGGTCGCTTAATTTTTAACATCTCTGCTAGTTTGCGAAGCTGCTGCGTATACAGATTGGCGTTAATAGTCTGATGAGATTCGAGGAGTTCCCAGAAAATCATTCCTTGCCAATCCCAAAAACACACAACATAGTCTTACGACCGTGTCCTTGAGAAAGTCTCGTCTGTGCGGACGAAGTAACAAACTTTGACAAATGGCCACACGAACGGCCCGGTCATGGTCCTTTAACGCATGAGGTGTCCAACGTGACATCACTTTGCGATATTCCATCGATTTGAGATAACGACCTATAGTCGCGTGGGATTGTCGAAGCGCCTTCTCTAAATAATACGCGTACTATAGTCTGGATGTAGCTCAAGTTCGTGACGCAAAGCATCTTCATCGAAGCTGGTGGGTCGGCCTGGGCGAGGTTGATCTTCGCAGCTTATATCACCGGTGTCAAAACGATTGTACCAGAAACGAATAGTCCGATCGCTAGTAGTACCCGGTCCAAATGCAGTGTTAATCTTTTTAGCCGTTTCTGTTGAAGAGACTTTAAGTCGATGCTCATATAGCATAATAGCTCGCAGTTGACGCTGATCCATTTTCACTAAAGACTAATTATTGCGTCCGCGCCTATTTATACCCTCACCAGAAAAGATACTCATCCTTATTAAAAAGATCTAGAACTTTCTTGAATTCACTTTAGTTTAAATACGAGAAAATTTGACTAAAATAAAATATGGCAAGAACTTATGAGACAACCTAATATAACATATTGGTCATGTAGTAAATAAAATCATACAGTACTGTTATTAATAATTTTATTGTGATATCTATATGAAATTGTAACAGGTAGTTTGGGTGTTGGTTTGTTCATATAATACAAATATGTTTTGTACCAAACATACTGATTACATCAATTGTTCCATCATCATAATTTCAGCTGAAAGACGTCCAGTACTGGACGTAGGCCTCCCGCAATCACCTCCACTTAAACCGGTTTTGTGCTTCCCGCACCCAGTAGGAAGTATTATGAAATATTGAATTTATCATGTTGTTAAAATATTATTGTTAAACTGCCTCTTTGGTCTAGTGCTCCAAAGAGGTTTGTTTTGGTCTAGTGGGGTTTGATTCCGGAGTCGGGCAAAGTGTTGTGAAGGGAGAAGAAAGAAAGAAAATACCTATATTAATATGTGTCAAACAAGACGCATAAAAAGAAGACAAACAAGAAAATAACCATCCATCCATCCATCTGGAATTTCTCAGTAGCAGCTAGGTGTCAGGATTTATGCCTGGTTGATACCGGTAGGCTCGCCCCCTATTATTACAAGAGACTTAAACATAAGTGGTGAAAAGTGTGTGTACAGTAGGTACAGTCGCCAGCACATCAAGCTACCCGAAGCTGTAAAATTTTCCCAATCAACTTTGAACCTTATGCTTTAGCGATAAAGTAAAAATGCTAAAATTAAAATTTGAAATGTTAAAATTGTATGCTTTAGCTATACAACGTGTAACGTTAAATGCGCAAAACCTGAAAATAGTTTGATCAGAATAACGAGCATAATTAATTGAACCACTCTTTAATATAGGTCACATTTTTCAAAAAACCTTTATTGAAAACGTTGCCGTGTCTATTTATTAATAGGTCAAGCAAGCCAATGTCAGCGCGGCGCAGCGGCCCGGTGACGACTCCTCCCTCGGTAAAGCGTCGTCGCAGACGCAAGAAACGATCAGAGTGGCCAGTAAAAATAAAACAGCACATGAAACCTTTACAATTTTTTTAATGACTTATTTTCTCTCTGAAATAGGTCAATTGAATTAAAAATCAGCTGGGGTGTCTGAGGTTTTGCGCATTTAACGTTACACGTTGTATGTATATAAAATAAACCATAACCTTAAATTAATTAATTTATACAGATTTACCAACAGCTTCTGTGTATATGTCTTAAGCACTAACAAAACAATAGCCTCGGACTCAATCGGCAATTACAGGTTAACCAGCGGGGTAATTGCATAACACACTATCATTAGTAATGGGTTTCATTTTGACAGTTCAACAACATTAATTGCGTTGTTTACGTTATTGAGCAGACACATTTTTCGAATATAAGGAGCAATGGATTAGCAATATGCTTCAAAATTATTCAATAGAGAGTAATAGTGTGTTACGCACGTGCAGCATTCTCAGAAAAGTTATAATTATAACAATTATGTATAACTAAAAACGAATTAATTGAAATTGTTCTTAACACATTGAACGCCGTGGTGGTCACCGGTGACCACCACTGAACTCTCCAATTTATATATACGCTGATTCGCGATTTCGGCAAATTTTAAACGTTATATTTTATTGGCTCATACGGTTCAAAATAGTTAAAAACCCCACTCTAAATAATTATTTCTTATTTATTACTATTCAAAGAATTAACTAAAATAATTGCTGTCGCTCACCGGTGGCCACCATGGCGTTCAATGTGTTAAGTTCTAATTATTACAAGAATGTTTAGTAAAGACAAAAAGGCATTCTGTGATAGAATAAATGAATAGAATAGCTAAATCGGTTGTTAAACACAAAATGATAGGAGCAAAGTCGTAGAAAATCACAAGTAATTAAGATATATTGGATATTTGTCTCAGTGGCCTCACGGTATCTGTCTATGATTGCACTGAACTCTGCCCTGTGCGCCTCATTATCTATAAGGTATAAAGAAGTCAAAATGATGTATTCACTCTGGCTCCTGCACTCGTTACCAGTGCCTTAGTAAAAATAATAATTAAAAAGATAACGGTGCATTCGACTTATTTTCGTCTAGCGCACATGTGCTTAGTGAATTATATAAATCGACTTAGATTTTTAAGCGGAAATTGTTAAGGTAATATTAATATATTATGATAATTAGTATAGATAATATCTCAAATGCTTTTGTTTTGAATTTATTTGTCCTCTGTGATAATTTCGGGGAGAACCAGCGATGCGAGACTGTTGTTTGTGATGTAGTGGTGATGCTTTAGTTGTTTTGCTGGCACGTTTCAGGGTGCGCGTGAGTCCAGGAGCTTTTATTATTTCTATTACTGTATTAAATAATAGTTAAGTACCTCTTATATATAGGTAAGTATAAACATATTCCCTTTTATTCATAAATATTGCTTAATGTTGGATATTGATTAGCGACTGTTTATCCATACATTTTTGACGTTTAAACGGCATTTTTAATCATCGTTTATAAATAAACCCTTTATTCTGTAGTTTCGGATCATTACCTACCTGTTTAAATACTCATTCTTTCATTTCGTGTAAATTCGTCTAATGTGTTCTAATTTTCCAATATTGATACTGAAATGAAATGGATACAAAAAATATAGGGTAGTTCTATAGTATAACGTTAATTATGTCTAACTACAGGCAAAAAAAAAATCATACATGGTGCGAGCGAGTAGTTAAGGACTTTAATATTCTTTGAAAATAGTTATCATTTGACCCATTTACCACCAAAACCTATTCTGCACACAATCGGCTCAACGCTGACTTTTTTAAAAGAGATTAGTGGTTATATACCTTATATATGTATTATTTTCTATCGTGCTTGTTAATGATCCTAAGACTAGAAATCTTAATCTTAGAAATCTTCTACATTTTCTGTTTTTACCCGTGAGAATTATCCGTCTGATATATCTGTTGGTTCTCCTTTAAATAAATTAATTACGACGAGTTATTTTGAGTTGTTTGTGACGACGTGAAGTCAAATTTTTTATGATAACTTTATCACAAAAATGTTTCTCATGAATGATTTAATTGCTCCAATTACTGATTATAAATTAATTAGGTACACAATCTGATAAATTACCATATATGTATATTGTCGTCTAGACACGGACGCTGTAATGTCTATATTTATGTTGTTTACATCTCCATAACATATCTACTTGAAGTACTTATTATATTTACTTGCCACTGGAATTTGAACGGGGAAGTAGGTAGCTTATGTTTGAGTCCGTGTTTATGTCGCTATTTGACCGAAAATATACCTTATTTCAAACCTAATAACGTTTCTTTTGTAATAGCGAATTAACGGGAATATTTGTACAAAAACGCCAAATGTACTTGCCCCTTTAAAAATAGGCCAATTTATCTCTTCCCTTCCCTTGTGTACAGTTTAAAAAGGGAACAAAGGTCGACGTTTGTCGGCTCTCAGATATAAACGCCTTAAGATTTATAGCCATTGCAGATATCGAGCGACACACAGTTGCTATCATAAATGTTGCAGAGATCGGGTATTGACATCTCCTTTTTTCGGGTGGAATTCCCCCCGGGGTGGCGGAGGGGTCTGTCAAACTCACTGACTAAAACCATACGGTGTTCTTCCAAATTCTTCTGACCTCGGGACGGGAGTGCTGCACATTTATCATTTATCCTCAGCCCCAACAGAGAATCGGTTATTTTTTAAGTAGATCTTTTAGAACACTTTCACACGTTAATATTTTAGGTCTCTAACAAGTCTTTTACTGATTTTAAGTGCCTAATTTCTTTTTCGGCGTCTGTAATTTCGAAGTTCGTAGTTCGAACATCATCATCTGCCTAGCCTTTTCCCAACTATGTTGGGGTCGGCTTCCAGTCTAATGGGATACAGCTGAATACCAGCATTTTACATGGAGCGACGCCTATCTGACCTCCACAACCCAGTTACTGGGTAATGCGATACCCCTTGGTAAGATTGTTCCAAGTTCGAACATGTTACTAACAATAATAATTAATACATTCGCGTCAGGTTTTAAAACTTGCGGGTCATTAGGATATGTTTTATTTTCTTTTACTCTGAGGGAGTCATCGTTAAACCATAACATGATTTGTTTATCAGTAACGATTATATCTTTAATGCAGAAATAACGCATTTAAACAAACTTGCAGTTTTTACACTACTATACTTACGCGTTCTAGTGAAGTTAAGGGGTTTTCTAGCTTCTGGTGGGAAGTTCGGCTTGCTTAGAAAATATTTGAGCCAGTGGGAGAAGATACAATGAAGAAGGCACAAGAAATAGTGAGAATTTATCGTATTATGTACAGACGCCAGCACATCAAGCTACTACAATCTGTCAGATTTCTTTAATAGATTTTCAACTTTATCGCTAAAGTATAAGGTTCAAAGTTGATTGGGAAAATCTGACAGTTTCGGGTAGCTTTATGTGCTGGCGTCTGTACCTTAGGCAGGTTGCACGGCAAAGATCCATGTCTCCTGCTTGCCGTGTATTCGTTCATAATCAGCCTATAATTTCCCACTCTTGGGACACAGGCTACCACTCTTCGAGAGGGGGTGGGCTGCAATCTACAACGCGGGCCCAGTGCGGGTTGGTAGATGTCACATGTTTTCCATTATTTGGTTCTAGGACTTCCCAGTTTCCTCACGATGTTTTCCTTCACAGTTTTGAGAGCAGTGGTGATGAAATTATTTACACAAAGTAAAGCGTCTATCTGGGTTCGAACCGACGACCTACAACTCGTAAGCCGGGGCCGTTACCACTGGGCCACTGCTGCTCTCATTCGTGTATTCTTTCGCCTTTTCGCAACTTGATAAAGTGCGCCCGAACTATGTGCATAGGTATACGAGTACAGTCGACTCTGCGATAATTCGAACCTCCCTATAATTCAAAGTTATCACGAGTTCCCTACAAAATGTCTGTGTATTTCGAACTAAATCAATACATTTTTATGCACTTGCTAATTCGAACGAAAAATCATTGCTACGTAACAAAACGACCCGTTAATTCGAACTTATCGGCGCAACACTTAATAATTCGAAGTTTTATTTATTTTCTCTCAAAAATTTCGAACCATTTGATATTTCAAACACTCGGTAATTCGTAATATTTTAAGAGTCCCTCGAGTTTCGAATTAACGAGAGTCGACTGTACATCATGCGAACGGCCGCATAATTCGCAATCGCAATTATTGGTTTGCTGATCGCTTTCAACATTCACACAACGAACATTATCCATCCGGTTGTGCTTTGTCCTCCAGATTGCCTATAACTACCGCGAACTGGACTGCACGTCTGCATTGTCACCTAATTTAGAGGCATCGTCGCTTTGTACCAAATGTTCACTTGCATATTCAACTGTTTCAGATATGGAGCTGGTCTCTCTGGCTAAAGAAGTGTTCCAGACTACAGCGGAGCATGCGGCGAGCTACCGACTGGGGCAGTCGGCACTGAGGCACCTCGACCGAACGCTGTGGGTTGTCGAGAAGTGCGCGAGATGGGCTGTTCCACCGCCATGTCAGTATTTTTCTCTACACATAATCAGTCAATAACGTTTCTTCTGCTGGGACACAGGCCTCCTCTCTGTGAGAGGGTATGGGCCATAATCCACCTCAGCCCAGCACATCTATTCGGCGGGCCAGTTCGTGGCTTCGGTTCCCACAAGCCAGCGCAAGGTCATGGGTTCGATTCCCACTCAGGACAAATGTTTGTGTGATGAGCACGATCATTTGTTCTTTGTCTGGGTGTAATTAATATGTATGTATTTAGAAATATATATCAGTTGTCTAGTAAGTACTCATAGCACAAGCTCTGCTTAGTTTGGGACTAGATGGCGTTGTGTGAAAGTTGCGGAATATTATTATTCACAACCATCCGACAGGCTATCGTATCGAAAATGACATATTTCGATAGCCTGATTTGCCTTGCCCCCGACAGCAAACAGCTGTCGGAAGAATAGCAGTCGTCTATTTGATTAAAACTGACGAAACTTTCGGGTTTTGGACTCGTGAACAGCTTTTAGAGGACTTCTACGATAACATTGATTGAAGTTCGATACGGTACGGAAGCGTATCGAGTGTTTGTGAATAGCTAAGCAGGAATTTTTCTTTATGCTTAGATTTTGTGTCTGATTCTAACATTATCGTCTTCTTGGCTAGCACTATAATCAACAACGTGATGAATTGCTGTTTCGAATCGGCTACTTTCGTGTCTGTCCGTGACTAGGCTGGCATGAATAATAATAATATTCATAATTAAACGGAAATGGCAGCTATACGCGCGACTTGCGTTTGAAGCTTTCCCAAGTACACTTGGCCTTCTAAGTCCAGTGCTATTTGTTGAATATTTAAACAGAACTAAGTACTCATAATCATTTAAGAGCATGTCTATGCTTTTCAGGGCCCTGTATGTTATAAGTATGCTTAGTTTTGAATCCTGATTTAATACTGACGGATTACATACTAACCTGAACTCAAATCTCGTTTTAAAGCGAGGTTTTTGACAGAAACTTTGTAGAATACGATACTAATTCGTCAAGAATTCTGTTCGTTCAAACAAAATTAATCAACGCACGAGCACCCTTACGGAAAGCGCACACGAGCAACTTAGTTGCCTAGCAACTTTTCGCTGTCTCCTCGCCGAGATTCGGACGCATACGCATACGGGACAGCAACGCTACATTCTTGTTAAATTTTCGGTTGAGCGGCAACTGGCTAGACGGCAACTATTTTGTCGCCGTGCGTGCACTCACATTGCAACCAACAGACGGGCGACAGTTGCATCCAAATCTGCGGATAAAAATGTCTCCCAGCCGTCGCGTCGCTACATGCGCGCACTTCCATCCATACAAACCCATAGACTTAATGTGAGAGACAAATTAGTTGCGGAGACAAAAGTTGCTCTTGGGCGTCCTCCCTTACTTAGGATACGTTTAAACTCCATTTTAACATTTCCTCGTGAGATAACAGAAATAGATAAGAGCGAATGGAAACTGCTCTCTATTTTGTTTAATTTTTCTATGAGATAAGTTTATCAGGCACTCGCTATGTTTTGTTAAATCTTGCTATCTGTCACATTATCTGCGTATGTGAATCATGCGCCTAATAATGGTCGTCTAATGATTGCGGCTTCGTATGACTAATATTAAGGCTAGATTACTTAGTACTAAGCTGTTGTGGACCCTAACTAATGTCTTTGTGGGTTCATGACTGAATTGTTATTTATACGCCGATCAATCATATAGGTTGGCTGGATAACGATTCTATACACTTCAGCAGTGCGATTCTGTAACCACCTCACCGTGAAAACTTAGGTGACGTGAGCGTGGAGTGAGCTGTCAGTGTCATCCCACCTGATACTAGGGTTTGACCAAGCAAAGTTTTACAATCATAATCGAGATTTTAATAATATTTTTTATACTAATTCTATTGATAATTTTATATAATTTCAAACCTAGTAGAATAGAATAGAATATTCATTGATTTGCTCAGAATGTAGGTATTACAATAAAGTGGTTACAATATTATTAAAGAAAGAATCCTTGTACATTCTACCATTTTAGCATGCAAACATTGATCCAGATGTGAATCGGGTCTATAGTGTAGAAAAAAAAAGAAAGAAAATGATAATGTGAGCAATTATAAACGCACAATAATAAATAAATGGGTCGGTGTTGTAATCTAAAGACGATCTCAGACATTAACCTGCATCGTACTCATATGACAAGATTACTTATTTCAAAGAGAGTGACCTCTGTTTCTGTGTTTCTTCCCGACTAGTCGGATAGAAAACACCGACCTCATCTAGTTTTAAAACATAATTTATTGTTGATGCGTAAAAGTGTGTTAAAAACCTTTATTTACAGATATAAATATCATTTATCTACAACGTGTAACGTTAAATGCGCAAAACGTCAGACACCCCAACTGATTTTTAATTCAATTGACCTATTTCAGAGAAAATAAGTCATTAAATACATTGTAAAGGTTTTATGTGCTGTTTTAATTTTACTGGCCATTCTGATCGTTTCTTGCGTCTGCGACGACGCTTTACCGAGGGAGGAGTCGTCACCAGGCCGCTGCGCCGCGCTGACTTTGGGTTGCTTGACCTATTAATAAATAGACACGGCAACGTTTTTAATGAAGATTTTTTTGAAAAATGTGACCTATATTAAAAAGTGGTTCAATTAATTATTGTGCTCGTTATTCTGATGAAACTATTTTCAGGTTTTGCGCATTTATCGTTACACGTTGTATGCATATAAATAAAAGTCCCTTTTCATGTCTGTCTATGTGACCACGTTGTTCTTCTAAATTGTGCAACGCATTTAAACTTACATTTAATGAAGTAATCTCGATGTTTAGTCAAGTCGTAAAAACCGTGCGAAGCACGGGCGGGTCACTAGTCATTTCTATCTGCCTAGCCTTTTCCCAACCATGTTGGGGTCGGCTTCCAGTCTAACCGGATGCAGCTGAACACCAGTATTTTACATGGAGCGATTGCCTATCTGACCTCCACAACCCAGTTACTGGGTAATACGATACCCCTAGGTAAGACTGGTTGTTAGACTTTCGGGCTTCTGACTGCCCGTAACGACTGTTAAAGATCTACGAATGACAGCCGGTACCAACGGCTTAACGTGCTTTCCGAGGCACGGAGGGGTCTCGGTATGTAAAGATGGTCACCGCGGCAAGCGTAGCTTAACCTGATCGATCGACCTGTGCGGCTGTTATTAGTTAGCCACGGGCCCCCCTCAGTCATTTAATAAAATAAAAACGTTTAATTTTGCAGTGGATCAAGACGAGCGCCCTCAGCCGGAGTTGGTGCGGCCGCTGCCGTGGGTGTTCTTCTTAATGATGATAGTGACCTTGAGGATCACTCGCGAGGGTATATCGCTGCTCAACCTCGTCATGGGGAAACCGCCGCTGAGGTCTGCTGATGTGGTACGTAGTTAACTCTGTTCTGAAATTAAACCGAAGGTAGCTCTTGTACCGTTGCTATTGCTTGCAAAATTTGGGGTTCTTTGTGCGTCTTCGTCGGTTTGTAGCAGCGACTTTTTAATCAGTCTGGGAAATAAGAGCTTTTTACTGTGTGTCTTATAATTAATTTGAATTGGTCGACAGTAAAACGATCACTTTGTCCTTTACAAGAAGAAATATTCAGAGTTGATGACCAACCAGTAGAAGAGGTACCAATAAAAGAAAACGATCGTTTTATAAGGCAGAAGATCCTGGCTTGTATGTTAAAAATAAAACACTGGGATATTAAAAATAATATTTATTGAATTTTTTATGGTACAGACGCCAGCACATCAAGCTACCCCAAACTGTCAGATTTTCCCAATCAACTTTGAACCTTATGCTTTAGAGATAAAGTTGAAAATCTATTAAAGAAATCTGACAGATTGTAGTAGCTTGATGTGCTGGCGTCTGTACTTTGCATCTGACACACTATTTTGCTCTTTTTTCCAAGAGCTTTACTGCTGCATTTGTCTAACGTTTAGTTTAGCCGCGAAGATTCAAAATGTATGTATGGTGTCCGATATATGGACAGAGCCTCATAAAGGCTTAAACAAGACTTATTCAGTTACCAAGAATTTAGAAAGTTTGGTACGATGTTTCGGTAAAAAAATATCTCTTCTATCAAAAATGGTTTCTACTGTTAAGATGTCAACTTTGACTAAATACTTCCTCTATTTTCTCCAGGTAATGTTCATACAAAGCAAGAGACGCTACCTCCGTACGCTAAAGTACCAAGGAAACAGAATGATGCGCGCGCGCACAAGCACTGCCAGCGCGCCGCGCGAGTCCTGGTCCAACGCGCTCCACTCTATCTTCGAGTTCACCATGTGCTTCCGCCGTCAGTCGCAGCACTACGGCAACAACAACACGACGCGCGTCAGTAACAACGACGAAGTATTAGTAAGTTATAAGTAAAGTGCAACCGGTTAAATTGTGGCGCCCTGTGAAAACTAACAACGTTAACGTAAGCTGCTGAAGATCAAAAGAAGTTGCCATATCATAACCTCGTAAGGGCCAAGCTAAATTTCACAAGATGAGCTAAACGCCCAATGTACAGACGCCAGCACATCAAGCTACTACAATCTGTCAAATTTCTTTAATACATTTTCAACTTTATCGCTGAAGTATGAGGTTCAAAGTTGATTGGGACAATTTGACAGTTTCGGATAGCTTGATATGCTGGCGTCTGTACAATGTATTGAGCAAAGCTACATACAGCATTCCAGCCCAGACTAAAAACAAAATCTTTTAAACGCCCAATGTATATTACATTTAATTTAAATGCATGTTTGCAATGTTTGATGCTGCATGTCACTTTGTTCAATACATTGTACATTGGGCCTTACGAGGATAAGATAAAATAAATAAATCTATATACTAATAATAAAGCTGAAGAGTTTGATTTTTTTTTTTTTTGTTTGAACGCGGTAATCACAATTAGTCAGCGCCCGACGTAAATTGACGTATTTTTAGAAGCCAATTTTTAATCACGTCTAAACTTGTCTATGGAGTATCTTAATTTGACAGGACTAAACTAATATTTATCTTCTGTTCTTTTCTTAATGAAATAGAAAGAAAAAGATGCACTGAACTTAAATTTAGTTTAGTTTGTGAACAAGGGAATGGGCGACAGTATCAAAACCTATGTTTTTATTATTTCTATTTCCAATTTGCAGGTTGTAAAGAGAAGTAAGCGCGGGCGGGAGCACACGAGCCCCTCTGCCTCCACTAGTGAGACGACCATGGAGCGGCTGATCGAGAAGATGATGGTGGACCTCGACGCTGACTCGGATGAGGACTCCAGTTTTACGGTATTTTACAATAAACATTAATTAATGCCTTTTTATAATGGAGGTAGGCAGAAACTAGAGAACGCCATTTGGAACGATCCTCAACCCTTCGTAGCCGGAACACAATGGCTTTTTGTTTCTGTAATTATGTCATTCAACCAGTTAAATTCAATTCAATTCATTTATTTCAGATATTCATCCATACATGTTTCATTAAAAGTTTTAAAATAATAATAATGATAATAATAATAATATAATAACAAGAACAGCCACATAAAACATTGAATCAGTTCATGAAGCACTGGCCAAAACCATACGTACGAGCAGTGCGGTCCTGAATCAGGACCGCACCACCCGCACATGCAGCCTCGTCCAATGCTCCATGAAGGAGCAATCCACGTCCATTCTGCCTGCAATAAGCTGCAGGATGTTGTTGGGGCTGCCCCGTATGCGGCGCATCAGAGACGCAATTCTTTTGCGATGTGTCGCTTGGAAGCCATCCACCTGAGCGCCTGCAAACATAACTGATGCGCTACAAAAGCGTGGCAACCCCATCAACACCCTGAACGCGTTATTGTATTGGACATGCAGGGCGTTGTAAGTCTTCTGCGTATGCTTCACCCATAGGCTGCACGTATAGAAAGACTGCCAAGTTGTATTGTCATTCAGCGTCAAAAATGTTGGTAAACATTGGTGATGTTTTTTTTTTATTTTTTGTGAAATGCAAGATGGCGGTGTTTATTTCGATTTTGGCATCGTGCTATTATATCCTTGTACAGCTATACTCGTTTTTCCTTCATTCACGTTTATACCAGGTCGTCATACACGCGGTTGCGATTATTTTATAAATCGGCACCCTAATTGCGTAACACACTAACTAGGTATCAATCTCAATTTGAATAATTTTGAAGGATATTTCTAATCCATTACTTGATAATTATGTTCGTAAAATGTGTTGGTTCAACAACGTAAATAACGCAATTAATGTTGATGAACTGTCAAAATGAAACCCATTGCTTCTGATAGTGTGTTACGCTGATAACCCTGCAGGGTGTTCAGGGGAATACAAATGTTGCTGTTGTTATGTTGCAGCTGAAAAGTTCTTTTCATAAAACGTCACAGACTCACAGTCGACGAAGTAATTCTACTTTAAATGATAATTGCGTCTTATAACTCTATGACTTTACAATACAAAAGTATACTGTAAATGAACCAATTAAAAGTCATACTTTGACTTTACAGCAGCTATAAAGGACATAGTTTATTCTACACATTTTTCAAGCACATTAGCGTTGAGGTCCTCAAGTTCCGCGTTGAGCTACACGACTACTGACAAATGCTTGTACTGACCGGACTGGTCCACTCAAATCTGTATGGTACTCCCCTCAAAACACCATTACAGACATCAATCTACGTGGTCTTCACATGAACTGATCAAGATTATGTCTGGACTTTAACCTTTTGAACGCCAATTACTTGTATACAAGTTCGTATTACACAAGTGATTGGCGTTCAAAAGGTTAAAGGAGAACGTGACCTCTGAGTGTGTTTCGGCCTTTTTTCTCAGAGTAGTCAGAAAGGAAACGCTGACCTGATCTAGCTTATTTTATTTTTATTTGATGTGTAAAAGCGCTTCCGATATCCTATTTACAGACAAACAATTTCATTTCGTTTCATAATATAGTGGAGCGCCGTAAGACTTATACCTCGGAATCCAGGGCCAGTCAATGAATCTTCACAAAAATTTTTGAAATGGGTTTTTAACAGCATATAGAAAAATGTTAAAAAAAATATTATGCCCGATCTCAATTTTTTAATTATTAAAATAAATAATTATTAATTTTTCGGAGTTTTCTTTTATTTTTATTAGTTTAAAGTTATATTTTAAAAAGGAGAACTATTACAAACTTGTCCTTGGGCCTCAAGGGACTGCAGGTGCAGCCGCATAGGTCGATTGATCAGGTTAAGCCATGCTTGCCGCGGTTGGTCTGTGGATGGGTGACCATCTTTACATACCGAGACCCCTCCGCGCCTCGGAAAGCACGTTAAGCCGTTGGTCCCGGCGGTCATTCGTGGATCTTTGACAGTCGTCACAGGTAGTCAGAAGCCCGAAAGTCTGACAACCAGTCCTACCAAGGGATATCGTATTACCCAGTAACTGGCTTGTGGAGGTCAGATAGGCAGTCGCTCCATGTAAAATACTGGTATTCATCCGGTTAGACTACAAGCCGACCCCGACATAGTTGGGAAAAGGCTGGGCAGATGATGATATATATTTATTATTATGCAGTAAATACGATAAAAGTTAATTACTGAACATAGGTAACTGTGTTTTACAAACTTTGAAAATAGTGGCATAGATAGTAAGTATTTGTTTTTTTTTATTTTGTTACTCGCTTATGAAAACAATTTCAAATACTTAATCGTTTATTTTATAATAAATCGATGCTGAAAGTTAGAATGTTATAGTTAAATTGAATAATATTCATTATTAATTATGATATAAGCGTTAGTTATTAATATTACTAATATTTGTTGTTACAGCCTCTTATCAAAATGAGTGAACCATCGAATAGTGATGACAATCAAAGTAATTATTGCCTCATTTGCGATAAAATCAGATATAGTTCTCAATTAAGCTCCGAACTAGGAGAACTTGTAAAGGTAACTAGAGGAATATCAATGCTGAAAGCTACTTCTGCAGAAAGAGCGGAGGGATTGTCTCAGTATTTAATACTCGCGAATTTGTCTACGTGCATTCAGTATGCAGGCAAAAATATATCAATAAAGGATGCATAAGTGATCATTAAAAAAAGAAAACATCACATCAGCATGTTTTCTACCTAAGAAAAAGCTTCGAAAGGCTACTTCAATTGACTTTGATTGGAAAAGTAGGTGTTTTTAAGTGAAAAAGAAGCGGATGAAATGAAGGAAAAAAGAAAGTCGAAATCGTCAAAACAGCAAATCAGCTATGTAACTACCTCTGATTTCAAGAAAACCATTCTAAATTTGATAAGCGAAGAGAAAAGTGAATATTGTCGCAATATATAAAAGTGGAATAAATCAATGGTAACAGCTGTACTAATCCTTCACCTACAATCCACATCAATGAGATCGATGACGATGACGACGACAATAATGAACAATAATGTAGAAATGTATAGTTGAAAATATATATATATATATATTTTTGTAACTCGTTATTTTTTTGCTAAATATTAATAAATTAACATTAAAGTTACTATGCAAATATAATTTATTAGGTATAAAATTGAAATCTTTACTTTAAACATTTTTTTCCTCTTGTCCCTCTCATTTTTTTTCAGTAAATTGTTGTTATAATTTTTTTTAACCAAGATCGGCCAATAATTTTTTTTTAACTTTTTTATTTGAGCTTTCAACTATGCAGTCGAACAGTTTTTATGAAGATTCATTGACTGGCCCTGGATTCCGAGATTTTACAATTTTTATGTCTTACGGCGCTCCACTAATAATTGTAGTTAAAATGAACCTCAACTTTATTACAGTTAACCACCGTGACAAGTCCCAAGAGCGACCGATCAGACTTCACGACAGAGTCAGACCAAGAGACGATATACAACAACAACGTCCCGAACAAATCAACCGAGGAAAACGGCCAACAAATAGAGTCACCATTTTCACCCAACATGTCCGAAGCACCCTGCTCCACTCCCGAAAAGTCCGAAGCACTAATACCAGACCCTGAAACACCCCCTATATGGGAGAAGTCAGAAGAAACGATTTTAAAGCATGAAGTCTTATCTCCAAAAGAAGAAACGCAAAAACTCATACAGCAAGAGGCCATGACACCGTCAAAAATCCCGAGAACTCCAAATAACGAACAGAAAATCGGTACGAAATTAAAGATTTGGTCTGTTAAATTGAAAGAGAAATTCTCTAAGCAACAACATACATCACTTGGTACGTTGGAGTATTGATCGCGTTTTTTTTCTTGTTTTTCAGCGAATGGGCGAACGGTTAAGAGTGTGCCCAGCAAAAAAAAAGGTATTCTGATGATTTTATGACACATGCTTGATTTATCATTTATCATTTGAAATGCCGCGTGGTGGATTACGGCCCACTCCCTCTCACAGAGAGGACGCCTGTGTCCCAACAGTGGGAACATTGTAGGCTGATTATCCACTTGAAATGCGATCAGAACTCTTCATACTAATTTTGCTTCTCCCAAAATTACAATAGTTTTACTCTCTTTTAAAGCATGATTCATTTCTTTTTTCGAATGATTACGTCTCCATAAATATTAAAAGAATACAATGTATCCGTCTCCGCTGATAAAAACGCCTTTCATATTCGCCTTATCAATTTCATTGTTATTATTAAATGTTTTTGTAGTACAGTGATCCGTAAAAATCATTAACGTTGCATTGATTAAAAATCATCATTAAACCACATTATTTTTGCGATAAAACTGATTATTGCGACCATTTCTTTTACAAACAACGTTGTAAAAACGGCTTTGCATTTGACTGCTTGCTTTATATTTCACGCTTACAATAACCTCCTGAATCCCTGAGGACATTATAACGGACAAATTATCGTATGTCATAAAGTCCTGATATACATTTGTAATAACCGGACGTACTTCTTAACACACACATACAAGTTTTTCGTTTAAAAATCGGCGCTGCTACACCTGATTTGGTCAACCAATGAGAATTCAAATGTTGTATGATCTCAGGACTTAGGGCCATCTCCCATTTTGTCCGTTATTAAGGACAACCGGTCTTACCGACATCTTAAGGTATAAATATGGCGGACTCAGGAGGGTATCATTAGTAATAATAGTTCACATTATTTGTACACACAAACTGATAAAGATATTTTCTGGGAGAGGTTACAAGTACCTAGTATCGTAATTGCTTCATCAAAAAATACTATGCCATACCTTACTCGAAATCATTAGGAGTAAACTTTGACTATTCTAATTACAATTTCCGGGCCCGGTTTCCGGAATTTCCGCAGTTGTTCCGGGTCTTGCTGTTTGTGTATTTGAGTTTAAATGTTTGTAAACGCACCCACGATACAGGAGAAATTCTTAGCGTGAGCCAAAGTTTAAAAAAAAAATGCACATTTTTAGGGTTTCGAACCCAAAGGGTGCCAACGGAACCCTATTACTAAGCCTCCGCTGTTCGTCCGTCCGTCCGTCTGCGGGCTGTATCTCATGAACCATAATAGGTAGACAGTTAACATTATTACTGATAGTATTTGTTATCACTATAGCAACAAATAATATAAAATAAAGCGGGTCTCCATACAAGAAACCTGTTTTTTTTCGGCCTTTTTTTGCCTTGTGGTACGGAATCCACGAAGGGTTCCGTACCGGCCGGTTTTTTCTGACTAAGCCAGCCTCTTTTAGTGAAAATCGAGCTCAAGTCTCCGTTAACAGCTTTTCTAAAGACTTCATAGGTGATGATGGGTAAAAATTCACTCTTTATATTTATCTTTAATTTTTCTTTTATGTCATCTAATTTTATATGAGTTGTCATAAATCCGACGCAATATTCTATATCAAAGAGCGATAGCTAACTATAAATCATTGCTATTTGCGGGGCAGGTGGCGATGGCGACAATCTATTTGAAGACTTGTAAGAGTCATCATCGGCCTATCCTTTTCCCAACTATGTTGGGGTCAGCTTCCAGTCTAACCGGATGCAGCTGAATACCAGTATTTTACATTGAGCGACTGCCTATCTGACCTAAGAAGTGTTCCCTGTTATATCCACTTCTCTATTATTTACATTTTAATAGTTCAACATTGGCGCCGATCCTCTTCTTCACAAACTAAACTAAATTTAAGTTCAGTGCATCTTTTTCTTTCTATTTCATTAACCCATTAACCGCCGCAGTTGTATATAAGCAACTTATCATTTTTGAGCCCCTGGCGCCACAGTTGTAAATTCGCAACTGAAGACTACGAAGTGATTTTCAAGCGTATTTTTATTTAAGTAGCAGCAATTTCATAATAATTATAAAGACCACCTTTGCCATTCAAGGAATTTCTTTCATTTTCCCTAAAATTACTTATGCTAAGCGTCAAATTAACGGTGAAAAAAATGGATAAAACTCATCGCAAAATGCAGGTTTGACCTTAACCTGTACCGCCAGAGTTGTATAAATACAACAATAGTGATGTAACACATAAGTTTATTTATTGCTTATTAATGCCAACTTTAGTTTATTCAAATAACATACAAATAAGTTAGGCATTCAGAATTAGAAAGTAATTCACTGCTTGTTGCTGTTTGATTCTATTTCTAACTATAACATCTAAAACTTCACATGATTTAAGGTAGATTCATATTACAATTGAAGTGACGGTTTTTACTAAATCGTATTTTAGTAACAACCTAGCACTAGCACTTTAATGTTTTCAAAGGAGTCCAGCGCCGGAGTTGTATATATGCAACCGCTTGTGACGTCATAAGCGAACTGATAATGATAATAGTGAGGGGACATCTGTTTTATTTGTTAAAAATTATTAATGAATTAGTGAGTAACTAATTTATTTCATTGGGTATTGTGGCTGTGTTTGAATTGCAAAATGTCGAGTGCAGAGGAATTAATAAGGATTTTAGGAGATTTCGAGGAAGATTGATCATTTTTTTGTAGAAAGTAAAAATTTACTACACATAATATTTTAAGTATTTACATTTAGATGGCATAAAGCAAATAGAATTGATGTTTAATTAAAATTTAAATAAGAAAATTAACACGTACCTGCATTTGCCATTTCGGAGACTCGCAAAGCAATGTCCGTTTAAGCAGTGACAATTAAATGACCTGTCATTGACCATAAATTAAGTTTTTATTTTAAACAGGAAAACTTTTAAAACGTTCTACTACCCTTTGTCATACACAAATTTAACATATACATAGTTTGAGTAATAAAATCGATAACCGGAAGTAATTTCACTTGTCCCCGCACTATCTACGCTCTTGTTTATCTCTAATGTTAGCGCCGGGGTTGTATAAATGCAACAATAGGGATTCCAAAAACCGAATTTTGTAGAATTATGAACTAAACTATCTTGGCTTTGGTAGTGTCCTATATACATGGTTATAGGTTTTTGATGTGGGTAATTTTAATCTTATTATTGTTAAGAGGGTAATGAATTAAAAAAAAACATTAGATTTTCGTAAAAACGTGTAATTTTTTACCTTTAAAATCTTGTTTGCTGTAGGGATTGGTCCACATCACTATAGTTGACCTTGAAAATACGTGATTGGCGCTAGGGGCACATTTTTTTGCAGGATTGTCTGGCGGTTAAAAGGTTAAGAAAAGGACACAAGTTAAATATTAGTTTAGTCCTGTCAAATTAGTCAGCGCCTGACGTAAATTGACGTATTTTTAGTAGCCAATTTTTTAATCACGTCTAAACTTGTCTATGGAGTCTTAATTTGACAGGAGTAAACTAATATTTATCCTCTGTCCTTTTCGTAATGAAATAGAAAGAAAAAGATGCACTGAACTTAAATTCAGTTTAATTTGTGAACAACAGATTCGGCACTACTATCAAAATTAAATGAAAACATTTAAAATGTTCAATAATGCAGCCGCATATGGGACCTTATGACGCATTGCATAACCGTAGTGTTGGTCTACCTTATTCACTGTCTCGATGCGGTCTTTGAGTGCAAACAATGTATACAGTTAAAAAATCCATTAGTTCTCGCTTTTATGACCCATTGCCCTTGAGCGTTTATTCGTCGTGTGACGGTTAAAAATCAGAAGTAATCTGTTATGAAAATAAGTAACTGTTGAAGTTTATATAAAAATGAATATTATTAATTTGAACTAGTGTCCGTTTTAATGAGCGTTTGTTGCATATTCATGTATAGGCACGGAGGTTTCATTGAATGAAATAAATAGGAAGGAAAATTCAATATATTATATGTAGCATGTTCAAATTGTTCATACAAAAATTAACTTTGATAATGCCTGCTCCATACTTCATAAGAGCCATATTTGCACACATATAGCTTTCATACTTTTCATTTGTTGCTCAGGGTCGCCGATACTGGATAAAAACAGACGAACCTCAGATGGCAAAAACTTAACAGGAAGTAACACCATGTAAGGAGGATAAAAGGTAACACTGACATTCTCTATTGGTGAAATCTCTTTCCTTGTAAGATGTTCGATTGTTTTGGATTGTTCCCTAAGCTGGGCCAAGACATTGGGTAGTTAAATAACTGCATGTGGATTCTGTAAAAACTTCACCGTGAAAACTTGCGTGGAGTGAGCTGTCAGTGTCAGTGTCATCCCACTGATGCTAGAGATTGACCAAGCAAACAGTTACAGCGCTTGTATACGGTAAGAAAATTTACCGTGTCTGCGGCAGACTAGACAAATTCTTCGTGTGCACGACAAGAATTTTGTCTATTCTACACACGAAACAACGTTCTCCACAACAACGTTCGCCGCGTCGTGTCTTGCGCAGACAAGATTTTTTTTGTGCACCGCTGCGAGCAGTGTACACAGTTATTTTCTAGTTACGACACGAATTCTTGCGTAGGCCCGGCGTATTTTCTTACCGTGTATAAGCGCCCTGACAGTCATAATCAAGATTTTTTTTTTTACATTTAGCCAATTATATAGGGTGACTGGTAATTAGTGACCGATACTTAAACACATGATTCTACTCATCATTACAAACAACTTTTACTATCGGACCAAATCCGAAATCGAGAAAAAAAAAATCAGCTGTTCCCTACATTTATGTTCGTACGAGTCGTCAAAATGTAGGGAACAGCTGATTTTTTTTTTCGCGATTTCAGGTTTGGTCCCATAGTAAAAGTTGTTTGTTGTCATGAGTAGAATCATGTGTTTAAGTATCGGTCACTAATTACCAGTCACCCTATATTTAAACCCTATGTAATAGTGCCTATCCACCAACCCGCACTGGGCCCGCGTGGTGGAATACGGCTCTCTCCCTCTCAGGGAGGAGGCCTGTGTCCCAGCAGTGGGAACATTGTAAGCTGATTGTACTCAACAATCAACCGGCCGAAAATTTAGACTCACGACTGCTACTGCACCCTAATTGCGTAACACACTATTACCCTCAATTTGAATAATTTTGAAGCATATTACTAATCCATTGCTCCATATGTTCGAAAAACGTGTCTGCTGAACAACGTAAATAACGCAATGAATGTTGTTGAACTGTCAAAATGAAACCCATTGCTACTAATAGTGTGTTACGCAATTAGCCTGCTGTGTTAACAACATTATGATCATAATAATAATCATAATCATAAAGTTTATTTGTGAAACATAGGTACCCCTACAATAGGTCATACATATAAAATAGTACGCTATGTTTTGTCTTAAGACATACAAATATGGTAACATGCAGTTTATATGCTAAAAAAAAATGTCACTAACAAAAAGAAACATTCTATTAATCACAAAAAAAAAACAGGTATCAAAATTGTAAATACAGCATTAATAATTTTATTATATTAATATTATAAGTATATTTATTTCTATTTTCAGTTAATCTCGCACTGTCAATCATAGG
Organism: Eremobia ochroleuca; assembly: GCA_949629135.1. Classification (NCBI taxonomy): domain Eukaryota; kingdom Metazoa; phylum Arthropoda; class Insecta; order Lepidoptera; family Noctuidae; genus Eremobia; species Eremobia ochroleuca. The sequence goes on along the minus strand of OX451401.1, from coordinate 13,716,378 downwards.
AGGCTGCCGTGCAGTTCGTTACTAGTTTAAGTTTATTGAAGTGTATGTCTTTTGTCTGTCCGCATTATGTATCATTTGTATTATCATCACGCCACTAAAGGTAATGTCCTGTTTCACTACCTTTTGTTCGTGTCCTGTTAAATTATCTGGCAGATTTTTTCGTACACTAACTTCTCCTGTTTTTTGTTTATCTGGTGGATAGTTTCTATATGGTTATAGTGAAACAGACTCTAAATGAGGGACTTTGTTTGCGGTGTGTGGAATTAAGTGCCTTCGTTGTACGTTAAATGAATGATCGTTACATTGTATAATGCACATTGTGTAGACGCATTTTAAAGCTAACTTGCTTAGCATCTACTGCTATTTATCTGCATACAAACATTTACAATACAAGCATTTTTCGAATGCCGCTTTGCATACAGATTTTTTTGTTAAACGAGTTTCCTTATGAACTCTCATGTAATTAATGTCAATTATATTTAACGAAGAAAATGTCAAAGAATCTGTACACTTTATGGTCATTATTTTTTTAGAAAAAAAAAAACACGATAATCTGCCTGTATTGTGACGCGTTGCGTTGTCGACAAGACGTTAAGGTCTGTATACACTTTAATTAGTGCAACACATCAGCAAATTAGCATAAGACGCGCATACATTATTACAATACATTATCACCACGTTGCGATAATGAGTTATGCGCGATAAACTTTAACGTTTTCCATTTATCAAAGTGTAAATACACCTTTAGACGATGTGTAAGTCTGGTAAGCGTTGATGATGTATACAAATTGAATGAGTTTGTGAAACTCTACAGATGTGAAAAAAAAATGATGTATTTTTTTTGGGGTCAACCACCGCTGCTTCCACGTCTGCAGGGTTTCGCTAACTATTTTAATTTTACCCTGTATAAGCGTAATTTAGCTTATTATGTTTTCTAAAACCCTAATTATTTAGTGAATCTCGTAATTGGGTCAGTTTTATTACTTTGACAATATGTATTTAGCTCCGGGGAATCAGAATAATAATATTTTTTTTTTAGGTATTTGTTATATTCATTTTTTATGTGTAAAAACGATTTTGATTAAACTACAATCTGTTCATTTTGCTCGGTTTTCACTCCACACTATATGCTATCAGTGTTGACGAAAACAAACGCTATTGTTCATTTATAGTAAGTACTATGTAAACATGTGTAGTATTCAATTTTGTTAACTCATTTACTGCGTTCAATAACTATTTCTATTCTGTCAGCAATATTTTTTTTTTCTTATAAAAAAAGCCTTGAAATGTATGAAACAATATTAACAATATTCCTTTTATTATTTTCTTGTAGAAAACTAAATAATTATATGTTTTCCCCGGGAGTAATCTATCACTATGCCGCGTGAATTTTATTGCTAGGTAAGCAGATCTTTCGCAAAAAGTTATAATACTGAAGTCAGTCGCTCGTATAGTTGTTGTATTTCAAGAGCCCGCGTTAGTCATTGCATTTTCAAACTCATAGCAATGACTTAAAAGTCATATGACACGCTTGCGATTTGCAACGACACAAACCCAAACTTGGGTGTTTATATAATTATACTTGGAGTTCCTTACGTAATCGTTTTATATTATACCATTTTAAATATAAGTTCTAATAGTATAAGGATAAGGCAATATTTATGATCAGAAATAAGTTTGTTTTTGTTTAAGGTAGAGGTCGCAAAAGTCTATAGTAAATGTTTACCATATGAAAATCAATGTAAACTAAAATAAAAACAAATCTTTTCCGTAAGCATAAAAATTCATATCTAATCAATGAAAAATGTACGACTTTTGTACATCATTTTCCTTGTTTTACACAATCAATATATCAATATATATTATAAAAGAAAGTGTACAATGTGCGTGCCGCTAAAACTCAGAAATGAGTCCCGGTACGATCAAGGGAGTTATATGGTGTGGTAACCCTCTATCTCCTGTCCATAAAGAAGGTTCCCGTTTTTAACTGAAGGGCATGCTTTTGAAGATATAAGGGAATTACTGGAATTTTCACCCTCTAGAAATTTCTAGAACAGTCCAGAACATTTAATGTTTCAGAGCGAAGCCAGGTACCCCAGCTAGTATGTAAATAATACGCACAGTAATGCTCGACTAGAATACTCAAATTTAGTTATATTTCAATGATCGTCGTCTAATAGCTACATTTAAATGTCCCTTATGGGTAAAGCGCCAGGGTACACCGCGAAATTCAAATTTTCTTCTGTTTTTTATAATTTGCAGGTCATTGTCATATTGAATGTTGATTATAATAATTAAAATTGTCAATATCGCCAGCCCTCTAAATTAATGTAATCGTATTGATTGATATTTCATGAACTTCTGTAAATTTTAATTGCGGGGCTAGGAGCCTGGAAGGCCCTGTCACTGCTGATAGCTTCGGCTCCCACCGAGATAAGGTTCTTGATTAGAGCCTCATTACAAATGGGGAGGATCCTCTCCACAGTAGTGTCCTCCGCTCTTGTGACACTCGTTTCCGAAACTAGCACTGGAACGGGGTCGCTGGAAGGGCCCTCAACCTGAGCTTTGACATGAGTGCCAGTCTTTTTAGGACGTTGCTGGAGGGACTTCCGCACCAAGGTTTCGCGAAAGCGCTCTGTACTGATGCCCGGGCTCAAGAGAGGACGGGACTTGATATGTAATGATGATGAATGATGGAGATCTTCATGTTCATGCTCTCTAGGGCGTATAAGTTGTCAGTCACCCAGGGGCGCTCATTTTTCACTCCTCCTGTCTCGTTCCTTAGTTTTTCTGGTAACCCAGCGTTTATCTTAGGAAATTTGTTTTGCGTTGAATCCATGCCGGTAGCTTTAGGCACTAATTACATATTCTCACACTACACTGAACGATAGAAAAGTTTACAGAATTATAATGATTAAATTTGTTACTTTTGCGAATCAAATATTGTTCAACATACAATGTGAAACTGACCAGCAAATTTGAAAAAACGTAACAAAATTGAATTTCGCGGGGTATCTAGCTCGTCTCCCTTAACAAGTGCAATTATTAACCTGTTAGAATACTCTGTAGAGATTAAATCAAGAAAATTATTTATTATTTTACATATTTCCAAAGATTTGGCTGTGCACAGATCAAATAATATAAAAGACTGATGAAATTGTAACAACTATTATTATTATAAATGTTTTCGTTTCCTAAATTATATAATCTTATATTTTTTTTTAAAGTTTGATACATTGTAAATTATGAAATTATTGTTACAAATATATCTTTAACAATATTGCCATTGGTTTTATTAAATTCCCTGTGTTTTATCATTCAGATAAAACACAGGGAAATTAGAAATTTTCAGATTTCATTTACGATCAAAATTAGCTCTCGTAATACGATACGACGTCAATCTTGCATCATTCGCTTGACAATCGTTTATTGCATTGCAGCAAACTTGGCCTTGCTTACAATCATAGTTTTCTAAACGTAGTTTCAAGGCGAACACACTATGAGCTGTGAAACTACAAATCAATTTCAACAAATATTTCATATAATAAATATTTTTCAGATATTTCTGGTCAACCCCAGTAAAAAAAACGTGAAGATTAAAAATCTGCTTTAAAAAAAAAATGCTAAAAGAAACTGTTTCCGCCCGGGATCGAACCGGGGGCCTTGTGCGTGTGAAGCACACGTGATAACCGCTACACTACGGAAACTTGATTATAAGTATCAAAATTACTGTACACTTTCTGAATCGAAACAAACTTACAAAAATGTCGAAGAATTTGACAAGAGTTGTTTATAACCAAGCAACCTGTCGCTCAACGCTAACCCCGGAGGCAAACGAGATATTTGTTGCGTCTGACCAAAATAATAAAAGGCATTCTTATACAAGACATAATAGTGAGAGCGAGCTCTCCGCATCCCAGTCTCGCGGCAACATCGGCCGCGGTTAGTCGCGGACGCGCGTCACCGTGTCACGCTATTGTCGGTGTTTAGTTGTGCAAATAATTGATAATAACCCGTGAAATAAACTAAAATCTAACACCATGGATCCCGAAGCCTTCTTGGACCTGGCCAACCAGGTCATTAAACTAAAAATGTACCCATATTTCGACATAGCTCATTCTCTATTATGCGCTCTTGCAGTCAGAGAGGATTTAGGATCCGGTAAGTGGTATTTTATTTATTTTTAAATGGAACCCGCCAAAAGAATTATGTTTATCGTCGTACTTCCGCATCCTGTAATTAATTTATGCTTGAAAAGTATTTTGTGCGGAACGTTCTAAAATAAAAGCCACCTAAACGCGTTTATAAATAGATCGTTCCCGTACCATCCAGACCGAATAGCTCTATAACAGCTAATGTTAACTGAACACAATATATTTGTATTAACACATTGAAGTATGAAAGAAAATGACAGTATCCCTAACTATTGAAATTACAACATCTATTTATAAGTAGGTAAAAAATGTTATAAATAAATAATTTGCGAAGTATCATATTTTTTTTTATCAAATGAATGATCGCTTGATCTTATCACTGACGTGGACACTTGTAACTTGTTCTGGAAAAAATATACTATTGATATCTTTAATTCATTATTATTCTATGGTGAGCTGGTGAGGTTAGGTTTTAGATAAGAACCTTACTTCTCCGACCTTCGTATTTTTACACCTGGCAAATACATGGCGCTAAACTAAAAAGTAAAATTTCCCCAAAAAAAATATGAGAAAAGAATTTGAAAGCTCTCCGTTTATAAAACGATTTTCGCGATCCAAAAGTGATTTTCGTCACGGGCTCGTCCGGGATTTGAACCCGGGACCTCTCGCACCCGAAGCGAGAATCATACCCCTAGACCAACGAGCCATGTTACTCAACGTCGAAATTACTGATTAGTTTCCACGAACTCCTACGTCATCACTAATGATTCACTTCAAGCTCGAAAAAGGGAAAAATTGAACCAAAATATTGATACCAAACGTTTAATCAAGCGTTGCTCCATTGATTAATACTTACACACGCATTATTGTATCCTTATGGTGCTTTATAGCGATAGCGCCTGTATGAAATCCATAGACAGATCATAACTACAAACCTACAGAGAGAGACAGAGCAGGGGAGTATCATCGCACTGTCCCTTTCTAACAAAGTGGACAATTTTCTGAGTGGATCGCGCATTGTCTATGATGAAATCAAACAAAATCATAGTAAGTACTATACTTATCAAAATAACAGCATCATGCTAAATGTTGCACCTTATTACAGGACAATAAGTGTACCTGACCCGGATAATAAGTGTGCCTTTTGGTTGCCTTTAGAGATGTAAAGATCACGAGAACCAATGACATTGGCATGGTGGTAGCTGTGGTAGCACCTATTTTATGAGTTTTTATTCATTATCAAAACATAAAGGTAATTAGCGGTACCTACTCGTGTGCAAAGTAACTCCAATGAAACAAAGGAATAGCATTCGGTCTATTCTTCTAAACTATACAGTAGGTATCAATTCAGGAAGTTAGATAACTTTGCGCAAGTGAGGCTGTGTTCAACTGTTCAAGCAATCTGCTCTGCCTCTTTCTCTCCTGCATTGCGTTGTATCTGTGCAAGTATGCACTGTACTGCAGAGCCTAAAAGCACTCGTAAGTTTTCAATAGAAAACCTAAAGAATTTCAATATTAAAAGCCGAAGCCCGGTAGCTGTGTCAGCGGTGCCTTTACAAAATGTAAGAGCAATGCTTCAAACCGCATAATATATTGGTTAACCGTTAAATACCACGTGTAGATAACCTGCGGTATTTTAATATTAAAATGCCAAGAGACAGGTTGTTGGCCTGAAGCCAGCAAATACAGTTGTCTCATGAAATCATGACCAACGCGAGACCACTAGCAATTTCAATACATTATAATTTTCTTCGTGATTAATTCAGCTTTCCTAGATTAGCACAGGACGCAATGTAGGCACTTAATTTAATATGACGTATGTTTATAATATGGCCGATTTGTAACTATAAAAAAGCTGCGACGGACCGGGAAACACGCACATCCGCCGATGTCAAAAAAGAGGGGAATTTATAAAAAAAAATCATACCTACATAACTGTAGAATTTTCGATCGCGCTAAAAATACGATCTGGCCCCTTGTCATGGATACCTACTTGTTTATAAAGGGCGGACACTGGATAAACAGTTACACTGTGACCCTCTAACCAACCGACTAGGTACGTACGGTATCACTTCATGCTCGAGTTTGTGGAACTTGTGGATTTCAAATACGCACGGCTACACATCAAGCTATACATAGCCAGTATAAGCTGACTTCTGATTTTATGAAAAACCTATACAATGCGAGGTCAGCTAAAACTGGAAAAGTATAGCTTGATGCGTCGCCGTGTGTACCAATGAGACTTATACAGTTCATAGAATAGAATAGAATAGTCTTTAATATGTATGTACACCATATAAATTACAGACATAAATATACAAATTTTACAAAAGGAGACACAATGGGCGGATGGGCGGTCTTATCGCTAAGAGCGATCTTTTAATAATAATAATAATAAATTTTAAAGACAACCTTTGGAATTTTGGATGGATTGAAAAGGGAAGGAGAGACAAATACTGTAGGTAGTCTGTGGTGTACTATTTTCACGATACAATGAATACATAGATAAATTACATTATACTAATCTAAATAAATATATTCATATAACAATAGACATGAACAGGAGTAAAGAAAATGTAATGGTGCTGTGAAGTGTTTTTTGTGTTTTTAGTGTGCTTTCTGAGTTTATCGTGGACAATACTGACATCGGTGAAGGAAAAATCATCGTGAGGAAATTTGGACTTATTTATTTAAATTTAAAATCGCCAGCCCGTTTTGAGCAAGCGTCTATCGATGCTCTTGCCTTCACTACATGAGAAGATGCCTCCTTTGCCCTACAGTGGGACAGTTATAGGCTGGAATTTCTTACCCGCGTTAGGTATGTACAGACGATAGCACATCAAGCTACTACAATCTGTCAGATTTCTTTAATAGATTTTCAACTTTAGCACTAAAGCATAAGGTTCAAAGTTGATTGGGAAAATCTGACAGTTTCGGGTAGCTTGATGTGCTGGCGTCTGTAATTCGAACGACTTAAGAACTTTCCACAGTCATAAATACTAACTAGCCGACCAAATTAATAAGACAAAAAATGTCAGTTGAATGTCATCCGTTTTGGAACCGTTTGAACGACGCGCTATGGTATATTTTGGTGTTATATTTGCCAGGCACGTACTGTCTCGGTGTCTCAAAGGTAACGTTTATTTATGTTTCTGTGGCGCCGACTGAAAATCAATCGGTAGACTTTGTTTACACTGAGTTGGTAACACAAATAGCCTGTCACTTAAAACCGTTATAACTGTTTTGATTACTATTGCACCGCATTATTGCAAATCATAATTTGTATGGCAGCCACATGAGCATCAGCCACATAGAGCAACCTAACGCGATTGCGAGACGTTTAGGCGTTATTACAGGGACGATTTGTCAGCGTGTATGCAGCGAGGCGATTTGGGAACGTGCTCTCAGCGGGTGCAGAGCGAGCTAACTGCGACCACACGTTTTTATTTTTTGAATAGCATCTCGCAGTTAAACCTATAAGTTTGTCGACTACTTAACCGGGCTTGCCTGTAGATGCCTCAATAAATTAAGGCCTCCAGCCAGGGCTTAAAAACTAAGCGACTACACGCTAAGGGGGGTGCCCTTAGCGTGTAGTCTGTGGTGTGTCTGTTGGGTACGGACCTCGGCTTAAGGCGTCGCTGGGAGAGGGCAGCAAGAGACAGGCTGGATCGGAATTATTTAAGGACGAATTTAGAACTACAGGCTCAGCGGCGCGGGCTGGCTCGGTCAAGGGTCGGGGCGGACATGGTATGGCGGGTCGCGACGGGCCTCGACGGCGAGGACGGATGCGACCACGCGACGCGTTCACCGCGTTTTCACAATATTTTACACTCGCTTGTCTCCCTCTTTCTTGTACACTCACGTCAACCGCTCTTGTTCCACTAACGCGGTCAACACGCTTAGCACACGAAGCGAGCGCGGTAAAGAATCGGCTCGCTGGAAACACGATCGCAAATCGCCAGTGTGATAAGGCCCTTAGCTAGTAGGTAGAGTGCCAGAGCAATGTTTATATGCCCATCTCGTTCGGTACTTGGTTAAAAATAGGTAACGCCATCTCGATTTGCCCAAGGATTTGAAATTATGGCTGCAAAATCATTAGGCACTGCCTGTAGGTATACTAATTTAGTATAGGTCTCTGCCTGTAGTCAATCATGTGGGAAAGGCGGAATTTAAGTTGTTAGTAAGTTATACTTACTAAGAAAAATTAAGTGTCTCATACAAAACTTCAAAACCTACTCGATCTAAATGTATGGGACGGCTAATTATATTTTAAAGATTACGATGTTGGTCCCATGGAGAAAGTTGATCTGCACTGTAATTGCGTAACACACTATTACTCTCAATTTTAATCATTTTGAAGCATATTGCTAATCCATTGCTCCATATGTACGAAAACTGTGTCTGCTCAAGAACGTAAATAACGCAATGAATGTTGTTAAACTGTCAAAAGAAAACCCATTGCTACATATTACTAGTGTTACGCAAGTACCCAGACTGATGGTCTGTACGACTGTACCACTCGTTTAAATATGACCATACCTTTATGTATGATACATGCTGTAGAGACTGCAGAAGTGCAGAATTCCCAAACGGGAAGTTTCAATCTAAAATAGCATGGGTGCATGAGTAAAGTAAGTTACTCCAAAGATAGGTAAGATGTAAGGCGTTTGTGTTGCGCATACCAACTTGCCACCTGCATCAGATGATGGAAAAAAGCTTTTGGCCACAGGATGTCGTATTCCGCCGCTTTCGCGGACAAGTGCCACCGGAGCGCAAAAAAGCGACTTATTGTTAGTGCAACTTAGTGATACTAACGTAGTTTTTAAGTTTTATTTACTAACACAATTGTTACATGTATACTTAAGTTAAGGTATTTATCTATGGGTCTTTGTTACATGAAAATAAATGGTTTTATTATTATTATAGACCTGTAGGGGCTGTAGGGAGGGACATTATTATGACCTACATTGCCAAAGCCTAGTTTCCTAGTTTCTCTGCGCCCTGCGGGCAATGGTGGCAGAGGTCAAACGGTAGTCGCTCTACGTTAATCTGGGTCACTGAATCGAACCCCCAACAGGTAGGTGTTACATAGGTTTTATTATCATGGACGAAGAATCGTGCAATAGCTGTATAGGTGTAATTATGAGATTATACTCGTGGTCTATGTATGTGGGATAGATCAAACATAGAACCTGAACAAGAGAATTATTTTCTTGATATTCAAGATATTTATTTGTATGGATAGACCAACAAAAGAATGCACTATCCCTGTTTAGATAAAAAGAATTTGCTAGAGTGGAGATAGACTGTGCATTCGCACGGTTGGTGTAAACCGACCTTCAAAAATCAATCGAAGTAGAGCTCTTAATGAAAGGGCACAGCCTAGAGGTAGTTGCCGCCGTGCGATTCTGTGACCATCTCACCGTGAAAACTTGGGTGAAGTGAGCGTGGAGTGAGCTGTCATTAGGTATTAACACTATTGACACTGCTCACTTCACTTATGATTTCACGGTGAGATTTTTACAGAATCGACCGGCAGAAGGTGCTAAATCACCACACTATTTCTACCTGTGATTTCTACCATCATGAAATTATAGGAACAGGTACTTAGGTCTTGACTTTTGGTCTGAATTGCAGGTTTCATACACTGTGGCTGTAGTATGTAAATCTAACCACCTTATACGAAGTGCACCGGTTTGCTAACCTATAAAGCACTAGGAAGTAGTGAAGGGCGGGCGTTTTGGGGGACTGTCTTTTGTAATTTTGACGTTCGAAAAGTGCTGATTCTCAGCCTAGTTGGAATAAATGACTTTTGATTTTGATTTGATTTTATAACAAAATACCGTTTTAGACTGATCGGCAGATTAAATTAACTCTTCATACTTACCATTTCCAGGTGCGCAAGCGTTCTCCCGGAAGCACCCCCTGTCATGTTGGCTGTCCACTATGCTGGTGATCTTCGCGGGCGGCATGGTGGTCAACGGGCTGCTCGGGGAACCCATGCTAGCACCGCTCAAGAACACGCCGCAACTCGTTATTGGAACTGTCACATGGTATGTTATTTCCATAAAAATAAAAAATAAATCATAGGTGTGTTTTCGATGTATGCGTACAGGCAGGGATGTCGACACGCAAACTGTTACTATGGATTCAGTAGGCACAGACGCCAGCACATCAAGCTACTACAATCTGTCAAATTTCTTTAATAGATTTTCAACTTTATCGCCGAAGCATTAGGTTCAAAGTTGATTGAAAAAATTTGTCAGTTTCGGGTAGCTTGATGTGCTGGCGTCTGTACATGATTCTGAACCCCTCCAATTTTTCGTCAGTTATTAAATAAAAAACTAGGGGGGCCCGTGGCTAAATAATAACAGCCGCACAGGTCGATCGATCAGGGTAACCTATGCTTGCCGTGGTTGGTCTGTGGATGGGTGACCATCTTTACATACCGAGACTCCTCCGTGCCTCGGAAAGCACGTTAAGCCGTTGGTCCCGGCTCTCATTCGTGGATCTTTGATAGTCGTTACGGGTAGTCAGGAGCCCGAAAGTCTGACAACCAGTCTTACCTAGGGGTATCGTATTACCCAGTAACTGGGTTGTGGAGGTCAGATAGGCAGTCGCTCCATGTGAAATACTGGTATTCAGCTGCATCCGGTTAGACTGGAAGCGGACCCCAACATAGTTGGGAAAAGGCTAGGCGGATGATGACATTAAGTAAAAAAAACTAGCCGTTCCATACATTTTGACCGTGTGGGTATTCCACAAGAATCATGTGTTGAATGAATTATAGTTTGCGCATCGACGTCCCTGTCACCCTGTACTAAAAGGTGGTGAAAAAATATTTAAAGTATGTACAGACGCCAGCACATCAAGCTACCCGAAACTGTCAGATTTTCCCAATCAACTTTGAACCTTATGCTTTAGCGATAAAGTTGAAAATCTATTAAAGAAATCTGACAGATTGTAGTAGCTTGATGTGCTGGCGTCTGTAAATTATAAAACATATACTTTTAAGCTACATATAAAAGACACAGGTGCACTCTCTTCTCTTCCCTCCCTCTCATAGTCCCCTAGTCATAGTCCGTGATAGTCGTTTGAGCAATAAGTAAATACTTACCTATCTCCATTAAGTACCTCAAGTTGTGATCGTTCAATGAACGAAATGTCGAAGTGGAAATAGAAAAAATACACAAAAACAGACAAAAGTCCTGAATGTCAAATGAAGAAATAGATAAATTAATGGAGCATGTTTGTTTAAGAAAAAAAAAAAAAGTGTCTGAAAACTTATTTTAATTTGTGTCTGTTTCCACTTCGACATTTCGTTCATTGAACGTTCGAAACTTAAGGTACATCCTATCTACTGAGAATCATAAAAATATGCGAAAGACTGGAATCCTCTCGCTTTGCTTTTTGGTGTAAAGCTTAGGTACCTATTATTTAAATCAATGGTAAACGTCGTGGAACATTGAAAATTGTTTGGGTGTAACAATTCATAAATGGCTAAGCTAACTTGCTTCAACCAGTTTTGCAGTCAGTGGCGCCGATTCCCTTGTACACAAACTAAACTAAAAAACTCATTGCATCTTTTTCTTTCAATTTTATTAAGAAAAGGACAGATTAGTTTAGTCCTGTCAAATTACTCAACGCCTGACGTTTGAAGTATTTTTATTATTAATGACGTCTAAACTTGTCTATGGAGTATCTGAAGTTGACAGGACTAAACTAATAAATTTGTCTTCTGTCCTTTTCTTATGAAATAGAAAGAAAAAGATGCACTGAACTTTTTAGTTTAGTTTGTGAACAAGCGAATCGGCGCCAATATTTTAGTCACAACTGCGTACTGGCCGTATATCGATGTCGTGAAATGAATGAGCATCACATCACGACATTACGCTATTCATTGCCTTATGTAGGACACGTTATTAAAGTTCGTATTGCCAGTAAGTGCTCACCAATTACGGAAGGTAATTTTTTATAACTGATTATGTTCTTAGTATCAATACTAAGATCTAGATACTTGCGCCAACGCAAGACCTAAGTAATTAAATTGCAATAGTTCTTTATCATGTTAATCAATAAACTCAGCTTATCGCAGTTCGCTGTTGGACATAGGGTTTTACCAAGCTGCGCCACAACACCCTTTTTTTTTGGGGTGGGAAGTTATCAAATAACTTCTCCCGCTCTAGGCGGAGCGGGCGGGCGTATCAGACTTTTACTGACTAAAACCCACCCGTGTTCCTTCAGTTGCTTGTGCCAAGGGCCACGGTAACTCTTTCAAACAACCCGCGACCCTGGCAAGCATCGGCCCTTGCGGACCCCGTCAGTTACTGCTGACATCTCTTTGAGGCGCGCGTGGAAAACTATGCGCCGTCGAACCGGGCCTGGTCCATAACGGAGCGCGAACTGCCCATTGCTCGCCGTCCGCAAGCCCGCGCCTGCGGTGGCCGGGAGTCAGCATTTAACTCCCGACGCCCAGGGCGTCTCCTGCGGCGACTAGGGGCATGAGGACGCAAAGATTGCCTCTCCCTCACGCACGCCTCAACATCCTGTCCTCCGCTTTCCGCATCCCAGCCACCTTCTTAAGGTCGTCGGGTCGTCGTCGGTGTTTATCGCATAGTTCATATTACACATCAGTACGACGCCTGTCATAAACTTTAATTAACAACATGCACTTAGACACAGAACTTGCAATGGACGCTGGCCAAAATTATAATATAAGATTAGATATATATGGAAATGGAATGAGATGAATATTAGGAAGGATATAATATGTAGGCTGAATTCCAAAATAACGACCTTCAAGAATAATACGGGTATGGATATTAGACAAGACAGGATACAGATAGAGATAAGGGAGCTCTATACTTAGATAAACAGAATAGGGGCTCTAGTTCTCTGTTAATGCATATCTCAATGTCAAGCGTGTTTATGGTTTGCACTGCAAGGATGATAGAATAGAGGGGCTACCTACTTGCTACTTTCCAACTCGAGAACCGACAGTAGCTAAACAAGAGTACCATGTGGCCCAGATATTTAATTGACTGATACATTTAACTTTCGTAGATGCTTAGATAGGCTAGGTTTGTGTTAAAGATGAAGAAGAGCATTCCTTATCTACCTTACTTTGTAGGAATCAGAATCAAGCTGGCCACTAGCTCCCAGGACCAGATTTAAACTTGTTTGTCCTATATGTGTTAACGTTTCGGCGTTGTTTCCAGGTACCTAGTATTCTACACACCATTCGACGTGGGGTATAAAGTGGCAAAGTTTCTACCTGTGAAGGTAGTAGCGTCAGCCATGAAAGAAATCTACCGCGCAAAGAAAGTGTATGACGGAGTCAGCCACGCCGGTAAACTTTATCCCAACGCATACGTCATCATGATTATTGTCGGTAAGTGAGATTATCTCTGCTAGTCTAATAATCTGGTAGTCTGAATACTGATAATGTTTGGTTTCGCTAAATAAATGTTTTAATAAGATAAGGTGCATTGATAAAACAAGTTTTTTACCCTCCTCTGGATAAGTATATGTAATGTACTTATGACGGATTTCTCGAAACTTATCTATCATACATAAAGGCGCCGATTCCCTTGTCCATAAACTAAACTAAATTTAAGTTCAGTGCATTTTTTCTTTCAATTTCGTTATGAAAAGGACAGAAGATAAATATTAGTTTAGTCCTGTCAAATTAGTCAGCGCCTGACGTAAATTGACGTATTTTTAGTAGCCAATATTATAATCACGTGTAAACTTGTCTATGGAGTATATTAATTTGACAGGACTAAACTAATATTTATCTTCTGCCCTTTTCTTAATGAAATAGAAAGAAAAAGATGCATTGAACTTTTTAGTTTAGTTTGTGAATAAGGTAATCGGCGCCAATATTGGATTTTTGGCCTGTTTAGGAACCTATAAGCCAAGGCCACAGAATCATTTAGATTTTAATCTAATCTAACTAGTAATTATGGTAAGCGTAAAACACTCACAGTAGGATGGCTTTCATTTTGACAGTTCAACTAAATTCATTGCGTTATTTACGTTGTTGAGCAGACAAATTTTTCGAACATATGAAGCAATGGATTAGTGCGCAATGCAATATCCTTCGAAATTATTCAAATTGTGATTGATAGTGTGTTACGCAGTTAGGGTGTTGTATTGTCCCACAGCAAGGCTTCCCTCGCCCTTTTCCACACAAATCTGTCTTTTGTTCAAAAACACATTCTAGAAATTAATAATTACAATAAATATTTCGCCATTTCCTGCAGAACGTAGTTCATCTTAATCTTTGGTATTTCTTTGAAGTGTTCGAAAATATTTTTCCTTTTACCAAAACTTTAAATCAATTTTCAGGTACCCTGAAGGGCAACGGTGCAGGCTTCACCAAATTGATAGAGCGACTCATCCGCGGAGCCTGGACACCAACTGCAATGGAAACCATGCAGCCTAGCTTGTAAGTATTGACAATCCATGAATCTCAATTAACGATCTTTGGGTTTGGGTTGTATTTTACAGGCTGGTCTCCACGCGTTTTTGCTATGAACTTAAGAGGTTGAATGATGCTGCAGACTGTCTGCAGTTTTTTACAACAACAACAGCAAAACAAAGATCACTATGATTTTGACAGTGATGCAAAATCTGTGGTGAAGTAACTGTGAAAGGACCAAAGAACATATTTACTCTAAGGACTGTTTGGTATCTTTACTTCAACAGTGTTCTTAGCTGAGCTCCCTCCTTCTTACCTATTTCAAGTTTTTATCATGGCCTCATCTATAATGTCTCTTAAAATGTTGTGCTTATAAAAGAAAATTGATCTTGAACTTTCGCTGTAGCCAATAATCGACTGCCTTCTCGTAATCCACCTGATAACTGTACCTAACACCAAATAAAAACAGTAACATCTGGCTTTTTAAGTTACTTTACTGCATGCAGGTCCTTGCCGAACCACCAAAGGTAACACTTTTAGCCATCACTAACCATAGACAATAAGCTCGCTGTTTAACACGGGATAAGCACTAGGTAAGCACGCGACTCATAAGTAGTGCAGGGATAAGCTAAATGTTCTATATTTAAATTCTTTTGTTTTCTTTTTCAGCTACACGAAGGCCTCTCTGGTTGCGTCCATTATCTTCGTGTTGGACAAGAAGACTGACCTCATTTCTGCGCCGCATGCTCTCGTGTACTTCGGCATAGTGATATTCTTCGTTTACTTTAAGGTACGTAATATTTTAGTCGGTCTTTCGAAAAAAATTGCCAGCAATAAAAATAATGTTTAGTTGTATAGAGTGACGAATTTGCAATAAAACATAAATTATAATTCAGTTCAGAAAACTTCGTGCAAGAACATGTCTTATAATCAACCATTCGGAGATGATATGACATCCACAAATCCGCACTGGGCCCACTTCTTCTCACAGGGAGGTGGCGTTCTAAGTCCCCGATAGTGCAAACAATATAGGCCAATTATGCTACGTTCAGCTCAGTATGGCTGTGGACTGTTGAGCCTTGTTTTGGCTTCATTATCCACAGCTGTACATACGCCATCTCTCGACCTACTCTCACCTTTGATAATAATTGTATTTATTTCCCTCAGCTATCATCAATTCTCCTGGGCATCCACGATCCCTTCGTGCCCTTCGAGAACCTATTTTGCGCGCTGTTCTGCGGCGGTATCTGGGACTCTCTCGCCAAGCTGCTTGGCAAGGGACAGCCCAAGGAGGAGACTAAGGATACTAAGAAAACTAATTAGCCAATAACATCAGGTACGTAGTAGGTACATATATTTCTTTTAACTATCTATGAATATCTGATGAGCGTTAGAAGAACTCTACGAGTGACCATGCTCATAGATATAAGAATATTTATAGATCAAATAACTACGTTCAGCAAATTCTGGGCTGGCGAAATCGCCGCGCCAGCAGCATCTCCGTGTTTTGTGAAAGGTCCTGGTACAGATTTGTTGAAGGGCATTTTTTATACTGCAGCGTAAAGCTCCATTAATTTATGAATCAAGTTAATAAGTAGAAAGACGACACCAGCCGTGCGATTCTCTAACCATCTCACCGCGAAAGCTTGGGTGAAGTGAGCGTCATTCGCTAGGGATTAACACTATTAAGTGCTCACTTCACTTATGATTTCACGGTGAGATTTTTGCAGAATAGACCGACAGTACTTATTTTTATTTTGCCATTTTATTTACAGGCGTCACAAACATTTTGGCGTGGTGTGGTCAATAATAATTCTAACCAAAGTTTTTATTGTTTTCAGGTCGCATTTTATACTCTGCAATATTTGCGCTACGTAATCAACTGACACCGACAATACAAAATGCGACGGTTTTATTGATAAGCAGTAAAATAATAGGTACTATAAAAAGGAAAAAAGAAAAAAAATAGTAAAACCCTTAAATCCTAAAAAAATGGCACAACGACCAAAGTTTGATTTCATTAGTTTTAAGATCTACTAGTCTTAAAGTGTATAATGTTTTAGTGAATGACGTGGTATATAATGAGTTTTTGTTATGTACTTAGAGGGGGTGTAAGTAGTTGATATTTAGTTATTCAGTTCCTGTAAGCAACTCTTTGCCAAAAATTGTGATACATTTAGTATTTACCCACAGTATCAACTATGCTATAAAAACTTGCCATAATAATTTATAATACCAACCAATAATATTTATAATGTAAGCATAATAAAATTAGTAAAAATCTGATAGGTGCTTGGTACCATACAGTATAATACCAGTGTTCCCTGAGTGAAAAAAAAAAAAAAAACCATCGAGCATTGTAAATTTATTTTTATATTTTAGTTCACGAAACGAAAATCGACTAAGCCGACTTCCTTTACATTTTAAATAAACAACTGGGAAAATGGCTACCATTTCCCGCGCAAAAATTTAGTTAAGTTATAGATTTATGAATATTCTGACCGATTCGCGTGGGTGCACGCGATGAGGAGCATTTTATTCGTGTACAAGTAAATATCATATCAAAATAAAATAAATGATTTATTAGAATAGAATTTGAATTTTGATTGTAGTAGAAAGGTCTGACCGAGTTGCTGGGTGCATTGCAATGAGGAACACATCTTTCAACACGTTAAACGTTTCATGACATCTATGCTATTCTTATTCAATGATATCTGGGTATGCTAAAGGAAGCAATAAATTGTTTTTATTAATTTTGTAGTTTTTGTTAAAACTGTTTTCGTTCCCATTTGTCAACACAACGGCCTTACTAACGGTTAGAATAGACCTCAACCTCGGGAAATGAATGGCTGGCGAGCGGCGAGCGCGGGAGGAAAAAGTTTGAACTTCGAACTCCGGTTGCACTATTCTCACATTGTAGCGGCTGCAGAGCGTAGCTAACCCAAATGTGATTTCACATTTTAGCGGCGGCAGAGCGTAGCCAACCCAAATGCTGCTGTCAAATGCTTCGAGGACCTAATGCTAGTAGATTATAATTATAGGCCTGTATTTCTTGCCATAGGTACTACTTACCTACACGGTTCCGTGCGTCCTATACACTGCGAGGCGTGTGGCGCATCGCATGCGAAGCACATGCCTCTCAATATGCGTACTTGCATTTTAATAGACTTAGTAAGTACGCAACTTGCGACGCATGTGCTTCGTAAGTGCTAGGTAAGTGTGTATCCACTAATCCACCTTTTCCTGCAATAAACATATTTTCTCTTTTATTTCTCTGACGTTGTCGTAAGCCCAACGCGCTTTCAAACGTCTCAGGTTTTTTAAACGATCCTTGACCATCATTCGGTCAAAACTGTAATCCATCAGCCACAGCATACCTACAGCTATCGCCTTGTCACCGAAACAAACCATAGATATAAAAAATCAGCCTAGCCTTTTCCCAACATGTTGGGGTCGGCTTCCAGTCTATCCGGATGCAACTGAATACCCGTATTTTACATGTAGCGACTGCCTATCTGACCTCCACAACACAGCTACTGGGTAACGTAACACGATACCCCTTGGTAAGGCTGGTTGTTAAACTTTCGGGCTTCTCTCGACCTCGACCCGTAACGACTGTCAAAGATCCAAAAATGACAGCCGGGACCAACAGCTTAACGTACTTTTTATGGCACTTAACCATAGATACAAGAATTTTATGTTTCTATGAGTTGAACACGATGGAAGCAAGACTTGAAATAAACGAGCACGAGCTACCCGCCAAGAGTGCACTCAGCAGAGAACTAAGACTTAGAAACTACTGGTAAGGAGTAGGTATTCTATTTATATAATTTTATTCTGTTCGTGAAAGTTAGAGCTAACTTCCCTCTATATTATTTTACTCTTTGGAGCTAACTTATTACAGTGTTCTTAAAAATATGAAATGTAAGGCCAATTATAACAAGTTTCTGCGGATAAACAGACAAATAAAAACGAAAAAAGTTTGGAACAAATACCTAAAACATACATTAGAAAATAAATACTAGTAGGTATGTACTAGATCGTTAAAATACATACCAATAATCTTTTAAGAAAACAATTATTTTTCCGAGAATAAGCTTTTTACCAACATATGCCTAAGTAGAGAAACGTAATAAATTTAAAATGAACCCTTACTGGGTCCGCGTGGAAGATTATAGCCCACTCTGGGAACATTGTAGGCGGATTATGCATGAATATAATTGAGGAGCGTCGGAACAAAAACCGATATGTCTTAATTAAGACATTTTTTTTTTTTTTTCTGTTACAAAATGTTTAATTATACACCCTTCAGGAAAGAAATCAATTAAAAAACAGTTACATCTTAAAAAAAATATCAAAATACTGTGGTCAAATCAAAACCCGACAAATACATTTTTAAATTCAACATGTTCTTGTTGTTGGATTAAAAACCGATAATTCTTATTAAGTTTTACATAATTCAACAATGGTCGGTTCAAATTCAATTCAGTTCAATACCGACATATCCATGTTGGCTTCGTCAAAAACCGATATATCCAAATGATCGCGTCAAAAACCGATATATATCTATCTAAAGTAAATTAAGAATCTACCCTCCGTCAAGTTTCACACATCAATCGATGTCACTTTAACTGCAAATTGACATGCTATAAATTTCCACTTTTGTAACATTAAAAAACTTACAAGCTTTTTTTTAATTTGTGAAAAATATGGTAAATTCGATATATATATCGGTTTTCGTTCCGACGCTCTTCAATTATCATGTTCATTAAGTATACATAGCCAGTTTAGTATGGTCTTATTGTCTGGCACTTCGCCTAGGTAACCAAGCCACAAAGTCAAATGACACAAGACTATTGAGCTCCAGACAGCAGTGCCAGCGGTAATGGCCCCGACTTACAAGGTTATGGGTTCGAACATAGGCAGACACACTCTGTGTCAATAATTTCATCAACTCTGCTCTCAAAACGGTGAACCGGTATGTCCTAGAACCAAAAATTCGACTAGTTACCAACCAGCACTGGGCCCGCGTGGTAGATTACAGCCCACTCCCTCTCACTGATAGGAGGTCTGAGTCCCAGCAGTGGGGACATTACCTATGGGCTGATTATGCTATTGAGTTTGCAAACCGGATCCTGACACAAATAAACAGTGATTCACTAGCGCTTTGAAGAGCGATATAATAGAAAGAATAATTAATAATTTGGAATTTTAAAAGATAAACTATCTTGATAAACATTAGAAATAATGCTTCAAGTGAAATAAACGTTATCCGATAAGTTGATTGGATGAAGCAAAAACACAGTTAGGTATAATACTAACCAATAAAATCATTAGGCAGTAGTGATTGTAAGAACAATATTCCTAACCCTACCGAGTACCGACAGAAAGTATTGAACATCAGCGGGGTAATTGCGTAACACTATAGTATAAGTAGCAATGGCTTTCATTTTGACAGTTCAACAACATTCATTGCATTATTTACGTTGCTGAGCAGACAAATATTTCGAAAATATGAAGCAATGGCTTAGCAATATCGTTCAAAATGTGTGTTACGGAATTAGGGTCCCACCAACCACCGTTTTTGAAGCTCTTTCCAGTGGAAAAGGTAAATGGTACACCATTATATCGGTGAATAAGCCACCTATTTATGTATTTGTGTACGTTTTTTATTTATAATTCAATCATTTTAATACTTTTTTTATCATTGTTCGGCTCAAACAAAGCACCTGCCATCTAATCTCTTCACCACCCGTGGCTGACTGGTAGATAATGCTTTGTACCTTTTTATGAGCGAAAAGATTAAATAAATAAATAAACACCAAGAAATATATATTATATGTATTTTTTACCAAAAACCTTCCAGAAATATGTCCCTCTCTGCTCTTCCCATCCCAGATAATGCGGTCACATAACTGCTATCAAATAAATATATATGAAATAAGACCTTATCAAATACACAATATTATATGATTAATACCCCCCCCCCCCCCCCCCCCCGGGACTTTTGCCTAGTTTTAATACACCTTAGCACCTAGTACATACGATATGTCTACGGGAAATAACGTAGGTTTTACAGCCCGACACTATGCAGATGCTTCTGATTATGCTTAATCATGAGTCAGCGAAACTTCACAGAGTTGATGGGTATACGATGTAAGTATGGTATGAGTTGATATGGGACTGTTCATTTATTACGTAAGACGATTTGAGGATTTTTTCTTTGCAATTATGGTAGATATCAGTATTTACCATAATTACGAAGAAAAAAAATTCAAAAACTATTTTTTGCTTATTTTTGAGATCTTAGGGTGCGTTTCCACAGAAACGGAGTTGGGCGGAGCGGAGCGGAGACGTGTAGGAATCGTCCAATCACAGACGAGACGAGTGATGCGATGATGATTTCAACCATTGTGATTAGTCGATTCCTACACGTCTCTGCTCCGCTTCGCCCAGCTACGCTTCTGTGGAAACGCACCCTTACGTAAGAACAATGTAGACCGCTCCCACTCCCACGTAAGAAAAAATAAGACTAGTTTGAACGCCCTCCCCTCAAATCGTCTTACGTAATAAATGAACAGTCCCTATCTAATGACGATAAAACACAGTGTTATTTATTTTATTTATACATACTTTGTCCAATACAAAGGGACAAAGACGAGCGTTTCATCAGCTAATTCAGTTTGACATCCTGAATACCGTGTTATTTTCTATCGGTCACCACCACAGATAAAGATAAAACGCACAGCTTTGGAACTTTACGACCGCGCTTTAGCGCAGAGCGCATATAAAACAACGCCGTAAATAAAATGTAAAAAAAGAAGTTTTACAAATTAATTAATACTGGTACTTAACTGTTGTTTCATTCATTATGTCTTCCTACACCATTCCTAGTAAATTTTTATCGTGAAAACGCTCGAAATTTAAGAATTTATTCCAAAAAACATTTCGTCAGTCTTTCCTAGAACATTGAAAGCTAGGAAAAACGGGCTCGTCCGGGATTTGAACCCGGGACCTCTCGCACCCGAAGCGAGAATCATACCTCTAGACCAACGAGCCACACTGACATGTAGAAACAACCCCTATTTACCAACCCCTAGCTCTGTTGAATAAAATCAATACTCCCTTCTCTCACGTCGCGACGGCACGTTATGAATAGGTAGATTTGTAGGTAATAATAAAAAAAATACTCGGACGCAAGGGTGTTATTGGGGTGGCTCAGGGTATGCCTACTTACCTAGTAATAGGTAATAGGTAACACGGGCTGGTGTCCGCAACTCCACGTCAATGCGCGTATTTTGCGTACTTACCTAGTATTGTCGGTAAATTGCTTTTTTTTTTTTGTGTAAGCATTAGTACCTAATACTTAGGTAGTCAAACTGTAGTCAAATGGAATATCTATCTTGTGAAAAGGTATTAAAGGTACTTACTCACCTGTATATTTTTTAAAGGTAGCTTAAAATAAAAACCTAAGCCTGAGGGCGTCTTCATCATCATTGCCTAGCTTTTTCCCGTTGGGGTCGGCTTCCAGTCTAACCGGATGCAGCTGAATACCAGTATTTTACATGGAGCGACTGCCTATCTGACCTCCACAACCCAGTTACTGGGTAATACGATACCCGTAGGTAAGACTGGTTGTCAGATTTTCGGGACTACCCGTAACGACTGTCAAAGATCTACAAATGACAGCCGGGACCAACAGCTTAACGTGCTTTCCGAGGCACGGAGGGGTCTCGGTATGTAAAGATGGTCACCCATCCACAGACCAACCGCGGCAAACGTAGCTTAACCTGATCGATCGACCTGTGCGGCTGTAATTCAAACTTTCTTACGCTTTTTGCAATTTGCAGCTCAGTATCAGGTAGTATGTTGAACAAAATAGGCATCGCGACCGTAACAAGTATGTATTTACATAATTATAAACTTTAAAATCATCAATACGACCCTCTAAGTTCATACAACGCTATTGAATGACTATTTTATGAGAAATTAATAGGGTTATACTGACCTGCAAATGGCAAAAAAACGTAAGAAAATTTGAATTTCGCGAGCTAGTCGGAGCTTCCCCTAAACACACTTAGCAGGGCATTAGGATGCCCAATAATAAAAATGGCGTGCACATACCGCATTATGGCGTTCATGTACAGACGCCAGCACATGAAGCTACTACAATCTGTCAGATTTCTTTAATAGATTTTCAACTTTATCGCTAAATCATAAGGTTCAAAGTTGATTGGGAAAATCTGACATTTTCGGGTAGCTTGAGGTGCTGGCGTCTGTGCCACTGAAAATCAGCGTAGCACAGCATCATGATGAGTGGAAGCCTTCTTGTCACAGTCATGACGTGCAGCTGTTGACTGTTGTGCTGTTTTGTGCTCGGGATTATAGATATATTTTGTTATATTTTTCTTTATTTATCATTACAGTTTATTTATTTATTATTTATATTAAGTATACTTTAGTCAAAGTATAACTTTATACAGCTATGCTTTAGTGTATACCACAAAAATATACAAAATTAAAAAGAGGCATTTTCTTTTCAGAAAGAAAACGCGCTGTTAGCCTGACAAGTGTTTAGCCGGAACTCCGGTAGCGGTTATCGTACGTTCGATTACTACTACATCATACTTACTTACTTTAAATATCACAAATAGATAATGGACAGGTAAATATAATGAAGATTACGATTACTGTTATCAATTAAGTAAATAAATAGATTTCTGATTAGGTTTTTAGTCAAAAACTTGGTTTATGAAGTTAAAGCGTTAAGACCACCCATTGTGTCACCCTTTGTAAAATGTAGTATATTTATGTCTGTAATTTATATGGTGTACACTATAAAGAGTAGGTATCCTATTCTATTCTATTCTTAAAGAAAATCTTAGAGAAAATTGTAAGTAGGTAGGTAGATAAGTACCTGTACTGGGTAATTGCGTATCACACTATCAGTAGCAATGAGTTTCATTTTGACAGTTCAACAACATTCATTGCGTTACCTACGTTGTTGAGCAGGCACACTTTTCGAACATATGGAGCAATGGATTAAAGGATTTAAATTGAGAGTAATAGTGTGTTACGCAATTGGGGTGCTGCATAGCTAATCACGACCCTCCGAATTAAAAATATCACATTTTCGGTTACCTCATTTGCCTAGTTTCGACAGCAAATAGCGGTCGTCTAGTTGGTTTAAACTGTTTTCGCGTTGCGGATTTTTAACAGTGCTTAGAGGACTCCTTCGATAACATTATTATTGATGTTCGATTCGGCACGGAAGCGTATCGAATGGATTTTTATAGCTATGCAGCTCAGTTTCTCAGTTTAGTTGAATTTTTGATTATTGATTTCGTTGAGTTGTTGAGCTTCATAAATTATGGATATGTTGCAAATAACTTATAATACGTTAACATAAAGTCAGCAGAACAGAGTCGATTGAACGAGGTCAAGGACTTATAAAAATTCGGGGCCTAAACACGTACTATTCTATGTCCCATATCGCAGAGACCGCTTTTCATGAAGCTAAAAATTGCCTACGTAGGCTACGTGCAGTTAAAATCACGGATATCGATTAACATCATCTGCCTAGCCTTTTCCCAACTATGGTTGGGGTCGGCTTCCAGTCTAACCGGATGCAGCTGAATACCAGTATTTTACATAGAGCGACTGCCCATTTGACCTCCACAACCCAATTACTGGGTAATACGATACTCCTTGGTAAGACTGGTTGTCGGACTTTCGGGCTTCTGACTACCCGTAACGACTGTCAAAGATCAACGAATGACAACCGGGACCAACGGCTTATCGTGCTTTCAGAGGTACGGAGGGTCTCAGTATGTAAAGATGGTCACCCATCCACAGACCAACCGCGGCAAACGTAGCTTAACCTGATCGATCGACCTGTACGGCTGTTATTATTTAGCCACGGGCCCCTCTACGTTCGCTAGGCTACGTTCAGTTAACAAATTAGTTTTATTTTCAGCACTAGCTTCTGCCAGCGCTATATCGTTTTCACATAGCGTTCTTTCTTTTCTTTTTGCTCGGTTCCTAAAAGTCGTAGCGTGATATTAAGTAACCTATAACATATAACCTTCTTCGATAATTGGGCTATCAATAACAAATAGAATTTTTCAAATCCAACGGGTAGTCCCAGAGATTGGAGCGTTGAAACCATAGACATATATATATGGACTGGAAATACCTACGAAAAAAGGGTGCCTACCTACAACTCATATTGTCTCAAAAAATGGCTGCCATTGCTAGGGTTGTATCAATCAAGGAACATTGGTGTTACTATAACGAATATCGATACTAAATACGAGTCGTACTAGTTATCACGTTTGGATCATATTAATATAGTATACTAACTTATAGTCCGTTCTAACTAAGGTTGCCTACTTTATAGTAACGTATCCTAGTTTATTTTCGATAAACATACTTTATAATTTTGCATAAAAATACAGTATGCGAAAATACTTTATTTCTAATCTTTTGTTATGCGTAAAAGACTCATATGAACTATTTATCGATAGTAATAAAAAAAGTAATAAAAAATTGGTAGTAATATTATGATAAGCAATATACGTATGATTTTTTTGCAGGCCTGTTGGTCTAGTGGTCAGTGGCCCTGACTACTATACGCAAGGTCGCGGGTTCGATTCCCACCCAGGACAAATGTTTGTGTGATGAGCACGATCATTTGTTCTTTGTCTGGGTGTAATTTATCTATAATATGTATGTATTTAGAAATATATATGTATGTTTATCAGCTGTCTTAGTACTCATAGCACAAGCTCTGCTTAGTTTGGGACTAGATGGCGTTGTGTGAAAGTTGTGGAATATGGGTTATTTATTTATTATTATTTTTATATATGTAATTAATATATATCTATTTATTTATTTCAGGCCAAACGGCCAGGCTATTATTAATCAATCATTTTAATACACATTTACCAAAAATGCTGTGGGAACAGAGTTATCATGTAATCTCATTACATCAAGTGTTCTATTGAAACAGCTTTCTTCAAAGTGAACAGAGGTACATTCTTTATGTCGGGGATTAATATTTTCTTCACCAATAGCCTCTAACCACTTTTTCTTTAGTCCTTCCTTTTTAGGAAACCTATAAAAAGTGCAAGTATTTTTATCAATAAATAATTTTGGTTACAGCTATATTATATTAGCATATGAAACTAAAATCAATAGGAAACGTCAGAAGCTATGTGCACGGTTCCAATAGGTGGTTTCTATGGAGAAGAGTCGGCAAGAAACTCCACGGTTACTCAAAATAATTGGCTTTTACAATGTTAATAGGTAGGGGAGGACAGTGTAGGCCTGTCAACAAGTACCAGGTACTTAACAAAATAGAAGACATTGTAAAAGCCAATTGTTTTTAAAAGAGTAACCGTGGAGTTTCTCGCTGGTTCTTCTGCATAGGAAACCACCATTTGGAACCGTGCATCTAGCTTCTGACGTTTCATAAGTGCCCATGTAGGTTTATGTGAAAGAAAATATTTTGATTTTGGTGCTGTGAACCACGGGCCGGACCTAGCAAGGTCAATCAGAGCTAATAAGACGCAGGACTATTTATGTTAACATAGCAGAATATACCGATATCGTTCCAGCGGAGGAACTAGTTCCGGAAACTATTAGGCAACGGTACAACACTATTCTATTATGACATATTATTGTAGACAAACGAATGAATTAACAAAATAATAAAAAGGTCTGTTATACGGAAATTCACCCAAATATCAATACTTTAGCCATAAATTCATGATCGCGTTACAATTATATCATCGAATGTCTATTATTGTATGTGTTATTGCATGAAAACCGGCTACTAACCTGTGCAAAGAAAGTTGAGATTGATTTTCATTCTTCCTTGCACCACACTTCACAATACAACACACAGGCATGTTGAATTGCTGTTTTTCAACATTTACATGCAGTTTTAAAGGTAAAGTCCTCGTAATTTTCTCGCAAATCTCAATAATACAAAAAATAAACAACCATTTGACAGCTGAACTACCACGAAACTTGGCGACAAAGATGGCTGCTCTGGCACCTACCTACAACCGTGTATAGAATAACAGGGCATCTCCTGTTATATCCCATCTCAATGGTTGAAACAAACTTGTGTTGTCATCTGACATTATGCTGAGCTGAGGCCCTTTTGGCACGTCTTTGTTTTCTGTTTTATGGTTTTAATCTGTATTTATTTTGCTGTAATGCCAGTACAGACATTTTTCTTTCTTTATTTCTTTTCAAACTTCAGCTTTATTAGTCTAGTATAGAAACATATTTTCAGTAACGAACTTGATTTCAGCAGCCCTTTCCACAAAGTCGACGTGGCCAAAACAAAAGTGACGAAATCTTGAAAACAACACATGGACACAGTTATTCAGTAAATAAACTTATCAGAAATATATGTCAACCTACTAATCTAGTGCCTTTTTTGCGACACCAAAAACCTATGAATGAAGAATGATAAAACATGTTTTTTTTTTTTGTCACAGTTCTGTTCCGTGACCATTCATTTAGTAACGGAAGCTTTTGGAATTTCGGATGTAGGAACGATGAAACAGTCAAGTTTTTAGATAACTTACGGTATTCTGATGTTATTAGCATAGATAGATTGTATGTATAGCTCGTTATGAGGTCACTGTCGCTGGCTAGCGGGCCGCAGTCACACCGATACGAACGCGGCCTTTCTTTCAATGAGGATTTTATCGACTTTCTCGTAGAAAATCCTCTATGTGAAAGCCTACGAATAATAAAAGCTTGGTTGTCGTGGTTAAAATAACCGAGTGACCGTCTGACTTAACCGGTTAAATCCCGTAATTACCTACAGAAACAATTAATGTGTCTCGCGTGGATTCACGTCGACATCTTCTTCTTCAGCCTTTCCCCACCCAATGCTGAGGGTAGGCATCCTGCAATGCACGTCACTCTTCTTCGTCTCTAGCCTTTTTAAGCCAGAGTGGATGGACATACGAAGGGTTAAATCATTTCTAATGGACTAGCTAACTACTAACTTTAGAAAGCTCTAAAACTCTCTCTCAGTACCTGAAGAGAGTTTTAACTTAACTGTTCAGGTTAGGTTAATTTGAAGGTCCTATCGTGTCAGGTCTTATTCCAGTTTTTTTGATCGGAGAAAATTTAATAATAAATTATAGTAAATTAGATAAACCTATGTAGGTTTGTTTTTTTTGCGTACAAAGGCATTACAAAAAGCCATGCTAATCTGTAAAAATCTCACCGTGAAACAGGTGAAGTGAAAAAAATTAGCTGTTCCCTGTATTTTGAGGAGTTATGCGAACATAAATGTAGGGAACAGATGATTTTTTTTTGCGATTTCAAGTTTGGTCTCATTGTAAAATTTGTTCATAATGATGAGTACAATGACCCCAATGTGCGTTATTTAAGTTACACGTTGTATACGAGTATATAGAAGTCACCACGTCTGATATTCGCACTGATAATTCGGTGTGATTGCAATCAAGCAGGTTGCAAACTACACTACAGTGACGTCGACCAAGATACCGAGTATTGCGCGACCGCGGCCCTCAACCCGCCAGATGCGCGAGCGATCAGACTTGGACTGAACGCGCCGCTTATTTTAATAATTTTAATTTAGTTTAAGCTTAGTTTTAACGTAACATAGTGTTAAAATTAGTGTAACATTCAATTAATGGGAATAGTTAATTTAAGGTGAGTGCTTACTTTTTTTTTTTTCTAATGATGCTTGAAAGTGAACGGCGATTTCTGTGAAAACAGTTAAGTTAGATGGGATTCTCTTGCGGGTGAAATGCAGTGTGATCACTTGATCAGTTGCTGTCTTCAGTTGTTTTTCGTAGTGGCATACTTACCTAATTTAAAATAATGCCTTCAGTAAAGTCCCTTTTAGTACCTATAAATTACATATTTCATTCACTGTTTGTGACTACCTACGGTAAATACTTTCTGTCCGGGTGATTGACATCCTACATACATAAACATAATATACATATGCTTTTATTTGGATGAGGTTTCAGTACCTAACGGGCAGGCAAAGGGAAAAACATCGATAAAATTATACTTACCTGCAAAAGTTTGATATGCAATCAATACTAAATGATCTTTCGATTCCAATATTCCCATTATACCTACCATTAGTCACAGTCATCAAGTTACGATAACATTCTACTGAACTAATTTCTTTTGGAATGCTAGTTAACAGAATGAGCAAGTAAACTGCTGTGAGTAAAGTAACACATCTATTTGTAGAGAAACCATTATTAGTTATAATGTTTCTAGTTTAACTGCTTCCACGAAAACCAGTCTAGTGCAAAAGGAAGACTGTTAAAATGGAAGATATATTTTGAAGAGAAATTGATATTTTCTTTTTCACCTGCATTCTGTATAGCTTTATTGTGCTTCGCTCTTAGATCTTATTAAAGAAAGAGCTCTAAACCAGTTTAACGATAAAATGTGGTGCATTTGGGCTAATTAAGTCAGCCGTGCGATTCGAGTGAGCTGTCATTCGCTAGGGATTAACACTATTAAGTGCTCACTTCACTTATGATTTCACGGTGAGATTTTTACAGAATCGACCGGCAGGACTTTACTAGCTATTAGCTAAGTATTCTGCTGTGCCTCCAGCTTGCTTTGTTGGGAATAAGATAGAATATAATCTGTGTCTTATAGATAATAATCTGATGGTCCAGTACAACCATGCTGCGTGCTTGTTTAATATTTGGGTTTACACGAAGGTCCTGTACTCCTGTCGTTGGCCCAGCATCACTTTTGACCACTGAGGTAAAAGCAAAAGAATCATACAATTTTAAGAAGTTAGGAAGATTAGGATAACTTTTACTTTATTCGACAGAATGCTAACACAAATCTTCAGCATCGTCGAAGTATTTAGTTTCAACATTTTGTTCAATTACCTAATCAAGTTCGGATAAGCAATCCGCAGTGTAACATTTACAAGCAATTGCCTATAATGTCCTCTTTTAAACCTTATGCTCTTGTGTGGGACATTGGAATTATGCCGTCATCCTGTGTCCAGTCCTTTTTGTTACCTAAAAGTATTGATGAATCCACCAGATGTGTTTGATTGACTGCCAACTTCTTCGTAATCTCCGAAACTTTGCAACCTAGTTTGTGGGTAATCCTTTTTATCTCCTGACAACGTGTTACCATACGCCATAGTACTACCGAAAAGATGATTTTTAACCCGTTTGCACTAACCAGTCGATAACCAGCAACTAGGTAGGTTCCTACTAACTTTCGCAAAATGGCCGGTCGTTTCAAGCCCAAAGATTTTCCCCTTCATTCAGCTTGCATTTATAAAACAAACATTCCTCATCGCCGACATAACTACACGATATCCTATCATGTAAAATCACAAATAATTGTCTAATAAAAAAACTGCATCGTGAATCGTGAGTCAGGCCGAACGGAAGCATCTTAAGTAACTTGCCATGTGTTATGAATTATTCATATGTCTGCCATGAAGGTATGAACGTCGGTTTAGACTTCAGTTATCCTATTCTGTTTCTCAGAAGGGCTCTCGAATTTGTATTATGTTATTTGTGATAGGTCTGGCTTTTTAAAGTAATTCTTTGCAGATGTGTGTCAATCTAGGCCGTCCGTATCTGCCACAACCGTCTTTCTGGGAGTCTTGTCCGCTATTTCATGAACTCCATTTCTGAAACTAAATCTGTATTACTTAGGTACTTAATAGAACTATGTTTCAAGTCACATTATGCTGTTACGTACTACTAAAACAGACTGAGTAATATTTTAACAGTTTTGCTTATCCTGGGTACCTACCGTATCGTTTGCTGTAGACGACTCGAACGTCTAGTCTCGATGTGTCATTTGTTGACTGTGTGACTTACTACATGCCTAACTGCACCTGCTTCATTGAAGTTCATTGCTTGCCTTTAGTTAATTCAAAATCCTAGTTTTTCTCGTTTCCGAGAAATTCCCTAATATGATTTTATTGAAAAAAAAAATTTAATCTGCGTAACCTTTTCCCAACTATGTTGTAGTCGGCTTCCAGCTTCAGTCTAACCGAATGCTGCTTGATATCAGTATTTTACATGGAGCGATTGCCTATCTGTGCTCCAAAATCCAGTTATTATACTTACTGGGTAACACGTACGATACCCCTTGGTTAGACTGGTTGTCAGACTTTTGGACTTCTGACTAACCGTAACAACTGTCAAAGATCTACTCGAATGACAGCCGGGACCAACGGTTTATCGTGATTTCCGGAGAGGTATGATTATGTACGGACGCCAGCACATCAAGCTACTACAATCTGTCAATTTTCTTTAATAGATTTTCAACTTTATCGCTAAAGCATAACGTTCAAGGCTGATTGGCAAAATTTGACAGTTTCGGGTAGCTTGATGTGCTGGCGTCTGTACCTACCTAATGGATGGTCACCCATCCATGAACAGACCGCGGCAAGCGTAGCTTAATTTTCAAACGACTTGTCCGGCTGTCAACATTTAAAAATTATTAGGTACCTAGTTATCTAATTTTTTAAGTGTTTTCCCCAACTTAAAGAGGCGCACAAAAATTCCCATGTCTATACTTAGTTAACGGTTTCGTCGCACCATTTCAGTCAGACAATTCGTCAGACATTAACAGACGAATCGTGTTGACTGTTGAATGTGGTTTTAAATAAATTATGCTACGAGATCAGCATAACAATCTAACATCTTCGGTTTTTAAATGTATCGAACGAATCCAATTTGGTAAAGTAAGATGGCTGTTTTTGGTAAATATTAGGTCTTTACCTATGAAATTGCCGTTCTGCAGTACTGGCCATTTCAAATCAAAATAATTTTTGTTGGCTAAGAATTCTAATTTCAAATTAATTTTATTTTAAAAACATGGAATTTTGTTTCCAAAAGTAGTCATTTGTTTATTGATTAGTGTTACATTTTCATCGCATTTCAATCTTTTTCGTCATCATGGATACGTTAAAAATTCGAGTAATTATGGAATATGAGTACCGTCGTGGCAGCAACGCGGCACAAGCGGCACGCAACATCAACGACGTTTACGGAGCTAACACTACAAACCAACGCACCACCTGTTATTGGTTTGCTCGCTTCCGTTCTGGAAATTTCGACCTGAAAAATGAACCTCGCGGTCGTCCGAAGACTTTGGTCGACAGTGACGAATTAAAGGCGATTGTGGAAGCTGATGATACACAATCTACGGCTCAATTAGCAGCAGCTTTCGACGTTAGCGTCAAAACAATATTGGTCCATTTGCGTCAAATTGGCAAGGTAAAAAAGCTTGACAAATGGGTGCCCCACGAACTCAATGATCGCCAGCGCGAAGTACGCGTCGAGACGTGCCTTACACTGCTCAACAGACACACAAATAAAGGAATTTTGAGCCGCATTGTTACCTGCGATGAAAAATGGATTCTGTTTGATAACCGCAAGCGCTCAGCAAGTTGGTTGGATCCTAGTTCAGCACCTAAACAATGCCCTAAACGAAAACTTACCCCTAGAAAAGTGATGGTCACTGTTTGGTGGTCTAGCGGCGGTGTGATTCATCACAGCTTCTTACCAAACGGGATGAGCATTACTGCAGATGTGTACTGTGAAGAACTGAACACAATGATGGAGAAGCTGGCACATCTCCAACCAGCATTGGTCAATCGCTCGTTTCCGCTGCTCCTGCACGACAACCCGCGACCTCATACTGCACAGCAGACGGTCTCCAAGTTGCAAGAACTGGGGTTGGAAGCTCTCCGTCATCCGCCCTACTCACCAGACCTTGCGCCTACAGACTACTACTTTTTCCAGAATTTGGATAACTTCTTGGCGGGAAAAAAATTCAATACCCGAGAGGCAGTACAAAATGCCTTTGGAGAATTTGTTGCCTCCCGTCCAGCCGATTTCTACTGACTATAATGACAGAGAGCACACCAACTCTACGCACACAGACACGCGCGCATCCGTGTGAGTGCAAAGAGCACTGGAATTACCTAAACTTGGTGCCGCGGATTTGGCGTTAACGCTCTTAAGAAGGGCATCAATAAACTGCCACTGCGTTGGAAAAGATGCATTGATTGCATGGATGATTACTTCGATTAATACAAATAAAAAATACATGAAAAAAATTACTTTAGTCCTGTCAAATTAATATACTCCATAGACAAGTTTAGACGTGACTAAAAAATTGGCTGATAAAAATACGTCAACTTATGTCAGGCGCCGACTAATTTGACAGGACTAGACTAATATTTATCTTCTGTTCTTTTCTTAATTAAATAGAAAGAAAAAGATGCACTGAACTTAAATTTAGTTTAGTTTGTGAACAAGGGAATTAGCTTTAAGGGCGCCATTAGCTCCTGGCTGCGTTTCTATATGCGTTTGGGGTGGATGAACTCAATTACGCGGCATGACAGGACGTTGTAAAAAGAGCAATGTAACATGGAGTCTTTAAACCCTTGCTCCTTGCAAACGTGCATAGTAATTATGGTTAATAAATTATGGGTATTTCCCGTTCTTTCCTTGTTTTGAAGACGTTTGGCGAAGTGCCGTTCCGTCGAATTATGATTATAGTTATTCCGAGAAAATTGGGGGACAAAGACCGTCTTTTTGGATTTTTTTTGGCGGATTACTCTTTTAACTTCCTTCTTTTTATAACGTAGGCACTCAGTAAATTGCGTTTGGAGAGCTTTACTGAGCATGTGCGTCGGCCTCAGCTCAGATAAGTTTTGTTTAACGAGTGAAATTGATTGTCGAAAATCGATAGATAACACTTACCTACAGCATCTATGTACAGCAACATTTTTATTGCAGCTGTTAGGTTGTAGAGGTACAGATAGTCGGTCCATGTACAGACGCCAGCACATCAAGCTACTACAATCTGTCATATTTCTTTAAGTAATAGATTTTCAACTTTATTACTAAAGAATAAGGTTCAAAGTTGATTGGGAAAATCTGACAGTTTCGGGTAGCTTGATGTGCTGGCGCCTGTGCCTATGTAAAAAGCTGACATTCAGCTGCATCCGGTCAGGGCAGCAGTCGACCCAATGTTCAGAGTTAGAAAAAGGCTAGGCAGATGTTGTTTACCTACTACGGGATGTTATTCTTCTTAAAACTCTTCAGGGTCGGAGAAAAAATACAAAAGGCACGAGTTAAGGCAACAAAACACAACTTTTTAATTCGTGAACTTAGGCAATTCATAGAACTAGAAATGCAGCCTAGCATATTGTACTCGCTTACTGTAGGCATCCGTAAGTAGCTGTATGCAGGGTTATTTTTAATGACGTAAATGCGGAAAAGATTCTGAGAAAATAATATTTACACGCTTCTGAAGATAAAAGCTAAAAGCCGTGATTGAGTAATTGTTTAGCTCATCAATTTCATAAATTGACGAAACGGTGGACGCACCACGCATCCGTATATCTG
This sequence comes from Eremobia ochroleuca, assembly GCA_949629135.1. Taxonomy (NCBI): domain Eukaryota; kingdom Metazoa; phylum Arthropoda; class Insecta; order Lepidoptera; family Noctuidae; genus Eremobia; species Eremobia ochroleuca. The sequence goes on along the minus strand of OX451401.1, from coordinate 13,682,371 downwards.
ATAAAGTAATTATAATTCACATTTTAAAACTTTATCACGATTTTCATGGTAGGGATCGTGATTTCTGTTTAGGTAATTGTTGTTACGATGACGTAATAACATATATTATTGATTGGCATCCTCTTTGGATTATGACTTGAGTGATTCAAAAGGAACTATTTACAAAAATACTCTTCTCCACATTCCTGATAGTACATACCTACCTGTCTCATGTCTGCTAAGGGCGCGTTCCCACTATGTCGTAACGATTAATTTATCGTTGGACGACTGTCGTCTCTAGCTGTTCCCATTAATACGATTGTTTGTCGTCAATTTTTTTTATCGTTTAGCGACTATCGTAGGTATCTAGCTGTTCCCGTTGGATCGCGATGACATTTTATCGTTGATTTGCGGTCAAGATTTAGTCGTAATGATTTTTTATCGTTTTACGACTGTCGTGCTAGCCATTCCCACTGTCATTACAATATGTTGTCACTGCAAAAAATGTTATAGACGACAGTAAATCGTGTCGTTCTATATGTGAACACCTCCATTTAAACATATAAGCCACGACACTTAAAACTACACGATTATCTGTCGTCACGACAAAGTGGGAACGCGCCCAAAGTAGATAGGAGACGACCATGTCTAAGGCAGAAACTTTGTGAAGCTGCTATACTGCTTCAGATGACAGAGCATGTATACTTACTAAACTTTTGCTAGCATGTTACGTAGGTCGTATCTAGAGGTGCTAAGTTAGTAGGTAATCGTAAGGTCAGGCAGACAGTAAAAACCCTTTCATTCAAACACGACCGTGGCTTAGAAATTAAATTGCTACAAAATACGACCATCGTGTTTGTCCTTTGTGCAAGCGCAACTTTGATGAACGTTTAGCCACAGCATTCTAATTGTTAGTTGACAACAATCTGGCAACCTCTTACCTCCTAGATATCTGTATCTTAATTTTGTTAAGATTCTGTAAAATACTTTTAATGGCGTTGGCCTACCAAATTCGAAATCTGCCGCAGTAAGTGAAAAGGACGAATATTGGCCAAACGTGTAAAGAAAAATAAACCTTACTAAACAAAAGAGGCGCATCCATTAAGGCTCATTTTTCTCCATTCCATTTCCTCAGATGCGCCCCTTTTACTTACGGCGGCAGAAATAGGTATGTGGGTACACACAGCGTCAGTATGTGCTAACACCTCAAGGGGCTGTTCACTTATTACGTAGGTAAGACGATTTGAGGGGAGGGCGTTCAAACTAGTCTTATTTTTTCTAACGTGGGACTGGGAAGGGTCTAGATGGTTCTTACGTAAGATCTCAAAAGTAAGCAAAAAGTCGTTTTTGATTTTTTTTCTTTGCAATTATAGTAGATACTCTATAGTATGTAGATATGTACTACAACGTGTAACGGAAGGGGGGTATCAACCCTGAAGGAGGTGAATGTGCTCATGAAACTCAACAACTTTCCCCAAAGAACATAGGTCGAAATATGAAAAAAAAATTTGGCCCTCCCATAGTAAATCAATCAGCTGGTAGTCAGTTTTGTAAGGGAGGGCCAAATATTTTTTTCATATTTCGACCTATGTTCTTTGGGGAAAGTTGTTGAGTTTCATGAGCACATTCACCTCCTTCAGGGTTGATACCCCCCTTCCGTTACACGCTGTATAATTGCAAAGAAAAAAATCCTCAAATCGTCTTACGTAATAAATAAACAGCCCCCAAGTTATAAAATGTTAAACTGCTACATTATTGAATTCTTTAAGAATAATCTAAATAATACTTCAAAAAGAGTTCAATGTTTCGATTTGGATTCGAATCATTGCATCACCGAACGTCGTCATATTCATAACGGCAGTTTGACGAACTAGCCAGCGAGCCCATATAAATTGTGAAGAAATTGTTATCTACTCGTCAGAGTCACTTTATCTTAGGTTTTTGTCTGATCGATAGATGTTATAATTTGAGGGTATCCATTAATTTTACTTAGGTTTTCATTATACAACGTGTAACGTTAAATGCGCAAAACCTGAAAATAGTTTGATCAGAATAACGAGCAGAATTAATTGAACCACTTTTTAATATAGGTCACTTTTTTCAAAAAATCTTCATTAAAAACGTTGCCGTGTCTATTTCTTAATAGGTCAAGCAAGCCAAGGTCAGCGCGGCGCAGCGGCCCGGTGACGAGTCCTCCCTCGATAAAGCGTCGTCGCAGACGCAAGAAACGATCAGAATGGCCAGTAAAACCAAAACAGCTCATAAAACCTTCACAATTTTTTTAATGACTTATTTCTCTCTGAAATAGGTCAAATGAATTAAAAATCAGTTGGGGTGTCTGAGGTTTTGCGCATTTAACGTTACACGTTGTATAATTAATCCATACCCTCAAGTTATAACTACTTACAACGTTTCATGAATAGGTTCACTTAAAACGACGAAAAGTAAACGACTACGATTTACCCAGTATTTTTTTAAATATTTCCGTTTGTGTCAGTTGGCAAAATATGTATAATATGTTAACTGTAAATTACCAAATCAAATGAACTTGGGCCTAACAGGGACTTGAACGCACATGTCTTTTGGGGGGGTAACCACATAATGGAGCTGTGTGTACATACCTAGTTACAGTAGTTATCCAACGAGATTATAGCTATTTCTTCGTAGTATATATAATATATAAATAATACAGGGTAGGAGACATCGTCGCGGAACCTGTTACCATAGAATCAGTACTTACATGATTCTGAACACCCCTGAGTTGGAATTTTTCATCGGGGTCAAGAGCGAGTCGGACTCGCACACCGAGGGTTCCGTACCATCATATATTAAAATTTCATAGGCAAGCCCTATATTCGTCAATTTTAACACTGCGGTGTAGAATATTGCAGTTTTAGGTTAGCGCCATCTCTTGACCGATAGTGGAACTAATGTCATTTTTGTTGATGATTTCTGAAAAAGTGTGCTATTTAGAGACATCGTTTTATTTTTCCCGTTATCTTCACATAAACTTCTATCACATAGAATATCATTTCAGATTTTTCTTTCTGTATGCAAACTTCGGAGATAAGGGGAAAGGGTATTTTTTTTTAAATTTCATCAATAGTCGAAAACTATGCGGCCTAAAAAAAAAGAAAAAATGATTGAAAATATGCAAACAGCGTTCTTTCATATGATACCCCCACATGCCGTAGTAGCCCCACTTCGAATTTTTAAGACCCGCTTTCAAACACTGTTGCAAAAAAAAAAAAAACGAATATTTTTTTTGCAAAATACATAGTTGGGCCAACGTCATCTAAAACTATTCCTTTCAAGTTCATAGCATTAGTAGTTCCTGAGATATCCAGCTATGACAGACGGACAGACAGACAGACTGAGTCGATGCGGCTCAGTCTGTCTGTCTGTCTGTAAGTATAAGGGTTCCTATTTACCGTTTTGGTACGGAACCCTAATTAACGAACTTTTGAAGTAAGCAGCCAAAAATACGCATAATGTCCTCGCATCAAGTACCTTTAAGGTCGATTGCTTAAGGAAAATAAAATAATAAAAGCTTTCATGCGCATTTACCGACCGATAACTGCAAATAATCGAGCATCGACCTTAATAAATCATTAATTAACAAATAACAGAGGAGCAAACGTAAGCAATCGGAATGAATCGTGATCTTACTAAGGATGTTTTTGAATGACTCACGAAGACATAGCTTGCTAATAGCTCATTGTTTTAGATCAATAGAGTGGGTATGGGTAGGTAACTATACTACTTATTGCATTAGGAAGTGGATTATATGCTTGCGGATGCAAATTGCAAATCTTCCTTTGGATTTTTAAGGACGGTTGCAAGTGGAGGTTATATTCTAATATAGCACGGGTTTTTCTATGGTATAGTAAGTATAAGTACAGACGCCAGCACATCAAGCTACTACAATCTATCAGATTTCTTTAATCAGTTTTCAACTTTATCCCTAAAGCATAAGGTTCAAAGTTGATTGGGAAAATCTGACAGTTTTGGGTAGCTTGATGTGCTGGCGTCTGTACAATGTTGTTGCTACGCAGTGCCATGCCGCGTGCACCCGCTCCACCGCCTGCGCACGTCGTTGCTAGCATATACACTTATAAACTGAGAGCTAGAGCAGGGCTATAGAGAGAGAACCCTGCACCCTAATTGCGTAACACATTATTACTCTCAATTTGAATAACTTTGAAGCATATTGCTAATCCATTGCTCCGTATGTACGAAAAATGTTCTGTTCAACAACGTAAATAACGCAATGGATGTTGTTGAACTGTCAAAATGAAACCCATTGCTACTGATAGTGTGTTACGCTATTACCCCGCTGATCGCGAACAGATACGGACGTAAAACTGCGAGTCTCTAATCTTTTGTATCTTTATGTTATAAAGCCCATTAAATGATTATAAAGAAGTGACTTTAAACTAATTAATTAACAGATGTAATTCGGTAGATATCCAAGACCATCAGCACATCAAGCTACTACAATCTGTAGAAATTTATTTAAGTACCTAATAGATTTTCAATTTTACCTCTAAAGTATAAGGTTCAAAGTTGATTGGGAATACTTGACAGTTTCGGGTAGCTTGATGTGCTGGCGTCTGTACGCATATCTAATATTCGACTTGGTAAAGACAGACAGGTGGACAGTGGACTCGAGCGTCTCGAGCTAAATATAGGTAGCCTATTCCTGTTTTAGTAAGTTAAGTAAAAGCAAAAGGGTTTTGGGTTTCCATTGTAAATGAAAAATGAGTCAATCAAAATCAAAAGTCATTTATTAAAAATTAGGCTGAAAATCCGTACTTTCCGAACGTCAATATTACATAAGACAGTTCCCCAAAACGCCTGCCCTTCACTTGAGTGTATTGTGAAGACGAAAAAAAAGTAGAAAAGGCGGAATGCTAAAAACATTCATCCATTCAGAGGTCCAAAAAATGTGAATAACGGAAAGACTTGCTAAGCACAAACACTGATAGCACACACATTACCCGTTTTCTAAATTAAATACTTACCTACAGAAATATACAACGTGTAACGTTAAATGCGCAAAACCTCAGACACCCCAACTGATTTTTAATTCAATTGACCTATTTCAGAGATAAAATAAGTCATTAAAAAAATTGTAAAGGTTTTATGTGCTGTTTTACTTTTACTGGCCATTCTGATCGTTTCTTGCGTCTGCGACGACGCTTTATCGAGGGAGGAGTCGTCACCCACCGGGCCGTTGCGCCGCGCTGACCTTGGCTTGCTTGACCTATGAATAAATAGACACGGCAACGTTTTTAATGAAGATTTTTTGAAAAATGTGACCTGTATTAAAAAGTGGTTCAATTAATTCTGCTCGTTATTCTGATCAAACTGTTTTCAGGTTTTGCGCATTTAACGTTACACGTTGTATATGTATGTATATTGGTATAACGAAGCCAATAAATTCTTCAAAGGGCAAACTGAATTTATGCCTCACCTGTCTGTGTCTATAAAACGATTAAAAGGGTTGCGTGTACGGTGCTTGCACCTGACTTTGAAATTAATATACCTACGAGAATAACGGCTCTTGATCATGGCCATATACCTACCTTATTAGGGATCTATAACTACCTAACTTGTAGGCCTCTCACAGGCATATTGGCTGAAACTACTACAATTAAATGCTACGTCTAAGGAATCGACCGGCAGTCGATCCGGTCGATTCTGGAAAAATCTCACGGTGAGATGGTTACAGAATCGCACGGCTGTTCATCTACTAAGTACGTCTATGTCCGCCTGGTCCTGAGCCCATTCTCTCTCCGATCGTATCGAATTGCCGTCCCGTCTGACTATGAGAGTGAGAGCGGTTTCGCACCACGTCCGATCCGTATCCCATCCGAATCCGTAAAAATACAGATCTAGAAAACTCGGACCGAGTTCGGATATTGCTTTTCGCACTACCTCCGATCCCAATCCGTGATTCAGACTTCATTTTACGCAAAATCACAACAGAGCGTTCACGTCGTTGATCATGAGTCCTTTCAATTCGGTGGAATGCACGCAGTGCGCAACTTTTCATACAAATTGCTATGGATACTTCGGTTCGTCAATAACCTCCAAAATGGAGATTCACGGATGACGGAAATCGGATCTAGTGCGTAAACTACGATACAAATAGTTCTACGACTACTCCGGGCCGTATTTTCACGGATTCGGATCGGACGTAGTGCGAAACCGCTCTCGAGGGATGAGAGAGCACCGGTGTCTGCGCACACACTTGTGCACTACAATCCCCTTTATTCTTAAACTTTGCTTAAAATTAACTAGTGATTAGCGACTGTTTAATCATACATTTTGACGTTTAACCCGTGAGAAGGCGCGCTATGAGCAATTTGCTCACACAAAAATCTAATTCAAAAATTTTTTGTCTTTCCCATGCCACACCAATTCAAGCACTTAAGTACCTTCCTAAATATTCACCCCCTCTCCCCTGACGCAATTCTCGATCCGCTCAGTGGCGTTGCGACCGCGCAGCAAGGCGTTTGTGGAGGCCATGTACCAACGTGCGGCAATTTGCTCATCACGCGCCCAGCAATTATTTTGCACCGAACATGTAAAATACATGTTTTCAGTGTGTTTCGAGAGGCACATTAGTGTAGATTTAATGGATGAATAACACTTTTTAGTTTTTGTTATGGAACAGTTTTTATTGTGATTTTTATGAAACGTGCCAAAAAAATTAATTAATACTAGGTTGTTTTATTATTTGCGTTAGAAGTTGCTATTATGTTCAATAGTTTTGATTAAAATACTTGTTTTCTTACTTACTAAACCTTGTGTTATTTATTTAAATACATTATAAGCCAATAAATATAGAAACACTAAAAATATAAACATTTTATGATAGTGTGAGCAATTTGCTCGCACGCGCCTACTCGTGTAAGAAAATTAGGCGCGCCTTCTCACGGGTTAAATGTCACATAACTTTAATCATCGTTTATATACATATAAGCCCCTAAATCTCCTGCGCCGATGGTCTCAGCTGAGATTGTTCGCGATGGCCGAAATTCGGTTTGGAGGTATTACGTCAATGTAGTGAGGAGAAAGCGATGATACCCACTTATTTCAGCCGTAAACGTTCTAAAACAAAAACTTAAAAAAGTAATCACTTTTACAGAACAAAAACAAACAAAATGTCGCGATTCAAGACGATCCTGGTTACTGGTGGCGCCGGTTACATCGGCAGTCATTGTGTGGTGGACCTCCTGCAAGCTGGACACGACGTCGTGGCTGTAGACAACTTCGCCAACGCAGTGGGCGATGATGATGGGTCACCAGCCCTGCAGAGGGCGGAACAGATCACTGGCAAGAAGATACATTTCTATAGAGCAGATTTACTGGATAAGCCACAAATTAACGATATATTTGATAAGGTGAGTTAGATTTTATATCTCTTTTACCGGCTGTCAGACGGCTGGCTGACATCCCCTTTTCCACTGACCTTTGCTATGACTTTCGGTGACGGCATTACGGGTCCTGTGAGGAATGAAGCCTCGGAAGGTCTTGATTGCTTGACATATTGAACGGTTAATCTAAATGCAATAGAAAGAACCGAACTAAGCTTTCCGATCGATCGATAGGCGCAGGAGTTTATGGTCCTTTAGAGTCCGACCTTTGTCCTCCACTATTCCTATAAGCCATTAATTCTACGGTACTGTAGGTTACTACCGTCTATCTCTATCTACCTTGCCCAAAGTTCACTGTAAAAGCTAAAATTTCGGTTTGTTTCCAGCACCAAATAAACTGTGTTATCCACTTCGCTGCGCTGAAGGCCGTCGGGGAGTCCATGCAGCAGCCGCTACTGTACTACCAGAACAATCTGCTTGGCATGCTCAACTTATTGGAGGTAAGGATTATCCACGTACCTATAGTTCTCGCACCGGCATTTAGGGATTCTCTAGGTAGATACAGAATAAGGAACATCACACCACAACCCTTTTTCTATCATGTGGTTTCGTCTGTGTTAGTGCATCATTACTCACACGATAGACAAACACATAAACCATCAATACCATCGAATAGAATTTAAAAACAGAGGTTCTCCTCATGTCCATAATGATGTTGTGGGTAGAAGATGCGCCCGTCTTCATTCCTGGAGATGTAGCATTAACTGAAAGGGTTCATAAATCACGGTCATCTAACACACCGTCAGCTCATTATCCGCACATTTGTGAAACTCGTAAACAGATAAACACATAAACATATTTATTCGTCGAATATGGTACGAGTAGGTACTAAGTTGGTTAGTAGATCCGCCGCTAAAAGCGATATACCTATGAATATTTACAATATTACATGTGGATATAAAAGCCAATTTATATACTAATTGTACTCTAAATCAAAGACATTAAATTATTTAAAGTATCTTAAATCTCTCTGGTAGATATAGATGATAAAATCCGCCAAATCTTTATCACGATCATGCAGTGTACGAAGCGGCATGAATATTATATGTTTTGTTTGTGATAAACACTGAGTGGACTGAGTAGATAAAGATTCTAATCGGTTGAGATTTTAAATTGATAATGATGACATTCCAAATTGATATTTGGTGTAGTTTCTTATCGTAGAGAATTTACTTAAAATGATCTAATTCAACGCGTTAATCGCAGGAAATGCCCATAATTAAGTAGATAGGTAGGTACCTGATTAAATTATGTTAGTTACCGGAGTTTTCTATATATATTTACCTTAATCACTTTCTTATCAAATTTGTGGCATCGCTTATTTGAATGTCTGATTCATTATAAACCCTAACGACCTCTTTTAACAGAGGAAAGTTTACCTCAAAAATACCTTGTGAAGTTTTATGTTTTTTATACATTTCTGAAGTCTTAATTATTCGAATGAGCAACTTGGCTGTCTTTCCTGCACCCTAATTGCGTAACACACTATTCCTCTCAATTTGAATAATTTTGAAGCATATTGCTAATCCATTGCTCCATATGTTCGAAAAAAGTGTCTACTCAACAACGTAAATAACGCAATGAATGTTGTTCAACCGTCAAAATGAAACCCATTGCTACTGATAGTGTTACGCAATTACCCTGCTGATGTGTTTTATGTTCGTGAGAGCCATTAGCCGGTTGATGGCCGTAGTTAAGGAAACAAAAAGCCATTGTGTCTCGCGTGGATCCACGAAGGGTTAACCGGGATCTTCGCCACTACCTACCGCGCCAGGTCTTCTATTTTTGGATTAGGCAACCCCAACTACATTCAATCGGAGTATTCCTCTCAGGCTATGACTTATTGGAGAACCGACAGACACAATCTAGTTTAGCAAAGTATACCGGTTCAGTCCTACTGCTTGCTTGCTAGGTTTATTTAAACGGCCGTTCGCACCCCGAGACCACCTTTACCAATACAATGCCCCATAAGATATGACGTTCACCGTTACACGGAGTGAGCATACTGCGAAATCTCTATAAATGTATAATAACAATTGGGGAGATAGGAGTTTATCCTGCACAGGCTGCACAGAATTTCATATACCAAGACTTAATCGTATATTTGAATCATGATATTGACTTATTTTCAAAACGAATAGTGTAGTCATCTCAACACCTCTCTCCCTTGAATTTGTATACATGTGTATACATATACATATTATAAGTATATATTATAGTAAATAGTATGTATGTATATTATAGGTTTTTAACCTATTTATGTATTTGTGGACGTTTTTTATCTATAATTCAATAGTTTTAATAGTTTTTTTTATCATTGTTCAGCTCAATCAAAGCACCTGCCATCTAATCTCTTCACCACCATTGGTTGAGTGGTTGAGAATGCCGAAGGCATTAATTCCGCCTTTGTACCTTTTTGTGTGCGAAAAGATTAAATAAATAAATAAACACCAAGAAATACTATATATGTAGTTATTACCAAAAACCTTCCTGAAATATGTCCCTCTCTGCTCTTCCCATTCCAGATAATGCGGTCACATAACTGCTATCAAATGGTGTTTTCCTCGTCCTGCACGGTGTACGGCGAGCCGGAGTACCTACCCATCACTGAGACCCACCCTACTGGCAGCATCACGAACGTGTACGGAAGGACCAAATATTTCATCGAGGAGATGCTCAAAGATCTTAGCGCTGCTGATGACGTAAATTTTCTGTGCAATCTTTAATATTACTTAACTGTTACAAAGGTTACGATGGACGTGGCGTTGGTTAATATTGGGCAGTTTCATCATGCATAATATTTGCATACGGGTGATGCGGGTACTTTTCTCCAAGGACTTATTGCACATTTTCATTGGAGTTTCTATTTGATAACCGCAAAGGGGCATGCGGGACTTTTGGGGTGATATGACTGTAGTCGGAAAACCGCCATGCTAGACACATACCTAGCCGTAGTGATTCTTTTTTGTTCAGAATTGCTACTTTACTAAGTTATCAAAGGATCAAACTTTTTCAACGAGTTTGGTCCACAAAATGCTAAAGCCACAGGTCAGCTAATTTAGGATAATCTTTAACCCTTTCGTTACGAGCGCCGGATATAGCCGGCATCCACTCGATGACTTCTGTGTACGAGCGCCGGATATAGCCGGCATCCATTCGATGACCTGTGTGTACGAGCGCCGGATATAGCCGGCATCCATTCGATGACCTGTGCGTACGAGCGCCGGCTGTAGCCGGCGCCAGCGTGATACCGCTCACCAAACGGCCCCGCGATACTCAGTGTGTCAGTGGCGCTACTCCGACGGCGCGGTGCCCCGTTTGGTGGCGTTATTCCAGCATAGCGATATGCCGTAACGAAAGGGTTAAAACAGCTTAGGATCTATGTGTGATTGGTTTGGCAGCACAAGATTTCTTATAAACGAACAATTCGCAAGGTGTAGGTACTTACAGAAGGACCAGTTTTTGCGATAGATATTCAAACCGAAAACAAGCCTTCACATTTAGAAGTCGGAAAATGTTTTCTAGTAAACAGCCAACTGGTCAATGTCACTTTCTAAATGACATACCTAACCGGCGTGATTCAATACCGGTCTAGTTGGCCCACTGTCACGAATGCCAAGGTCGAAACACGCCTACATAATCGTATCATCCGCGTAAATTATGTCATTTTAATGATTCCAATCACATATTTTTATAATGCTCTATTTGATATGCATTCATTTATCAATCTGTCGAGAAGATAATTATTTATTATTACGAGTATATAATTATTTAGATACATTTTTCAAACTGCATTAACTGGTTTATATCCTGGTCTTAAAATTGTGCACGATAGCTTGTGCAATTTTATGAAAAATAATTCTTTCTAAAAAAGTTAACAGAAGATGCGAGAATAACTTCGTTAATCTTTAAACTTTGATCTAATATATCTTTGATTTCTTATAGGTAAGTTAATCATGATACAGATGACATAAGTAGGGGATGTTTGTAACTGCTCTGAAACTTATAAAAAGCCACAAAACGCTACATGGAACTTAACTTACTGCATTTAACTTCCCCAGAAATGGAATATAATATGCCTCCGCTACTTCAACCCAGTGGGCGCGCATCCTTCGGGCCTAATCGGTGAAGACCCGACCAAGGAGTTCTCCAACCTGATGCCATTCATGGCACAAGTGGCCCTCGGCAACAAACCTGTGCTCACAGTCTTCGGAAACGATTATAATACGCCTGATGGAACTGGTAAGCAGATGTTTTATATAAGGGAAAAAAGATTGTTGTCTCAATCTTAACTCGGCTTTTGCGCCTGAGATAGAAGTGTTTTTAAATCATCCCTGTTTTGTCATGATTCTGAATCACCTTTGCTTTGGTAACAACTCAAGCGCAAAAGAGTTGCAAATCAACTACAGAATTGAGCCAGTTCATCATCTGCCTACCCTTTTCCCAACTATGTTGGGGTCGGCTCCCAGTCTAACCGGATGCAGCTGAATACCAATATTTTACATGGAGCGACTGCCTATTTGACCTTTACAACCCAGTTACTGGGTAATACGATAATCCCTTGTTAAGACTGGTTGTCAGACTTTCGGGCTTCTGACGGGCTTGTGCCAGCTATCAGAGAGAAAAATATTTTACCTTTGTTGTTTTTGGCCAATCTGATCATTCGGATATGCTCATTTGGTCTGCTTTGTCTTTGATTATAGGTATTCGAGACTACATTCACGTGATGGACCTGGCAAGCGGACACGTCGCTGCACTGAACTTACTCGGGAACAATCACGTTAAACTAAAGGTAACTAACATTTAAATTAGGTACATCGGGGTGGCACCCGGTTGTCCCTAATTAAGTGATTTGACCGATGGGTGGAGCGGTGCTTCCAACTACTCGTTAGGTGGTCGGGTACAAGAACCGCTTCAACCTAATTTATTGACTTCTGAGATTGTGCAGCGAATAACAGATTTTCATGATAAAATAAGAACACATAACCTTCTACAGTCATAGATGTCTCTGTGGTCATTACTGACCATTTGCTATAAAAGCGAAAGTAGACAGCAGTTTGAAGTTAGTATGACTGGTGCGACCTCCACCGGCATTTCGACAACCCAATGAATAAAACATATCGAACGCCTTGAAAAACATTTACTTTATAACAATACCTTTAATTTTTAGGTCTACAACCTGGGAACTGGCAGAGGGGTATCAGTCAAAGAGCTGGTGGACGTGTTTGAAAAGGTGACGGGTACTAAGATACCTCTGAAGTACGTGGCCAGAAGACTGGGGGACATCACAGCTATGTGGGCGGATGCGACGCTGGCGAAGGAGGAGCTAGGCTGGTCGACCAAGTTAACCATAGAGGAGATGTGTGAGTATAGAAATATAGGACCATTTAATCAAATTGCGAAAATGATTCGGCTCAATCACAATCTGTTGATCACGAATCCTACTAAGATTATAAAAGCCAAAGTTTGTGATAATAGTTGGATGGATGTTTGTTACTCTTTCACGCAAAAAGTACGGAATAGATTTTGATGAGACTACAGTAATATAGCCTATAAATCAGAATAAAACATAGGATACTTTTCATCCCGATATTCCCACGGAATCGACACTTATGCACACACACACACACTTATAAAAATACCGAATACAAACGCTGTATCTGGTAAAACTGGGCCTGTGATATAGAATTTTGAAATTGTATGATCAGAATAAAATAGTCGGTAGGTATCTCGGAACTCACACGCGATAGTACAGCAGGGTAATTGCGTAACACACTATCAGTAGCAATGGGTTTCATTTTGACAGTTTAACAACATTCATTGCGTATTTACGTTGTTGAGCAGACACATTTTTCGAACATATGGAGCAATGGATTAGTTATGACAAATGGTTACGCATATCAAAAGTCGTTTTTTTTTAAAACTTGCAAAAAAAAAATAAGGAAATTTCTCTGGCAGTCTCGGCGGGTTAGAATTCTCAATGAGCTGACTGAGCAAACATTGCTCTTGCTCAGTCAGCCCGTCGAGAAAGCAGTGCAATAAGGGTGCGTTTCCACAGAAGCGGGGCTGGGCGAAGCGGAGCAGAGACGTGCAGGAATCGACTAATCACAATGGTTGAAATCCTCATCGCGTCACTCGTCTCGTCTGTGATTGGACGATTCCTACACGTCTCCGCTCCGCTCCGCCCAGCTCCGCTTCTGTGGAAACGCACCCTTAGAGCCACTTTTCGAGCAAGTGTGTTGAAAAACAATTGGTTTTTAGAATAAATTTCGTCATAAAAATCTAGACAAAACATGCAATTTAATAATCTTTTTCATAATTTCTAGGCACTGACTTCTGGCGATGGCAGACGATGAACCCGGACGGCTATCCCAAGAAGAGCAAGAAGACGAGTGTCATCGTCAACGTGAATGGCAACAGTTAACATGCATTTCATATCCATTATTATTATGTATAGTTCATTATTAAATAAGTATTCCGATTATTTATAACACGGTGTTTTATTGCCATGATACTTATGTGCTTATCTCGTTAAGTGGTAGGCGGAAGTGTATTTTTGGTCATATCATCTGCAGACTACGACAAACTGACAGCAATAAAGAATTGGTACGCCAGGCAATTCGTCATGGATGCCTTCACTCAGGGGTTGAGGGTTATAGAATATGGACTGCTTACGACCCCTGCCATGATATAGCACTATCAGTAGCAATGGGTTTCATTTTGACACTTCAACAACATTCATTGAGTTATTTAAGCAGACTAATTTTTCGAACATATGAACCAATGGATTAGTAATATCCTTCAAAATTATTCAGATTGTGATTGAAATTAGTGTGTCACGCAATCGGGGTGCAGAGACCAGCGTGTTAATTGCGTAACACACTATCAGTAGGAATTGGTTTAATTTTGACAGTTCAACAACATACATTTTTCGAACATACACACCGCGCCACATGAATAACACCAGAATATTTTTTTTGCTATTTAGGATATGAGACAAAATAAATATATAAGAATGATAAGTATAAACGTCTTTAGCCACAAAAAGTTAAAATATATAATAATATATATAATCACTTTATCACTATGTGATCACTTATGTGGCAATTATGATGCGTCACTTGAATAAGACCATTAAATAAAACACAAAAACTTCAGTTATGAATACCATTATTAAAAAAAAATGTATTAGTAATTGGGTTTTTCCCCTTCTGTTGAATTAAATTAAAAATCCGAGATGGCATTTAATCACAACTTTACGTATTTAATCGGCAGTTTGCTCCAACACTATTTTATAGCCTTCTCAAGATCTTGCTTGTTGTTATATTGTTTGCCATTCTTATAAAGTTCACGTGACAGCCATCCCCACACATTTTATATGATGTTTAACCTTCAAGCAGTCGCGCGGCGTCGAATCGACCGCGATTCGATCGATCCTCGATACATTTATGATGCCAAATTGCTTACAAATTCAAAGAAAGTTAGAATTTTATTTTGATTTTATAATTTTGTTTATGTCCTAACATAATGATAATGTGATAAATACAAAAAATATTAAATAATTAGTGTTTTAAATCCTTGAAATATCCTATAGGTCTTTTAGGTTACGCGCGACCGCTGGCGTTACAAATGACCGCGCGCCCGCTTGAAGGTTAAGTCAGGGGAAAGCGATGGCCAGTCAAGAACATCATCATGGTCTTATTCATGTGACGCGGTGTGTATGAAGTAATAAATTAGCAATATCCTTCGAAATTATTCAGATTTAGATTAATGGTGCGTTACGCAATTAGGGTGCTGCTAATGCTTGCACAGTGATCCCTTTCAAGATTAAAAGATCGTTTTGTATACCTGTTTTTAATTTCTATTCATGTTATATCTTCATACAAAGAATCATGTTGCCATTTCAATGGTTCATAACCGACACTAGTTGTATTCGGTAGCAGATATCTTGCAAACAGTTCTAGGGTCTGAGGATTTTCTGTCTTCACAAAGGGAGATAAAATATCTGAAACAGAAGTCCAAACAAGTCTTAATTGTTCTTACATGGTGGGAGGGATCTAGATTATTCTTACGTAAGATCAAAAAAATAACATAAATAATGAGTTTTAAAAGATTTTACTAGTTTTCTTTGCAATATTGGTAGATACTGATCTTAGGTAAAATTCAAGGGGGGGGGGGGGGGGGGGGGGTGTTTCATTCTAGTCTTGTTTTTTCTTACGTAGGGGAGAGGAGGGTCAGGAATTGGTTAATATTGTCTTACGTAATAAATGAACAGCCCCCAAACAGCCTTAACCTTGCGTATGCCGGCCGGAACGCAGGTCTGCGCTCCAAATTCGGAACGATCTGCGCGATTTTATTACTTTTTTCGAAAAAGCACCTAAATATTTACATTAATTTGTTTGTTTTTTAGAAAAAAAACTAATAAAATTGTTTTTTTGAGTAAAGTTAAAACCGCGCAGATGTTTGAAGCTTTTAAAAATTGGAGCGCAGACCTGCGTTCATACGGCATACGAAGGGTTAAAAGCAAATTAAATTTTTACCTAATAACGGTGGTTTATGTGAATGCAAGGCACTCGGCACACTGATCACCAGTTCACAATCCGGCACATCCTTCACATCCCCAATTCTTCCCAATATTATCCTCTCATAAGGCTGCTTCTTACTACCAGTTCCAAAGCCACATAAAGGCTGCAAATCTACTGTCACTTTCAACCAGTACCAAGTTGCAACATATTCAACTCCCCATTTTGGAAATATTATATTTTTAACAGCGGCAATATTGCTTGGTGCGTTCGTGCACCATACTGCCACCAGGCAGTTTTCCGAAAGGAGGTTTTGTACTGGTATTTCTGCTATATCTTCGTTATACATCATTGAGTAACTGGAAAAGAAATTACAAATGAGAATTATCTTGTAAGCCCTGTATTGGTTTACTGCTAAGCTATTGTATGGGCATTGGTCCATTGGGTAGCTTAGCAGCTTCTAGTTATTACAGCTTCAAGAAAAAATTGAGTTATAATAATTGTATAAGTTTGTTTCATTAGAGCTGTATATTTAAGCCCGCCGAGTCAATATACAGGTATATAAGGACCCTGCAGGGTAATTGCGTAACACACTATCAGTAGCAATGGGTTTCATTTTGACAGTTCAACAACATTCATTGCGTTATTTACGTTGCTGAGCAGACACTTATGTCGAACATATGGAGCAATGGATTAGCAATATGCTTGAAAATGATTCAAACTGAGAGTAATAGTGTGTTACGCTTTGGGTGCTGTTGGTTGCAACAAATATCAAGCAAGAAAATATTAAGCATCTAGGGACTAGTTCTCTATCAGAAAAGTTATAAATAGTCTTAATAGAGAGAGAGTTCAAATACTTGTATCTAAGGACCAGTTTTTCTGATATTTCTTTTCAGGTTTTAGCTCTACCGACATAAGCTTAGGGCCAATATAATATGGACACGGTAGATTTTTTTACCTCAACTTATCATTAGCACTCTTCAGCCTCCTTATGTACTTGTTCCACCAGGGCGGATCTGCCACAAGTATGTCAAACTTACTGCCATCTAATTTCAGGCACTGTTCCTTCACACATCCACAGTAAAACCTGAAAAATTAAGGAGAATACTATATCATTGCACTCTTTAAAATTTTTAAACAAAAAAAAAAGTATTGTTTGGAGGAAACCAATTTACTGTTAAGTATCTAGTTTTATCTGTTATGGAAGAGTCTAAATGTTTTAGCAAGATTTCCATTAAATATAAAAAAATATATACAATGAAAGTAAAACAATTCTTACTTTTATTCAATACCTTGAATTGGGTGGTATTAAGAAATTATTCTCTTTCACCCTACATTTTAAAGAAGTCTCAGCATTATTACCACCCTTTACACCCGTTAGGTCAAAGATGGTGGATTCAAACAATTGTTTGGATAGATCTCTGATGTCTGATGTTTCCAGTAATTTGTATTTCCTGATCAAGCTCTCTTTTATCTTTGAAGGCACTTCTTGGATGAATCTTTCACAAATTCCTTTCACTTTTGCTGTCTGAAAACATGAAAGAATATGTAAATTAAAGCTCAGGAAATGAAAACAAACTACAGGTTAGATATTAAGTATAACAATAAAATTAAATGTTTGAGGGGCTCGTGGCTAAACAATGACAGCCACATGGTCAATATTTCTAGGTTAAGCAACGCTTGCCGAGGCTGGTCTGTAGATGGGTGACCTTCCATTAAAAACCATGTTAACCCTTTACTGCATGTTATATTAAATAAGTGACACACCATTTTTTTTATGTTAATGTCTTTATTAAAGCTTCAGAATTACATAATTTTAGTGTATTTTTTATTTTTTTATTTATTTATTTTTTTTTTAATTTCAAGTGGTATGTGATGATAAACAAAATAGTTGTGTTTTATTATTGCTAATGATATGAAAAACAAACCCCATTAGGATTTATACGCTAGTTTTTTATTTTTTTAGAGTAAAATAAACTGTAAACATGTCAAACCATATATGGTTTCCTATGCGGTCAAGGGTTAAGTAGTTGGTCCCAGCTGCGATTAGTAGATCTTTAACAGTTGTTAACAGTTGTTACATAGTCAGAAGCCTTAAAGTCTGACAAGTCTTAGCCGCTGGCAAAATAGGAGTAATGAGCAAAGATATATAGAATCAATACCAAGGGGTATTGTATTACTCAGTAACTGGTTTGTGGAGGAGAGATAAGCAGTCACTCCCATGTAAAATACTGGTATTCAGCTGCATTTGGTTAGCCTGGAAGCCGACCCCAACATAGTTGGAAAATGGCTATCTATTGGACTGCAACTGATAAGTCGGATGATGATGCGCAAATATATTTTGAACCAAAACCAACAGTTTAATTTAACTTAACTTACCTCTTCTTGCAAACTGTCAGAGTTGTGTGTCCTTTTCCTGTTGCTTTGGTTTTTATCAACATTTATAATGGAGAACAGTTTTGCTAGCATACTTAATGATCTTGTTTCATTTTCGTTAGTTAAAGTATTTCTATAAACGTTGGTGATAAATTCTCTGTGATCAATCAAGTAATAATCACGATTCTTATAAATTAAAGCCATTTTGTGTTTTTCTAGCTATACCTACAAGCGCAAACTTCTATAGAATATTTATTCAAGGAACAAATAAGGTTATTGCCAACACAAAACTGTAACACTTTCAGTCATAATTATTTGATTTACTACGTTACGTTACGATCAGCTGGATGCACTGGAAAATGAAAATTATTGTCAATGTTTGATTGACTTTTCTTTTATTTTGGTTCCTGTCTTGCTCACACTACATTCAATGATAACATTCTCTGTCCGTGTTTTAAAATTGTAACATTTTTTATGACAATGACACAACTCTTTCACAGATGACAGCAATCTTTAAGATTGCCAACGTTTAGTTAGATCAATTTAGATGAATGGTAATTAAATCAACATTTTACGTTTTTTTTTTTCTCTGCGGTTGTCTATTTTTCTTACACACGGCCTACCTAGGTAGATTTTTTGAGTGATTTCGGTTTAAAAACTCACACGTAGACTACAACAGACTATAAAATCTTAATTTTAAGTTTACTGAAAAATATCCGAAATGAGGCAAGCGGAACGGTGGGCTAACTATGCTATTATGTAATTATGCTGAACATTGTTCACGTGAGCAGTATCAGCAATAATTATTTATATTCATAAAACAGAAACGACAAAAATCAGTGACAATTTTGAACAGGTGGATGGAGAGCATCAACATTATGTTTGGTGTGGTAGATTTTATTTTGTACTGCTCAAGACTCGTTAAGTTGCTGTCAAGTTAACTGTCAAAACGAGAAATCAAGGAAGACTCGATCACGAAGCTAAAAGCAAATCAAGTTGGAAGATTCACGATCGCTTCCTACGCTAATTTTACAGTTGGTTGTATAAGTATTCAGTTAGCACGAATTATAAGACTGCAAATTGCAGTCACGCGCATTTTATGTGATCAGATTTGCTGAATAGCTGTTTATCTCGGAAGTTTGTTTTGAAACAGAAATAATAATTTTTTGAAGAAGTTGATGATGTTTTGTATTGGAGGATCTTTTAATTAGATCATGGCTGCTAATAAAGGTAAGTCTCTTTTATACGTTTGCTATAACTTAGTTTCTTACTTAGTATTTTAGTAGTAAAATGTTCAACTTTATGACGGCCTTGCTGCTCAAGAACGCCGACTCGGTTTAGTAAATAACTATATTTTACTAAAAAATATAGCCTTCCGGTTTTTCCGGTTTACCAGTGACTTAATAAGTTGTATTATATTACATTCTAAACAATATAACTTACTCTTTTAACTGTTGATAGTTATAAATTGAGTAAGCATCATGTTAGGAATAAACCTAATTGAATATTAATTTATTAATAAATTTATTTTAGGCTACTTTCTAGAAAAATTAACCAATACTCACTGCTTAAAACTTATAACTAAGAATTCACTTTCATATAATAAGAAAACTTAAATTCAATTGTTTTGTGATAAGAAAACTTTAATCCAATTTTTTTAATGAAAGTATTGTCTACCCGATTAAAATAAACAATCCAGAAGCTATGACTAAAGTATTAGCTACATAGTCTGTTTATTAGATTATTTATAAACGTAAATAATTATAAGTTGATTAGGAAGTAGGAAACAATTTGTTACTCGGGACAGGTATAATGTTTTTAAATTATGTTTAAATAATGGAGAAAGGTTGCTGGTTGTACATATTTAAATGTGATATAGTAAAATTATAATTTAGAATTGTTAGGAATATTCATATTAGCCAATTAATTAAAAGTTCCAATCCCATCTGTCCTCCATACATAGACAGAAAAATTATTCAATGATCAGTTATTAATATTTTAGGGTTAGTTGTATAAAGGACTTTTATGTGTCGTGTCCTATGTGGTGGTGGTCTGGTCCTAGTTTTTGCTTTTAAATGTGATAAAAAATACCTAAATGGTTTTAAGTAAATAAAATGCTTTTATAAAATATAAAAAAAAAAACTATATGCTAAGAATATTTAAGAAGAACTTCTAGAATATACTTACTTAAATATTAAAATAATAAAAAAATAAAATACATTAAGTATAGGTAACTTATACTTATTAATTATTAAAATATATACCTAATATTTAAACATCATTATTTTGTGAAAATGGGCAATGTGGATTGATTTGCAAAAGAGCATGAAAAGTTATATAAATATAAATGATAAAACATTTAAAAATAATGCACATAAATATACACAACAGTCCATCAGGAAAAACAGTTTCAAAAACCTAGATACAAATAATAGAAAGTATTTTATACCTTTTTGTTAAACAAGTTTTTTTTGTTAGGATTAAAACCATTATAATTTCTCTATGTAGAACCATGATTTTATCATGGTTGAAATATTGATAAAAATTTGTGGTGTCATTCCTACACTAAATGTTCAGTACCCCATTTCCTTTCAACTCTTACATTATCTTATCAGTACATAAACGAGCTGACACCATCAGCCTGGGGATTACTTCTCATTTTATCTTGAAGCTGATAAACAATAAATTTAAAAAAATAGTCTGGTATTGAAATAACAAAATATTTATGAGCAATGAAACTCAACATTACATAATAGTCGAGACAGTTGAACCCTTTCAGCATTACAATTGCGCCATCTACTCTTCAACAAAAAGGTAAAAAGTCGCATTCATATTTACAAGTCCCGACACAGAATATTGAGCACTGTTTCATTGAAGGGAACCATAAAAGTTGTACGAAGTGGAGATCGGGAGCGAATATTGATTAGGGGTGGTTGCGCGCGCAAGCGGCGCGGCGGGGGAGCCGGCTGCGCGCGCCGCCGCCCGAGTGCGCCCATGTGGTGCCACCGCTGCGACCCTCCATTGCCATCCCAATCATACACTAATGTTAAAATCCACCAAATATCAAAATTCCTGCCTTATTCGCCCACGACCGTGCCATTCCATCATGTGAGCCGGACCGCGGCCGCGGCCTAACGCATCCTCACATATTGCGAGCGACAACGTAAAAATCAATAAATCTCCCTGTGAAACTTGGATATTGCATTTCATATGAACAGTGGCTGTAATTTAGTCGCGCAACGGTGTGGAGTGTGTTCCAATAGTGTATTTGTATTTCAGTGAAGATATAAAAGTTACCGATGTTCAATCACAAGTTACCGACTGACTTTCCAATGCAAACCCTTCGTAAGAAAACCAGCCCTTGCAAATGTGAGTCCGTAACGCTAACGTTAGATCGAGCAGCTTCACGATCACCATGTTTTTTTATACTTTTGATATTACAGTAATGCGGTGTTATTAGATAGCGCTAAATGTTCCCGACCACGTTATTCGCATATCTTAGCTTTATTATATTTTGCGGTTTATGTTGTAACCTGCATGGATCGGCTCAGTACTATCACCCTACTAACTAAGAGGTGGACTCAGCAGGGTCTAGCCGAGTGGCGTGCTAGTCCATGTCATAATTAGTGACCCCCGTGGTGTTTTGGACAGAGGGTGTGTTGTGGGCCCGTGGCGGATGTGGAGCGGCGGTGCGTCGGGGGGACTAACTCCATAACTTGCTATTTGTCGGTTTGTACGGGAATTATGCAGGTGTGTCATTTCCAGCACCTCTTGCGGCAGTTCGGTGAGTACATCTGTCCTTAGATACGACAATCATGCTTGTGTGCTGTGTATGTACGTATGTACCTTTGTATCAATGTCATCGCATGTACTCATTCCTTTATTATTCCTGTTGTCTGCTTCGTTTATTATTTTTAATTAATGCCGCTACAGTATTCGTTAAAAATGTTGCCCGCTAAATTATCTTACGTATTCATTTAGAATGAACAGGCAATGTGTGTACGTCTAATATATTTTACGCCAACGATTTATAGCACATTCATTTGATGACTCTGCTGAGGTTCCCTCTGGTAATGTTATGTGTATCGCTCTATATAGGTAACAATATTGAAAGAGGGTTCGGTGGGTCAATTAAGAATTAAAGGCTCTCGCTGCAATATCAATCAAATCTGCAATGTAATCGCATTTTAACTGCCGGTTGTAACTGAGCAAATCGGTTTAGAAACATGATGCCGCTCTTACTGTTTGGTAACATTCAGCAAATAGAACTTCAACAATATAACACCGAATTTCGCGACAAGACTAACATCTTATCCTCAATAACAAAGCATGCTCTTTCGTAAATAACATACATACCTACCTCTATCTATGTATATGTATGCAATGATTGCGCAGTTTGCAAACAACATTCTTGAAGTATTTCTGTTTCCTCACACTTGTGAAAGAGAAGATTAAAAACATCACTGTGAATATTCAGTTCAAAAAGGTCACATCCAACAGGTACCAGCCAGTGCGACACTCGTGGTTCTAAATTTAAAAACAGGATATTCAATTAACTGGGAATGATGGACCGTAAACAGGGGCCAAAATAGGACACCCGCGCTCACTTTTATTTTGCGCTGAACTTCAGCCGCGGTGTTGTGCTCTCGAAAAAAAAAAAAGTGTAAAAATAAAACCATGACATTGAAAAAGATTGAATCAAAAAGTTTAATTAGCAAAGGTGATATGCAAACTACTGTTATGTGTGTGCACTTGTGCTCGACTAATGTGCTTTGTTATTTTATATCGCTGGTTGACTTGCTTAGCTTATAACTCTGGTACTGTTTACGATAGTCTTTACGCTGCAATTATGTACACGACCTATGGGTAATCGGGCTGATTATGCCGACTGTCGAAGTAATTTATGTGAAGTCCTGATTTATTTTGATTTATACTGTTGAACGACATTGGCATTAAAGTTCAAGTCATCGGCCCTTGTAAGCCATGAGTGTCTGTTTTTGTGTGAGTGTGTGTGTCTTTGAAAAGTTTGAAATCGTTTTGTGTACGTCGAGAACCAGCAATGGTTGTTCTTGTAGGGTCAGCACGTAGACCGAACCGTGTGTCAGAGAACTTAAAAATAGTAGCGACTGCAGGAAAAGTAAGCTCTAAATTTTGTGACAGTCACTACGTCATTATTCCCTGGCAAAGGTTTTCTTCTTTCTAATAATATTTCAATATGACTTTAAACAGACAAGAACGAGCCGGGCCGGTTCTTAGGCGAAGGCGTTTCATTTCGCGCGAAGCTGATCGGGGTACTAGAAGTACCCGAGGCCCGTGGCGACAGGATGTGCCAGGAAGCCCTGGCTGACCTGAAGATGGCCATCAGAGCAGCTGGAGAGCATAAGCAGAGGATACAAGTCCACGTCGCTATAGATGGGTTGAGGCTGCGCGATGATAAGACCGGGGTAAGTTATACGATGACCAAAATTTCTGCGTTCTGGTCTTATCCAGAGGTTCTCAAATAGGGGCCTGAAAATGCGGCGAAATGGTTACAGTAAAGGATGGTACGGCAGTGTTTGCTTCGCGCTCGACTTGGCGGGGGCACTGCCCTGCCCCCCGATCTTCAACTAGAAATAAAAATATTTAATTCAGTCACGGACAACACACAGATTGAACCGCTGGCTCTACAAGCTTGAAATCTTTGCATAAGAGTTTCTTGATAAACGAAAGTGAGCGCTACGGAGGGATTTTGGAAACTCCACCTGTGACCTGGTTAAACGGGGTGTAAAGCAAACGAGGAAGAAGTACCGGCTTCCTGTTACATTTTTAATTGCCAACACGAGCATTCTCGACAAACCGACTGGCTTAGTGGCACTTGACTTTCTGCGTTACGCTTCGCAAATTCGATCCTCCCACGAGGACCTACTGAAATACATGGGTACATTTTATTACTGAAAGGGAAGTAGAAAGCCGCAATACGTAATCACCAGTTTTCCGGCTGCTCTAAGCGTTATCCTGTCACGACAATACGCCGTTAGTACACCGATGCGTTCCACTGAGATACCGTACGGCCCGAAACCCGAAAGAATAAGGCTGGTCTTTCGGGTAACCCCTAATTGCGTAACACACTATCGATCACAATTTGAACCATTTTGAAGGATATTGCTAATCCATTGCTTCATATGTTCGAAAAATTTGTCTGCTCAGTCACGGAAATAACGCAATGAATGATGTTGAACTGTCAAAATGAAAGATATTGCTATTTTTAGTGTGTTATGCAATTACCCCGCCGTATCCGAACGTCATTCAAGACTGTAGATACTTAACTCTAACTTCTATATTTTATTGCTAGAGCGTTGAGTGAGGTTTTGTAATACGGGCCAAAGACTCCCAGGGTATTTTATAATTTTGGTAATTGGTCTTAAATATTTTCGCCATCGCATGATTTTGCTGTAAATGTCCTATGTCCTAACCTACTAAAGGCATTATAATGTAGCGATCTATGGCCATGTTGTTTCTCCAATGTCCTATTTACATGTAACATAGATGGCTGAAACATGTGTGGCGCCGAAGCTATTAAGAGATTAGGTCACGACGATATAAAGTAGGACTCATCTGTGGTCTAATAAAATAAATGCGAGTTATCCGTTCGCCATTTATGAACTAGATATAAATCCAATAGCTGTAAATTGATTTATGATTAGAGGATGGTGATCCAAATATTTTTGATGTGTGAGAATGAGAATCCAAGTGGATACTTTGGCGCATGCATGTGATATAATCTTTTAGTTGAGAGTATAATATGTACTTACTTACGTAATTTCTAATCGTCAATCTGCAGGGTAATTGCGTAACACACTATCAGTAGGAATGGGTTTCATTTTGACAGCTCAACAACATTCATTGCGTTATTTACGTTGTTGAGCAGACACATTTTTCGAACATATGGAGCAATAGATTAGCAGCATGCTTCAAAATGATTAAAATTGAGAGTAATAGTGTGTTACGCAATTACGGTGCAGAACCCACATTGGCTCACAACTCATACAAATTTATCCAATATTCCAAATGATATTTCGTTAATCCACACACCGGCAATCTTTGGTCCGATAGTTGGAATCAAAGATCAAGTACTTAATTGTAAATTATCCACTAGGACTCTCTGTAACTGCCCCGTTGGTACGCAAAATACGCATACGCATTGACGTGGAGTTGCGGACACCAGCCCGTATTACCTAACTGCCCTGTTGGTCCCGTGGTTAATTATGCGCGACTGCTGAAACCCGTGGTTAATTATGTGGGTCCTGGCGTCGATTTACGGACTGTGATAGGGTGTTTTCATTAGGACTTTCTCAGTAACAGCCCGGAGTTGATAGTTGGATACTCGTAGCACATAAAGCCGTTGGTCCTGCGCATGATCTCCCTGGTCGTGTCGGATTGCCATCCCATCGGACTACGTGAGAGTAAAGGAACAGAAAGACCACCTGTGTTTGCGCTTACGCTTGTGCACTATAATATCCTGCGCAATTGGCTAAGCTCCGTTGAGATTAGCCGCGGTGGCCGAAATTCGGTCGGAAGAATTTATTTATTTTTATATTTTATCTACTAGGACTCCTTGTATCACCACCCGGTCCACAAGATATCGTTCATCGCTCAAGACATGACGGACTCCAGGGCCTTCGGCTACATATTCGGCTCTCCCGACACTGGCCACCGGTTCTTCGGCATCAAGACTGATAAAGCTGCTAGTCAAGTAAGTTAGACATTAAGCGTTATCTTTTGATCCTTAGTGAAATAAAAAATAGTCATTAAAAATCATCCAAATAAACAGAGGAATAAAAACAAAACAAAATGTCACTCAGCCTATTGGTTATTGTTATACCAGCAGGGTAATTGCGTAACACACTATCAGTAGCAATGGGTTTCATTTGGGCAGTTCAACAACATTCATTGCGTTATTTACGTTGTTGAGCAGACACATTTTTCGAACATATGGAGCAATGGATTATCAATATGCTTCGAAACGATTCAAATTGAGAATAATAGTGTGTTACGCACTTAGGGTGCAGGACTTTTACAAAATATGTTTCTAGCGTTCGGCCAACTTGAAGGAAAGCGAAAAGCTTTTCGTGAATTTCCTCGCATATCTCATTCATACTCGACTAGACACAGGCTTAAAGAATTTTTTTTCTCACTGCCTAGCTTTGCCCGAGGTTCCGTCCGCGTGGAAGTCGGAAATTATCCCACAGGAACGTACAACTAGGACCGTAGTATCCTATATGTTAATCCAGGTTATAAACTATCTGTGTGCGAAATTTCATCCAAATCCGTTCTAAACTCTTCCCGCGCTACCTCGAACCAGCCCTCACCAGTTAGTTCACTTATGAATTAATTTTTCACTTTTGATTCATTTTGTCTTCAAACGTTTCACTTCGAGTGAAACATACCGATTGAAAGGCAAGAATGAACAAACGTGAAGTGTCTGGTATCGCCCTAATGGATCACGAGACATCTCATCATATCCTTAAAACATTTCTGTTATAGGTAGTAATAGCGATGAGAGACTTATTCCAAGTGGTATTCGAGCTCAAGAAGAAAGAAGTGGAGATGGCGAAGCAGCAGTTGGAAGGCAAGACGGTCACCAGCAGTTTAGTTCGCCACGCGACCAACGCCTCCACTGAAAGCAAAACTAAGGTAATTTTTGGCATTTGGAACATTCTTAGAATTATTAAATAACTTTCATAACTGGCGTTTGGGTTTTTAGAACTTCTTTTAAACTTTTCAATATGAAAGTTTCTCGACTCGAATATGCGATTATGGAAAGAAGCGATCGTGGCGAGGTCCGCTTCCTCACCTTTGAAAATATATGTATAGCGAAACAGGTGAACAGGCATCTTCTGGACACGCTCGTTCCATGATAGACCTCATCCATCGCTTTGGCGTGATCGCGGTCAAGAAATAATAATTATTTAAAAAAAATCAAAGACATTGAAAGTTGTCAAATCACAGTTCGAGAAAATCGCATGGAGAGTATCGTTTAAGAATAGTAGTATAAAATTTGAGTTTTTGTTTCTCGGCTGAGTGTAAACAAATGAATGCGATAAATCGTCTGTCAGTTCTCGCCTACTAGTCCCGCATGATAATTTTCGCCTCTTGACGGTCGAGGAACTCTACATCTGTAAACTCGGTTTCTGTGTGCTGTTATGAGGTCACGAACCGAACTTTTGGATCGCTAATCCTGTAGCTCATAAGGCTGCGTTGTCACTTCTAGCATAGCGTTTTGTACGGTGAAGATTAACCGTTTGAGACTCAACTATATCTATACTAATAATAATTAATCTATAAAACTGAAGAGTTTGTTTGTTTGAACGCGCTAATCTCCGGAACTCCATCGTATTTGAAAAATCTTTCTGCATTTGATAGCCCGATTCTCGAGGAAAGCTATAGGCTATTTATCATCACGACATGACCATTCAAGTCGTTCGTGGTGCGTGTTCCGACACATCATCTCGAGAAGTTCCTCAAGGAAGAGTTCTGGCCGAAGGGTGTTGTGTATCGCCGGTTTCGTGGCCGGCTACATGACACCAGTCAGCGAAACACGACGCCGACACTTCGTGTGCAGTAGTATAAGTTTAAGTTGTGTCACAGTAAATAAATATACAGTAGGTTATCTAAGGCCGCCCGCCGAGTTATTAGCCTACTCTTGCGTTGATACCCAGGGTTGTCACTTTTACTTTTAGTTAATATTTTCGAACAAGCTCAAGTATAAACGGGATACACTATGCTCAAGTATAAACGGGATAGAATTATTTTTGACGAAATTTGTTTACATTTTAGACGACGATACGCGCATCAACTTAATAAGTCGATGTACACACAAGTATTCGACTAAATAAGTCGATCGTCAGACTACCGGAACCATATTT
The DNA here is from genome assembly GCA_949629135.1 of Eremobia ochroleuca. Taxonomy (NCBI): domain Eukaryota; kingdom Metazoa; phylum Arthropoda; class Insecta; order Lepidoptera; family Noctuidae; genus Eremobia; species Eremobia ochroleuca. Next base: position 13,654,144 of record OX451401.1, on the reverse strand, counting down.
GGATTGAACAACACATCAGACAATAGAAAAAATAATAATTTCAAAAGTAATTAATTTGCAATATTAATTATTGTGAAATTGCCCTTATTACAACTATACCTACGCGACAAATACGTTTACCTAAACGATGTTTCGTACTTAATCCTCTGTTTTATAGTAAAACTAGACTTCTTAAAATAAACTTTAGCTCTAAACATAGTATTCAGAAAAATGCGACTCGGCTACGCTATTAATAAAGCAAATAAAATGTGAAATAAACAATACAATACCACATTTTCTAATAATATTTAAGTATAAGTAGGTACTTACATTTCTGGCTGAGTAGGAAGTATGAAGAATGATAAGTCCGGGTTTGCGAAATCATTATTGAGGCACCCGAAAACACTACAATATTTTTTTCCCCTTTTTGAAGTCATGATACTCGTAATTTACGAGTAAGTGGCCGCCGCCGGCGAGAGTTGACGAACGCAAGCGGTCATGTAGCGTACGCGCGTGCTCACAGTCGCGCTGCACAGCCCGCACTGCCGCCACCTTATTCCCCCATATATTATGTTAGCGTGTGCGTGAAATCGCGTGCCGACATGGCGCGCGGCGCGCACGCACACATTCAAACCGAGAGCGGCACGTTTGTATGAAGATGTTTTACTGTATATTTACTGTGGTTGTGTTATGTTGTATTTATTTATAGTATTTTTAAGTTATATTATTATAGTATTGTATTTGTGATAATTTTGTATGTATTAGTTTATAAGTATGTTTGTATTAGTATGTATTGTTTTTTCTATAGGCCTTAGTTGCCTGAAATAAAGGAATAAATAAATAAATTAGGAGCCGAGCAAAAAGAAAAAAGTAAGAAAGAACGCTATGCGAAAACGAAGTAAAAGCGCGGGTGGGCGATGTAATGTTATAACATTACATCGCCCACCAGTTTCTTGTTTAAAAATTAAAAATAAATATTTAATTTTTAAACAAGAAATTTCTTTAATGTTTGTTGGCGTGAGACCGCAGCATAACATAAGCGTTCTAAACTATACAGGCATCCCCGAAACATTCACACATACTAAGCCGAGTGTTTAAAACTCTTAAACATATTTGACGTTCCATAGATTTCTAAGCGGCTGTTTTGAAAACAATGTTGGTTTCAAAGGAATAGTAGCACGAGTTGTGGATTTTAGAAGGAAAATAAGTAGACTTTTCATGTGTTTGGAAACCGCTAATGCTAAATATAGCATACTTTACATTTCGCGGTGTGTTCAGCTAACAACGCCATCTAGAAATATGCTTAAAATTTTCTCAAAGGAGACGTCGAATATTTTATTAAAATTAAAATAAAATTATCTTAAGAAAAATCTAACACCCTATACATTTTTACGATTTGTAAAGTCTAGGATTAACTCCAAAATGTAAAACAAAATTAAGATTTCGGGTAATTCCGACCGGCATGTATTTAATCGAACCTCGGATAGTTTCCATTTTGGTTATATAAAACTATTATTGAACACTTAATAATAATGAATGCGCCTCTTTTTGTATGTAAACCTCAAATAATTCTTATTTTGCAGTCCTAAAAATCCCAAATAGCCAAGTACCTGCCACTGCACCGCTGGTTTCGCTCGCTCGGCTCTCGCGCGTTTGGTCACAGTTCTGACCTAACCTTACACATTTGGTCAAGCTCTTAGTTACTGCAACCAATTCGGCACGCGCGTGGTTACAGTTCTTACCTAAGCTAACTCGTATGGTCGGGATAGCTTAGTTACCGCTACCAACTGTGGGAAAAAGCCAAAAAGTTATAAAGAGGCTCATTTATTTAAAAAAAAAGGTGTGCATCATTAGAAGCGCAAAAAGTTAACTAACGGTTAACTTGGTGTTTCTTGTAATAATAGTAAAAGATGTTATACTATTTCCCGTAAGAATAACTTTATTTCTGTACGGCCCTTCATTTTTTTCAGTTCTACTTCTAAAGTGCTTACTCAAACAAATTAATAAAACTTTGACGTAAGCAATCGTCATCAAATAATCATTGTGTAGTGACGCGCATTCGATTGTTGAATCGATTCGTCAAAACATCGAATAACTCGGTCAATCAAATCAACAATCAGCATTGTCCAGCTAACATAATGGGCATTACTGGCGTAGATTAATCGTGAAATGTGAATATGGAGAAGTGGCTTCTTATACCTTTTTGTTCTGGGGAAATTAATAAAAAGGTGCAGTGTACTGGGTGACTTTGTGATTGGTTCGATATTATGTGTTGTATTAGGGCTACGCGTGCGTGCTTCTGAGATTTTAGGAGGATAGATACACAAACAGCCTCTGTATTTTCAATATTGCTGTTTCTTGTAATATTGTTTGTAGGGCAATGTGTGGGAAGGCCATGTTCGGTTGTGAGCAATAGATACAAAGTCGTTCAAAACCAAAGTCCAAAGTCCAAAGTCGTACAAAGTCGCGCACACATTTGCAATTCATAAATCAGAACGTACTACACAATTATAAACCTTAACATATCAAACACAGAGTGCATTTACCATGCACCGTACAACTTACTCACACAAAAATATCTGTCGCTATCGTTGTGCTGTGCAAAAGCCACTTCTTTTAAATATACGCTAGTGATTGACTAAGCCGGAAAGTTATCGATTCTTCCTTTTATTATTGTACTAAAAAAAACTTGGGGTCCCGAAAATAAAATAAATAAAAAACGATATGTCCACAAAATATTATATTATAAATAAATTTTAAAAAATGCTAAAAACAAAATTGAAGCAAATAAAAAAAATTAAACATTATTTTACATTTTCTCGAGGGTCTTCCAACCGGATTTAAACGTCATCTTATCAGGTCTTCCAACCGGGTTGAAACGGTTGACAGTTAAAAAAAAAATTATTATAATAGCAATATACGAGTATTCGATGGGTAATCGACATTGTGGTCGATGGCCTACATTAGTGGACAGCCACATCACTGACTCGCCGCAAGAGGTAGCGGCCGTACCACGCGACGCTCCGCATAAATAAAGTATCGTTTTGTAATTTTTACATTGCTTGTCCAGTCACTTAGCCCTTAGACACATAACCGACATATTTAGGTAGTGGATAAGGAGCAATGTATTTATTGCAAAAATAGTACAGTCTCTGCGATATTTGAAAAAAAAAATAACGTAGTAAAAGCAACAAATATTTTACGATTTCTTGTTTTTCATGATTTTAAAGACAAATACAGTAAAATACTTTTACTTACATATGGTAAGTGATTTAGTGAGATACGAAGTTTTTATTTTGACTTCGGTTTTTACAGGAAACCACTGAACAACTCGGCGTTTTTATATTTTATCACGATCACGGCCGAAAGCGCACTAGTCCGCGTAGCCGGCCATTTGCCTAGTACATGCTCATTTTGCTCATGCCTCGTGGACACAGACACGCACCCTTGCCACTTCTCCTTTTTTACATTTCTATGGTTTATTTAATATATAAAGACCATCTAAACACTTATACAGCATTAACACAGTCTTTTTCGTAATATAAATCTCGTCTGTATCTAAATTATAGAAAAGCACGACACTATTCACACTATCAATTAGCGTACTAGAATATTATATAAAAAAAAAAACAACATAAGTATTCCATTTGTTTTAATATTGAGTCTTTGCCACTCATTTAAATCCATTGGTATCGATGTAAAAATTTCATGACAATGAAAAACCTTTGAAGAATCTTAACTTCGGTCGTTTAAAAATCTAAACAATACGAGTATAAGGAAGCTTACAGATAAAAATTCAAAACATTTTTAATTATATCCGTTTCCAAAACAAACAGGTAACGGTCGATCAATGTCATAATGCGAAAAAATGATAACACTATAAGTTAGAGCGAGAATAAAGACAAGATGAGCTAATAAAGCTCAAGTCTTTCAGGACTCAAATGACGTAACTACCTACATTTATTTATATAACAGTATTGATCTTATTTGAAGACGCTTTCTCTCTGAGCCTGAAAAGAATAGGTCGGAGTAACTTATAATCAATGTACGGTGTAATCAATGTAGGGCTCTCGTAGTCGTTGGCTTCAAACTGTTTTTTGGTTTAAAACGGTTTATTTATAACTATATCTACTAAATGCAGTGTTCGCGATAATTTGTGGGTCATTATTTTATTGTATTACTTACCACTATTTTAATTAAAAACGGTGAAGGAAAACACCTTGAGGAAACTGGCATAGATTTAGAACAAAAACAAAAAAAATAAACTATAAATTCGAGCACATGTCCTGACATCACCAATCCGCTATGGGCCCGCGTGCTGGAACTACGGCCCATTCCCTCTCGCGGAGAGGAGGCCTGAGACTCAAAGTCCAGATTATGTAGGTAAATACTGTTCAAAAATGAATATCATGCAAATAGCTGTCAAGCCATCGCCTACGCTAATCGTCAATCTCCTCTAATTGATATCTTGCATCTAATAGATGATTGACCTTAGCTGAATCATTCATGTCTAGTTCTTATTTCAAATGGAAACTATTTAGTCATTTCTTTTTTTCTATCGCGTAGTCGCGTTCAAACAATTTGAAATAATAGTTCGACTCGTTAAGATTCTGTTTTCTCGAAGACTTGTTAATATATTCTGAGCTGTCTGTGGTGGTACTAAACGTCGCGGGATCGATGTTCGAGCTACGTAATTTATTTATGTGACCTACAGACTGTTTTTTTTTGAGTCTGAGTTTGCATCTATATGATATTCATGTACCTATGTGATAATTTTGACAAGGACAAAATGTTTTTCTTTTGCAAAAAAAAAAAAAACACATTCAGAAAAACGACACCACATTGAATGTTTTTTTAATCCTGCAGCAGATATTACATATAATTCGGAAAACGGTGACTGGATATTAATGTGCTTAATTTATAGAAAGTAATTTAACTGAACTGCAGTTTTGTTCGCAAATAACTATTGTAACATTGTCATGACAAATCCACGAATAGCTAGCTTTAAAGCAGTGCATTAGTATTCACCGACGATCATTTTTATATCTCACGCGATTTGTTTTAAACCTTCGGCATCATGCAAACTGAGTTTCGGCATTTAACTGGTAGATTAGTCGATAAGTTATAAAACCTATTCAGTTCATTTTGCTGTCAATTTAACAGCAAAATGAACAGAGTTTTGACTATTTTGTTATAGGTGATGGTTCCAAAAATTCGATAAAACCAAGTCCTGTTAAAAATGTGTTATAATTTCCAAGGATACACTGCTTATGTCATCCTCACCACGAGTATCGTGTTTCCCAGTAACTAGGTTGTGGAGATCAGATAGGCAGTCGCTCCATGTAAAATACTGGCAGCCGATTCCCAATATACAACGTGTAACGTTAAATGCGCAAAACCTCAGACACCCCAACTGATTTTTAATTCAATTGACCTATTTCAGAGAGAAAAGAAGTCATTAAAAAAATTTTAAAGGTTTTATGTGCTGTTTTAGTTTTACAATTACCAGTCACCCTATATTTGGGAAAATAGGCAGATAATGGCGCCGATTCTCTTGTTCACAGACTAAACTAAATTTAAGTTCAGTGCATCTTTTTCTTTCTATTTAATTTATAAAAGGAAAGAAGATAAATATTAGTTTAGTCCTGTCAAATCAGTCAGCGCCTGACGTAAATCGACTTATTTTTTGTTGACAATTTTTTAATCACGTCTAAACTTGCCTATGAAGTATCTTAATTTGATAGGACTAAAGTAATATTTATCTTCTGTTCTTTTCTTAATGAAATAGAAAGAAAAAGATGCAATGAACTTAAATTTAGTTTAGTTTGTGTTTGTGAACAAAGGAATCGGTACCAATGATGATTCGGTCTATGCCAGTGTATCCATTCATGTCATCTTGGTTTCACGTGGCGGTCCCCCGTCGAACTCTGCAGTGCTGCGGAATCATAATTAATAAACATTAATGTATAACTACATTAATCCGCGGGGTAATTGCGTAACACTAACTAATAGTAGGAATGGCTTTAATTTTGACAGCTCAACAACATTGATTGAGTTATTTACGTTGTTGAACAGACAAATTTTTCGAACTTATGAAGCAATGGATTAGCAATATCCTTGTGTATCATTGTGTCAATATATTGTGATTGATAGTGTGTGTTACCTATACAGCGTGTAACGGAAAGGGGGTATCAACCCTGAAGGAGATGAATGTGCTCATGAAACTCAACAACTTTCCCCAAAGAACATAGGTCGAAATATGAAAAAAAAAAATTGGCCCTCCCATAGTAAATCAATCAGCTGGTAGTCAGTTTTGTAAGGGAGGGCCAAATTTTTTTTTCATATTTCGACCTATGTTCTTTGGGGAAAGTTGTTGAGTTTCATGAGCACATTCACCTCCTTCAGGGTTGATACCCCCCTTCCGTTACACGCTGTAGAATTAAGGTGGGCAGGTAAATGTGGGTAATCTATTTATTGAAACATATTTTTTTAAATAAAAGAAGAGGGGAGGGGAGGGTATAAATTGGGTTAAGGGCAGGAAAATCATGATATTTCAATAAATGTGTCCTCAATCATATGTATTCTACTGACTCTGCATTTAAAATGTTTATATAGGTGTTCATAATTTGCGGTATTGCAATCCCTTCAACAAAATAAAAAAAAAAAAAACAACTCGCAATAACCAGAACCCAGTGCAAGAAATTTATATTAATCGCCTCACAAAAGGTACTAATGAGTTATCATTAATTACCTTCAATTATCACCCCACAAAGTCCTTCCGAGATAGGCTGTATCAAACAAAAGGCAATCAACCTGTTATCACTGTCTATAGTCATTTCATTGTATCCGATACATTCACGTTGTATCCTTAGGGGTCAAGGTTTTATCATATCCGGTGCAGGATATTGTTGTGTAAGATACCAACGACCGCCCCCGTCCTTGTGTGATAGCCTTTTTGTAATATATTTATTTTAATACTAGTTGTGCCCGCGACTTCGTTCGTTTGAATGTCTGAGTATTAATTTTTTTTTTTTGCGCGGAACCTCAAATCTTTTTCTAAAATAATTATACTACCACTAAAATAAATGTAATACCTTAATAAACTAAGAATGATGAAAAAAAAATTGTTTAATTTTTTTCCATATCGATATCCAACACGCGGGTAAAGTTTCGCTAACTAATTTAATTGGACCCTTTAGATGGACTTAGGATATTCGTACTGAGGTTTTGTTGAAAAAATAAATAGAGTCTGATGAGTTTTTTTTTTTTTGGGGTTTGGGTGACTTGGGCCTCCGTAAAAATAAAGTTGGCTTACATCCAAATTAATTCCAATTTGAAATCGAATATATAAGAATAGAACCTAGTCTCAAACAATAGTAATAACCCGCGTCCATAGAAAAAGAAATAAAAATTCGTATAGAAGCGTAATTCCCGCTCCGAAATCGCAATATTACCCTTTTCATTTTAACAGTTTTAGTGCGCAAGATACTTTCAGCCAGTCAGAATAGTACCGGGTACCACAGAATATGCTACGAAAATGTGAATCACTTTCGGACTTTGTCACATCAAACTGGATAACTTACAATTCACGTAGCTGTATTGATTGAACACTTGTGTATTGCGTTTTTGACGCATATGTTTTTCTTTGTTGTCACTTGCATCGTATAATATGAGAAGTTTCTAAATATGTATAAATATGGTCAAGGTTTTCATATGCCGACTGTAATAGATGTTGACTGATTGAACGTATCAACGTACAGTCAAACAAGCTATTTGGTACACCTATACAGGCAATAATATTGAACGTTCCACGACACTGCCAGTATTGCGCGCGTAATATATTTTCGAAGTGAAACTTCTTAGGCGGGGATTCGATAATTGGACGAGATTTGAAAGTGGAATTTTAAGGACGCGGAAAAATTTAGGCACATTTCGTTACATGAGAGAGAAGAAAGATATATCTCCCTCTATCTTTTACACAAAATCTCTCATAATCTCTATTTTTGAAAGCTTCACTTCTATCACGGGTACGGTGCTGCACGCGCATTTTTTAACATTACACGCACTCTCTTAAGAGTGCTGTATAAGTATTGAATACTCAGCACACTCACTACATTGTTTAAGTAGTTGCAAGCTAGCTGCCTGTTTACCAAATAGCTTCTTCGACTGTACAATCGCGCTTAGGCCACAGCTTCAGGACGTACGATACGCCTCGTTTCGCTTCTATACGAACTATTATTTCTTTTTCATACCAAGTCCCACTATAGGAACTGAACTACTTTCCAAAGACGTAAATAATTTCAAAGATAGTATCGCAATCTTCCTCAGAGTATCGCTTCGGCTGGTGAGACCAACTCATCCGCATCCAAGGTCGTGGATGTTGGGGCGGAAGGGGGCGTGGCCGAGCTGGTGGATTTGGAACAGGAGCTCAGTTCCCTTAGGAGAGGACTGACCCAGGTCGAGGGTCTGACCCCATCTAACGACCCATTTGGAGACTCCTTCACGGCTTTGCCTTCGCAGGTAAACTTGGGAACTACGGCAGCTGTCCCACCGCCGACGAGGAAGCGACTAGCTAGGGATCGACTATTTTCTCGCTCAAGAAACGTATAATAGAATAGTTCTCGCCGGCAGTGTGAACAGTCACTGATCACTGTTAATATAGAGGGTCGCAGGGACATCGACGCGCAAACTGGTACCATGTGACCAACAGCTGATTTATAGTAACCGACGAAAAATTTAAAGTCCGGAATCATGTACTGAATCCGTGTTAACAGTTTTGCCGTTAGTCGACGGACCTGCCACCCTGTATATATCTCTTTAACTGTCACACCTACATCTCGTACCTATACGTTTATTGAGCGAGAAAACGTTTATAGTCGATAGATAGTCGCTTCCTCGTCGGCGGTAAGACAGTTGCCTACAGTGTAGAAATTAGGGCCTGTTGCACGATGACCGAATGACCACTAGTCAATAGTCGAATAAATTAAAAAAAAATGAGTTGGTGAAACAGGCCCTTAGAATATTAGAAAAATATTAAACAGATGAGTGAGTAGACAGTGAACAGTGGTGGCACAGTGGTAACGGCCCCGACTTACAAGTTGTTGGTTGTGGGTTCGAACCCAGACAGGCGCTTTACTTTATGTGAATAATTTCATCAGCATTGCTCTCAAAACAGTGAAGGAAAACATCGTGAGGAAACCATGCCCTAGAACCAAAAAATATACACATAGTAAAATTTTTATTTATTTAGTTGCATATCACACAATTATTATGGGTGATATCTAATTTAGAAGTTTGAATCTTTCAAGTTAATTAAACAATAGGTACAATCACAAAGTCATATTCATATATCATTTTCATGTTTCATCATTATCGAAAGCAGACATTGCTCGAACCACCGAGCACGGCCAATAATCCGTGGTTTATAAACATTCTTGAAATCTCCAACTGGGGCCGAATGGTTAAAGCCGTCATTTTTCAGTGCGAGGGAGAAATGGGGAACATGCAGGACTTATAGTGAATTCTCTTTCTCACACTAGAACTATGATGACTGACACTTCATAACACGGCCAATATAATTATTCCCTGGGTTAATATATTAATTTCATAATCTAACATAATGCTTCCTTCTTTTCTTTCCAGAAGGGTCTCCTCCCGCCCCCTCCGTCGGGTGCGTCCACCCGCGGCCGCAGCACGCCCGCGGCCCCCCCCTCGCGCGGCGTGTTCAGCCCGGGCAAAGCTGCACCCCCACTACCCTTCGACCTCGCCACTGTCGCCGCTGAGTTTGAACCTACGCCAGCTCTAGTTGACAATCTTAATGACGCACCGGTTAGTACTGAATGCTTTAGATGTAATACATACAAAGATGTACTCTAATGTAGGAAAAGAAATACGGTAATCCCGGTATAACGCGGTAGATTGGTTCCGCGTTATAGGAAAACGCGTTATAGGGGTATTCCCGTATAACGCGTTTTTACGGCCTCGTATAACACTTTGCGTATAAATAATTCATCACCATTAACTTTTCGCGCTGCAAGGGGTTTAAATCGAATTATAAATTTTACAGAAATATGTATAGGGGTGTCTCATAAATAATGTCGGTTTTTGGTATAAACTTTTTCATTACATTTACAATGATAATATATAATCCTTAGCATTCGAAGTATAAGTCCATCGTATTCTACTGTCTAAATGGTTTTCATTTAGATAATAACATATTGCAATAGGATAAATACGTACAAATAAGGATGCGTTATTTCATTACACGATCAAACCGACATTACTTATGAGACACCCCAATATGTGGGAAATCCCCACGTTATATGGGGGAATGCCCGTGTTATACGGGGGATTGAAATTGCGTTATAGGGGTACCGCGTTATAGGGGGGATTACTGTATTACTTTGTATGGAAGTGAAACTGTGCTATTCTTCCGCCCTGAATCAGTAGGCTGCTTAGAGCGATAAGATCGCACACGCTATTTAACTTTCAAACTTATTGTATTTTATATGGTGTATAATCGACCTCGTAATTGCTTTACCATTTTTTCCAGTAGGTATTTTGAAACTCTTACTAAGGTTGAAAATACCCAACTGTCACATACGCAAATAGATCTTGTCGTTATAATGACGTGCAAATGGCATTCAACCGATTAATTTGTTTTACCTAGATTATAAGTGAACGATATGGTATCCTATGATTGGAAACGAACACTAATGTTTGTTTCGAATCTTGTATACTTGCATGTAATTGTGTAGATTCTGTTGTAGATTAAATAAATAAATAACCTTGAGTGTGTGAGTGTGATTAAGGAATTACGGGTTTGACTATACAATAAAGAGTTACCAATCTATTTTTAGTCTTATAGCGCATTTTGGAATGGGTTCTACGCGAGAGTTTCGCTTCCATATATTATGTTACTGTATTTCATATTTTATTACCCCTTTATACAAGGTGTAACTTAAATAACGCACAACCTCTTAAGGGGTCATTGTACTCATCATTATGAACAACTTTTACTATGGGACCAAACCGAAAATCGCGAAAAAAAATCCGCTGTTCCCTACATTTTGACGAGTTATGCGATTGGTCCCATAGTAAAAGTTGTTCATAATGATGAGTACAATGACCCCTTAAGAGGTTGTGCGTTATTTAAGTTTTAACTTGTATATTTGAACCGTGTGTGTATATTATAAACGTTTTATAACTCTCTGTCCTCGTCATTTGCATGTCAATGACGAGAGAGTACAAGAGAATATTACCCCATTTCAGTTATAAGATGTTTGTAATACCGGGTAAAGATTGGTGGAAAATAACATGAATTCTAACACAAAAACATGTAGAAGATTCAACATAATATGTTACAGTACGAGTTCCGTTTCACCAATCGGTACCGCATAAAGCTATGAAAAGTATACATATAACTCTACACAGTCGGTTTCAGCTAAGTAATCTTACGATGAGAAATGATCAGAGCTAATGTTCTAAAGAACATCAAACACTGTTCTGACTTAGTAACGGTTTTTAAAGATTAAGACCCCCTATAAAACTCACCCCAGATCCAGAAAAACGCCTAGTTTTGGGGGTCACCGTCCAATCTATTCTTGTATAAATTATGATTATTAATGAATAAAGGAGAATCGCCAAAAATGTATGGATAACACCAATAACAACCACACGTATAACATTAGATAGGTATTTTATTATAATACAATAACTACTATGGATGCTCACTACAAATTGCAGTGTGCAAAAAGTAATGGCGATTCGTAGGACAGATCTGGACGCTAGATAACGGAACCCCTGCATAGATAATCAATTCTAGTAGGGTTTAGTAGTACCTATTAAAGAGTTCCGTTATTTCGTGATCTCAGAGTTGGTCCCATCGTGACAGTTATTCATATTCATGGGTGGAACATCCTGTAAAAATTTGGAACTGGTAAAAAAAAGCACGCTGTATAGCATCCAGGTCCATCATCAGGTAAAATGAACAGTACACGGTTTCCTAGTAAACATTCAAAGGTTTCGTTATCAAGCGTCCAGAAGGCCAATTCTCATAACTAAATCATTTAAAATCTAGTTGCGATCTCATCTCAGCGACAATCAATGTCAAAAACATGTCAAAAATGCAGGGAAATTAGAGGTATTTTTGACGGATTGAGACAGATCAGACTGTGATCGGTCTTAAAATTGCGAGAATTGCCGCTCCGGTCTATCGTCTTCTGACCAGCTCGATGGTACCACATTATTTTGTTATCATCGGAATGTATACTTTTGCGAATATTCAAACTAAGACCACTCGAAGTGATTAACTATTCAAATATTCCGTTACCTATCGCATATCTTTCTTCATACAGCGATTTAAAATGAACCGCCACAGTTGTTACTGCTCTATATTAAAATGCCTATCTAATGACATATTATGTTTGTTTGTTATTGGCCGTGGCGACCATTTTGTCCGGTCCTCCTTTGACATTTGAAATGTAAAATTATCCGCAAATAATAAGCAATGAACCGCTGTATGGAGTTAATAGTTATAGCGAAACATGACATCACTTGCGTATTAATCTTTTGGAAACATTATTATTACGGATTTTGTAAATTTATCAAAATACACTTCGTACGGTAGTGGTGCCATTCGTTTCACAGTTGTATGCCCAATTGGCAATTGGAATGATTGGCGTAAAAATATTTATCCTCAATGACTAAAGATCTCCCAGAAAAAATATGCGCTTCGGCAATCATCGTCTATCTTCGCAAATACAAACTCGCTATAGTGAGATCTATTACAGAGCTGTTACAACCATGGATTTTCTTACCTATGTTGTGTTAATATGGTTACAAAATTAGACATTAACAACCCTATGCAATTCCAAAAAAACTATTGAAAATGAGTGACAGATGACGAGGTGCGACCAGAGTAGCTGGTAACCCAACAGAGTGAAAGCTTTATACTAACGCAAAATGATATGTGCATCACTTCAAAGCGCGGCAGTACAAAACTTAGAAGCTTTACCTCTGTAGGAAATTACTCTGCGCGACGCTTATACTCATTCGGAAACACGAAGATTTCCGAAGCGCATATCGTTTCCATTTTAACTGTAGTACTCTTTACATGTATTGATGTGCGTTCGTGATCTCAAGCGGCTTGTATCAGAAGGTACGCAAAGTTGAGAACTTGAGGTTGCGATTAAAACTTAAACCTTGTTTCACCACTCCTTGATGAAACCTCATCTAGTGTTAAAATATATTTCTTTTAGACATTTAAGAGCGTTCATCCAACGCGGGCTGGCAACGTCGCATTTCTAATGGATTTTCGTGATTATTTTGTTAAATAAAAACTTTATTTTTCACGAAAAACCAGCCAGCGCGGGATGAACGGTTTTTTTTTTTTAACCAGACTATCCTAGAAAGAACCAAGAAAAAACTATCCTAGATGAGTGTGAAGATTAATCTACCCTCTTTCCACTTTATTTTATACTAGTTACAATCTCATAAACTTTATCGCGTAGTGGTGAAACGCATGAACAATAATATGAATAATCGTATATACTCTATGTTTATATGAACTGATATTAATTATGCCTAAATATATATCTTAATTTATGTTGTAAAACGGCCGTTTGGACAGATGTAATAATATTTTTTATGAATTCAAGTATTTCTTGTAGTTATTTTGGCAACGCTGTGTACTTTATGTTAATGTTATGTGTAAGTGAAATACTGATTTAGTACCCTATAGTGCATGATCTCTCTGGTATTGCTTGAAAAACACTGGTGCGGGATGTTCTTGCGACAAAATTGAAGAAAATTGTATAATTGACCTCGTTCTTAGTCTGTTTTGAGAGGGCAGATGGGTTTTAAAAGTTGTTTATTAAAGTAATTGAGGCTGTATTGACGGGTATCACGCTACCTAATACCACCAGCGGAAAATGGTAGACACAGTAGAATTCTGCCATAATACGCAATGTAATAAGGTATAATAGCTGTGAATATCTCGATGTCTTTCATGTTTAGTTGACACATTATTCGCAATAACATTCCACAGTCAGTAGTAGCTCCCTGTGCTGTGACGTCTGGTCTGTATGCTATAAGACTGAATTATGTGGACGTGACGCTTTACTTCACCGAGAACCGTTTACCTGAAGCATGACGCTACCTCGCGAGTCGCGGTGTCAGTATGACTGCCGAAACTACCGTCGAGTATCCTAAGCTAAACGAACTACCCCGCACGACTCAATCTCGCCCGGTTTACGTTAAGCACTACGAAACGCACAATCTACGGTTATGTGTTTAGACGCACGCTTTCATCATTGTAGAACGAACTTTTTTGTTTATTAAAAATGTCAAATGTTTTATTAAAATCCCTGGATTACTTGTATCGCCAACGATCGAGTAATTCTTGAACTGCTGAACTATAAATGCGCTCCACGTCTGCATATACTTAGTGTTATGGTGACGGCTGTGTTACAGGTTTGCGTGCCCGGCGCGTCCACGACGCAGTCGCTCAGTTACGACGTATTCACGGAACTAGACCCCCTCGGCACCGGCCGGAGTAAACCTTACGTTGACAAAAAACTCTTCTTTCAGGAGCTCAAAAATCCGCCAAAGAAAGTGCTCAAAGACCTCGTGTCCACACAGAGTCTAATATCAGACATATTGCCCGTCACCACAGACACTAAGATAGAGCATTACGGGCCGGCGACGACGATGACGTCACTGTCGCGGCACTCGGGCGGGTCCGTAGCGATCGTCAAGCCGACGCAGAGCGCTCTGTTCTCGGGGAACTTTTTCTCGTCAGATCCGTTCGCGGAGACGGATCCTTTCGATAACACTGATCCGTTCTCGGATTCCTTTAAGGACGATCCGTTTACGAGTATGCAGGAGTTCCCGAAGTCGAGTGCATCGCGAGTGGATGAGCTTAAGAGCAAACTGAGCAGGGAGGCGACTGTTGACAAGCCGGAGGTGGTGGAGAATGGGAAGAGCGTGTTCAACGGACCGCTGCAGGTTAGCCTGCCGCCGGAACCCGCACCCAAGTCGCCGCGGCTGCAGAGACAGGTAGGCATCCTTGATGTACAATTTTGCGGAACAGATCAGTATTAGGAAATCCACAGATGTTTTCGCAGATTAATACTAATCTTAGTTCCTTTTGCACCATTTCTCAATAAATAGTAAATACTTTTAGCGCTTTATATTATACCTGGTAAAATATCCAGCTCCTGTCACGCTCAACTCCAGGTTTTCCTGATGGCTAATTTTCTTACAGCAAATATCCAAACGTTGAGAATGACGACATTGCAAATGACGAGCGGGCATCAACCATCAATAAAATCAAAATGTCATAACGCGCTTATGATTTTTTTTATTACTTTTAACCTTACATTCGCAGAGCACAGACAGCAGCACAGTCAGAAAGCGGCCTCAAGCGCACAAGCTGACCTCAGACAGCGCTTCCCCGCCGCCGCCCTTGCCTCCCAAGAAGATAGCTGACCTGCCCAGCACCAGGCCTCCACCCAGGCCTCCGCACGATCACGACGATGATGATGTGGGCCCGCCGCTACCCAAGCCGGTTATGAGGAGGGAACCGCTGGTGAGAAAACTTGCATTAGGTCCAGCAGCTACCTTTACCATCTATAACTAAGAATTCCTTATGTTCCTATGGCCTTCTTCTTTTCGTGTCGACGGTACTTTGTTTGAATATTATTACAGTGAAACCTGGTTAAATGGGCCCTGGATATGTGAGAAACCTCTTTTATTGATAATTACAATGAGGCCCCGACACTTTTACATTGAAATACCTCTGTTACTGGGAATTTTCGAACCTCGTTAACCGAAATTAGTTTCATAGATTTTTTTCGATTTTTGCCTCTATAATTGGGACTTCGTAGCTACTCGTAAATAACCCGTATAAGTGAGACAATTTATCAGGTTTAGACAAGTTATGACACGCTTGTTTACAAACAGTCTAATTTCTTCCATACTTGCTTTGTTTAGTTGTATCAGTACTATCTAAGGGTTGGTTTTTCCTCTATAAATAAGACAACTGTGATGTTAACCTGCCGATTTGGGAAACTACTTTTTCTGTACATTATTACAGAGTGGCAACATCGACGTGCAAATTCTATACAAGCGCAGACATTTTTTGTCGGTTATCAAAAAAAAAAAACATCGGCTGTTTCATAGAAAAGTGACCTACGCGGTCAAAATGTCATCATCTGCCTAACCTTTTCCTAACTATGTTGGGGTCGGCTTCCAGTCTAACCGGATACAACTGAATACCAGTATTTCACATGGAGCGACTGCCTAACTGACCTTCCACAACCCAGTTACTGGGAAATACGATACCCTTATACCCTTGGTAAGACTGGTTGTCAGACTTTCGGGCTACTGACGACCCGTAACGACTGTCAAAGATCCACGATTGACAGCTGGGACCAACGGCTTAACGTACTTTCTGAGGAGGGAGGGGTCTTGGTAAGTGAAGATGGTCACCCATCCACGGACTAACCGCGGCAAGCGTAGCTTAACCTGATCGATCGACCCGTGCGGCTTTTATTACTTAGCCACAAGCCACGCAAAATGTAAGGAATAGCAATATTTTTTTTATACCTCTATTTTTCGGATAGCCCAGTAGGTTTTTCCTATTATGAAAATAAATTAATTATATTGAAACTTTTGCCAATATCTTTTGTAACGGATCTGTCTCTCACTATTGGTCACGCATCTGCCCGGTCCATACTCCACACCGACCGAGCGGCCTCGGGAGTCGAGAGGATCCTTGGATAGGACAAACGCCAAGTCGACATGCATAACGATTCTTCCTTCATTTGTTTTTTGAAGTGGCCCCTCCGGTCTAAACCCCGCTTAGCCAGTGAATAGAATAGAATAGAATACTCTTTATTATGTACACAATATAAATTAAAGACATAAATATAAAAAAATTACAAAGGGTGACACAATGGGCGATCTTTTAAAGACAACCTTTGGATGGATTGAAAAGGGAAGGAGAGACAAATACTGTAGGTAGTCTGTGGTGTGCCATTTACACGATAATATGAATACATACATAAAGTATATTATATTATACTAATCTAAATAAATATATACATATAACAATAGGCATAAAACAGATGTAAAGAAAATATAATGGCGCTGTTTAAGGAGAGAGGAAGTGATTTTTTATCATAATTTTAAAAGTGGACAAACAGTGTACCTAAAGAAAAGTGTGTTGCGCAGGCGGACCGCAGCATGAAGCCGCGTCTGTCCTCCGCCGCCACCAACAGCAGCGAGGACGAGTACCTCACGCCGGCGCCGCCGCCGCTGCCCACTGCGCGGCGCTTCGACATCACGCTCAGCCAGCTGCTCACCTGCACCATGGACGAGCTGGCGCACAGGTACCAACCAGCACCACATCCACAGAACGGCACCAAGTCCACGGACCTACCTCGGATGGTATAAAAAAAGACGTAATTTACGTCATCGGGACTTGGAAGTCGTTACCAACATAAATTGTCCATAAAAAGCAAAATTTTCCGCGTATCGATATGTAACCTTACTCGATGGATATGTCCCGAGAACGCGCGCGCGGTTATGTAAGCGATGCGTTCAAAAGCGGGTAGAAAGTATTGGGTGGTTGGATGATTGTAATAATAATAATAAATATTTGGCAGAATTTGGCATACCTGCCGGTTGATTCTGGAAAAATCTCACCGTGATAAATAAGATGAAGTGAGCTTAGAGTGAGCTGTGAGTCATGCTGATGCTAGGGATTGACACTATTGACGACTCAATCCACGCTCACTTCACACAAGTTTTCACGGTGAGATGGTTACAGAATCGCACGGCTGTTATTCATTAGAGCAGAGCAGTAGGTCGTAGGTTCGAACCCAGGCAGGCGCTTTACTTTGTGTAAATTATTTCATCACGTCACTGCTCTTAAGCAAGGAAGGAAATTCGGAAGGAAACCATCGTTAGAAAACATGTCCTAGAACCAAAAATTCGAAGACATGTGACATCTACCAACCCGCACTGGGCCCGTGTGGTTGATTACAGCCCATTCCCTCTCACAGAGAGGGCGCTTGTGTCCCAGCAGTAAGAACATTATAGGCTGATTAGTATTTATTAAACACTATTGTGTACACGACATTAAACAAAAAGGACATATATGTGTTTTTTCTTCCAGATTACGAGTTCCTGCCACAACGCTGTCTTCTATGACTCTACCTCAACTCACCGATTACCTCAGATCGTATCTAGCTGCCGATAATGATAGAGCGGTATGTTATTTATTAAACAACACTATTTAAGTCGGCTTGATTCAAAATCTATATATACATACAACGTGTAACGTTAAATGCGCAAAACCTCAGACATCCCAACTGATGTTTAATTCAATTGACCTATTTCAGAAAGAAAATAAGTCATTAAAAAAATTGTAAAGGTTTTATGTGCTGTTTTAGTTTTACTGGCCATTCTGAACGTTTCTTGCGTCTGCGACGACGCTTTATCGAGAGAGGAGTCGTCACCGGGCCGCTGCGCCGCGCTGACATTGGCTGGCTTGACCTATTAATAAATAGACACGGCAACATTTTTAATGAAGATTTTTTGAAAAATGTGACCAGTATTAAAAAGTGGTTCAATTAATTCTGCTCGTTGTTCTGATCAAACTATTTTCAGGTTTTGCGCATTTAAAGTTACACGTTGTATAAGGTCCCATCAGGGGCGTAGCTACCGCCGTATCAGCCGTATCAATGATACGGGGCCCGCGGGCTACAGGGGCCCCTAACGCGTGTAAGCAAAAATTAGTAAAATGTTAGTCACTTAATCTCGTGCTTCCCGGGAAAAAAACATATAAAAAAAACTGTCATACGTGCCTATAGAGTTTTCACTTCAGAAATGACAAAATTCTAAATGACAATTTCTAGGAGGAAGCGATAACTTATAATCAATAAATATTTATTTTAATTTAATGCAAGCATTTTTGTTTCTTTTGTGAGAAATCTTTACCCTTCATTTGGGCCCCCCAACTAATTTTGATACAGGGCCCCTCCAAGGCACGCTACACCACTGGGTCCCATTAAAATAGGTGGACAAAATTTTAGAAATCATTCAGACCACCAAATAACCACAAAATATGGACAATGGTAAAGCAATATATAAGAAAAACACATTAGGTACTTACAAGACAAATAATTAGCTAATGAAAATACACTAATGTACCGGCAATTTATTATTTTAGGATCAAAATAAAATCTCTTTAATCAGTGTTTTTTGATTGGATATCTTTGGTTAGACCTACTGAGCGCTGTGTTAAAATTTGTCCATCTATTAGGTCATCCCACTTCCAGTGTCATATTTTTTTATTATTATTATTTTACAAAAACTGACTACTATACTATATAACCTTGTGACACTAATCAATAATCTCCACCACTATTAATCACTCGCTCCCAGACTGCTGGCAAATCTTGAACACCATTTAAAGTACCACTTTCATTTAATTCATCAATAATGCTCTTTAGTTTAATATCTAACTCCTTTTTGCTATTGTATCGAGTACCCGACAATTTCCTCTTCACATGGCCAAAACAATTGAAATCACAAGGATTCATATCCGGGGAATATGGCGGCTGAATAATTTCAATCCATCCTTTATCTTCAATTAAATTCTGAACTATTTTTGATTTGTGCGGTCTGGCGTTATCATGTAAAATTATAGGACTCGTTATATGATGTTCGTCTGCCCAAATAGGAATATTTTCTTCTAAAAATGACTTATATCGCTCTCCAGTCATAGTTGTATTTTCATCATAAGTTCTCCAAAAAGCAATGCCTCTGACATCCATAGCTACTATTAGTAGTAGTTTTCGTTCATGTAGCTCTGCACGTGGTAAATGTTCAGCTGAAGTGCCCGGTTTCACCGAACATCGTGACTGATGTCTTTGACGAGGAGTATAAAATTCGAGCCAAGTTTCATCAAGGCATATAAATCTATTAAGTATATTTTTCTTACGGCGATACCACGATAAATGGCTACGCGCAGTTTCATAACGAAACTCCTTCTGATCCGTGTTCAGAGTGTGGGGCACCCACACTGCACTTTTATTGACCAGACATAAATCCTCCGTGAGTACTCTATGTATAGTGGAATGAGGAATGGTAAGTTGAGTGGAGAGATCACTGACACTGACCCTACGTGACTGACGAAGTGCTTCCTTGATTTTGTACCTTGCTTCTAATCTAGTCGATGATAATGATCGAGGTGCTCGCGGCTCATCTTCAGCTGTGGTTCTTCCTTGTTTGTACATTTCAAGCCATGGCTGTACGGTTCTTTTATTTAACCTTCAAGCGGGCGCGCGGACATTTGTAACGCCAGCGGTCGCGCGTAACCTAAAAGACCTATAGGATATTTCAGGGATTTAAAACACTAATTATTTAATATTTTTTGTATTTATCACATTATCATTATGTTAAGACATAAACAAAATTATAAAATCAAAATAATATTCTAATTTTCTTTGGATTTGTAAGCAATTTGGCATCATAAATGTATCGAGAATCGATCGCATCGCGGTCGATTCGACGCCGCGCGACTGCTTGAAGGTTAAGGCGTTACGACCAACACACTTTACCAGTAAGTCGTGCGTAACTCCTCCAGAGTAGCTGAGTAAAGCACAAAACTTTAGAAATATACGTTGCTCCACTACATTAATAGATTTTTTTAAATCTTCCATTTTAAATCAATGCACGTCTTGACAATACAATACACCAAATGAAACTAACACGATTGTACAAGACAACACATGTATTAACTATTGCATACCATTGCGCAATACATAAATATTGGAAATAAAAAATATGACACTGGAAGTGGGATGACCTAATATTTTAATGGGACCCTGTATTTATATCTATACTAATAACAAAGCTCAAGAAATTGTTTGTTATTTTTGTTTGTTTGTTTGAACGTGCTAATCTCTGGAGCTACCATTGATAGCCTAATTCTTGATGACAATCCCGGCATCCCGGGATTGTATTCCCTAGTTATAGGCTATTTAATAAAACGCTAGGACACTTAGGAGCTGAGCAAAAAGAAAAAAAATGCAGAAAGAATTCCAAGCGAATACGAAGTTATAGCAGGTGATGCGAAGCGACGGGCTGGGTCAGGAGGACAAGAAATCTCACGCGGGCAAAAGCTAGTATGTCACAATTTTAAAACAAAAACCATTACCCATGATAGACCTCCCAAGTAACGATCAAAGTCGAAATAATTACTATAATCACTTAGTGAACGCATTTTGTTATTATGTTATTAGCAGATAGAAAGACACTCCCATCCACTTAAATGATCCCTTAGTTTTATGACATCCACTGCGACCTTTAGTGGGTAATACAGACGTCAGCACATCAAGCTACCCGAAACTGTCAAATTTTCCCAATCAACTTTGAACCTTATGCTTTAGCGATAAAGTTGTAAATATATTAAAGAAAGTTTTAAGTATACTTATGTTAATTTTCGCATTATATGTGTAGGTATACTATTTAATATGTTACTTTTAGACTTCACACATTCTTATTTTTCTCTTCATGTTCTTGCACACTATTGTCTACATTTCTTTTTTACTTCACCTTTCGCAGGTCTGCTGGAAGAAATTTCTTAAGAAATAAGCAGTACCTTTGTACTCAAATTATTACTATGTCATATCCATATCGAGGGGTGAAAGGCTATTTGTTTGAAGCGACATTTTGGACGATATTGAGTTATATACATATTTGGATTCAGCGAATTTTTCTGCCTCGGCTGAGCCGGGTTTCGTACAATTCTGAGCACTTTTATGGCGCTTAAAACAATGCAATTTTAGTGCATATTTCTCAAACATGATGTATGATCCGACATCAAATTTGCCATATTTTTTTTAGTATTCATTTAAGCTGTACACAAAAACAGAGAATCGGAGCATAAGCCGTTATTCTCGTCCTAAAATTTCAGTTCGATGGCAGATAAATCGTTTTTCGATATAGCTAACTTTATATGAAAAGTCTCTTCATACATTTTGCTTACGACTACTTACACTATGCAATGTCGCTTCAACCAATTTGCCGTCAGCCAAATTCATTAAGACATGTCGTTTCAACCCTTTTCACTGCAATTGTTTTGCACTCTGTTTGGAGCTTCAAACATTATTTCTGTTCTCAAAACTGGGTTCCTTAGTCGCTTGAACAGTTTGTTAGTATCCACGTTTTTTAAATACGTCACTTAAGCTAAATCTAATACGAAGTGGTTAGATTAAAATCATTTTTCCCTGTATCATAATATAAATAGTTTGTCTTTTAAACCATCCAATTTTAATACGGCAATAACAATCTATGTAATTTAAAACAAATAAATATTGGCATAGTTTTTGTAAACTGTGGCAGTATTATTACTGTCCCACCCCGCGCGGGCGCATCAGCCAGTCGTGAGTGTGGCGTACTAACGTAATACACGCTAAACCTAGGAGTCTCAATCTCAAATATAAAACTTCGTTAGCATTACCAAATCTAAATACAACGATCTTAAGAAATTTTGTGACACTAACGTTATTCCAAAAATATTTCATACTCAGTAGTTACTTAAATTTGCAAACCAACAACGCTAAAGACCAACTAGTGGATACTGATATTGAAGATGAGACGGAGGAATTAGATTAGAAAATGGATTTGGTAATAATGCTTACTTATTATCCATAATTTATGTTTTATTTTTTATTTTTCGGCCATATCTCTATTTTGTGATAAGTAAGTAAATATTTTGCTTTCTTTAAAAAAATAAATATAATTTGTTATGTTTGATTTACTGTGCTGTGATTTTTTATATAAGGAAACTAATTACGATCTCATTAAGACTGAGTGTTAATTAAGTAAAATATACGTAATAAAAAAATTCTAATTAACATAACTTTTTTTTTCATTCCTGATAGTAATTATTCGCCCATTTCAATACTACAACCTCTTAACTTACTATAAATCTGTCATTATTATCTTGTATCAACAACCAAGTTATACAGTGTGTCCGGACATGGACTAGCGATATTCTAAATACTTAAATATAAGCTATTTTAAAGTACAATTACACTATAGGCTTAGGTCCAATATACTTCCCCGCTATGTGGCAGCCATTTTGTTTTTTTTGTTGAAGTATGCTCTATGCGAGTACAAAAAAAATCATATATCTCAAAGTTTTAGTCATACTGAGATAAAAATAGGCTTATTCGAAAGGCAATAATATTGTCTACCGTCTGCACTACAAAGCAATATGTTCACAATTCCATAACTTTTGAAAAAAAAATGTGAAAGTCGAAAAAAAAAACAAAAAATTATGCAATTCAACCAATAATTGTTAATTACTACAAAAACAACCCCGAGAGCTTTTTTATTTTTTATACTAGATCGACAGTTTTTGAGCTAAGCTACAATACAACATAAAATTCACAACTGTATGTTTAATACTTTAAGAGTTATTGTTGTATGAACATAGCGTATGCGCAAGCACAAAAGGCCTTTGTCGGAACCCTAAACAGGAAATCATTAAAAAAACATAACATTCATATTGAATTTTATTTAATGTTTTTTCCAATATTAAATGAAGATTAAAATATCTAAAGCAGTTGCTCAAAGTGGCCACCTCCAGCTTGTAGACACACTACGGCTCTCTGTGCCACCTGGGTTGATGAGCGCCTAATTAAATCCAAATCGGATCTAATTTCTTCGGCGGCTGCCATAATTTTTGCGACGAGTTCTTCCCTGGTATTTGGAACTGTAGCGTATACTTTTTGTTTCATATGACCCCACAAAAAATAATCCAAGGGTGTCAAATCGGGTGAGCGAGGCGGCCACGCTACTACACCACCACGACCGATCCACGGCTGTAGATTATTATTTAAATATTCTCTCACTGCTCGAGAAAAATGCGCGGGTGCACCATCGAGCTGGAACCACATACGCCGACGGTATGATAGAGGTAGGTCCATGAGGCTGTCCGCAAACTGTGTCTGTAAGAATTCTAAAAATCTAGCGCCGTTTAATGTAGGTGGCAATTCCAATGGCCCTATCAGCCTATCGTTGATTATGCCGGCCCACACATTTACTGAGAATTCATGTTGAAATGAGCTTGGGCGCACCGCCCTTGGATTTGCGGAGCACCAGAGATGGTCGTTTCTGTGGTTTGTAATCCCAGCTCTTGTAAATTTGGCTTCATCAGTCCACAGTATTCTTTGTAAAAAATTACGGTTCTGTCTCAAATTTCTATTTATCCACGAACAAAACACAGATCTCGCAGCAAAATCTGGTTCGATCACGTCTTGAACCCGTCGAAAATGATAAGGGTGTAACCCTTCTCTTTTCAAAATTCTCCATACATGCCACTTAGACATTCGAAGTTGCACTGAAATCCGTCTAACGCTTAGTCTAGGATCATTGGTTATTAGTCTAAGCACTTCTTCTTCATCTTCGGGCGATACCAAGCGATTGCGTTCATTAACAGCTCTTTGAATACCTCTTTCCGCTAATCTTGAATGCACGTCGATAAAAGTTTGGCGACTCGGTGTAGGCCTGTTAGGGTACCTTCGTCGATATTCTTGTACAGCCAAATTTGCACTTCCATTGCAAAAGCCATACACAAAGTGTATGTCAGCAATATGTTGCGATGAATATTGACGCTGTGCCATACTTTATCACACTTTTAAATACAAAACACTAACGCAGCACGTAAACAGCACGGACGGTAAGTGAAAGTAGCGATAGCGATCACAACGCAGGGCGAGGGACAACTAAACTAACCCAACTAATAATTTGTCCTTAAAACTGATTTTGTTTCAGGTAGTGGACTAATACGTTCTATCTCGCTTACTCACGATAGTAACGAACAGTATTTCTCGCCTGCTCTCAGATGGAATACAGTGAATGCCATAAATGACACTCTGGCGGTTAACAAAGACGTTTTGTGCTTGCGCATACGCTATGTTCAAACAACAATAACTCTTAAAGTATTAAACATACAGTTGTGAATTTTATGTTGCATTGTAGCGTAGCTCAAAAACTGTCGATCTAGTATAAAAAATAAAAAAGTTCTCGGGGTTGTTTTTGTAGTAATTAACCATTATTGGTTGAATTGCATAATTTTTTGATTTTTTTTTCGACTTTCACATTTTTTTTCAAAAGTTATGGAATTGTGAACACATTGCTTTGTAATGCAGACGGTAGACAATATTATTGCCTTCCGAATAAGCCTATTTTTATCTCAGTATGACTAAAACTTTGAGATATATGATTTTTTTTGTACTCGCATAGAGCATACTTCAACAAAAAAAACAAAATGGCTGCCACATAGCGGGGAAGTATATTGGACCTAAGCCTATAGTGTAATTGTACTTTAAAATAGCTTATATTTAAGTATTTAGAATATCGCTAGTCCATGTCCGGACACACTGTATAAACTCCTTTCAAAACCTGAGACATCAAACAACTCATTAAGAATGTTCATCGTTGCTTAAGCCAACTCGCCTGTATCGTTAATAAAACCCAATTGGTAGTTAAACAAAATAGCCTATTCCTATTATTATTGAGTAACGTCGATTCAATCATTTTGCTTTCTCCTGCATAAGTACTGTAAAGTCACTTAAACCATTTTGCCTGCTGCTGATTAGTGACAATGTTGGAAGTTGAATCATTTTTCTTTACTCTAAAAATAAGGCGATACAGATCATTTTGTATTAAGCGACATTTATCTTGGAACTCATAACTGTTTTTTTATTGAAAATTATACAAAAAACATTAAGGGATTTTTTTTGCAATGAAGATTTGCGATCCCCATTAAAGTAAGAGCAGTAGTTTTTTCATAACGATTTTTTTTTCCAAATTTTGAATCTTTAAATGGCTCTCCTGTAAAGTTCGTGAAATGTCGCTTCAAACAAATAGCCTTTCACCCCTCGATATGTTTTTTACTGTGTGTACATAAATAATAAAATAAATAAATAAATAAAAGAAATTTGACAGATTGTAGTAGCTTGATGTGCTGGCGTCTCTTAACCTTAATTGTCTTTACAGCATATTCACGTCGAACCAGCAACAAAAACGGATAAAGAGAAACCCTTACCAAAGGTGGCAGCAATACCAGTGTTATCAACACCAAGCGCTATCCTCACCAAGCCAGAGAAAATAAAAATACAGAACGACTTCAAACCGGAATTCGAAGACAACTTCACACCGCCCGCAGATATTAGCGACACTTTCGTCGCTAACTTCGACGATTTCGACAAGAAAGCGAATCCTTCATACGATAGATACGCAGCTTTTAGAGAAATACAGGAAGAAGAGTTAAAAGCAAAGTCTATTTTAGACCCTATTGATGCTTTGGAATCCGAACCGAAACAAGACTCCGACGAGAAAGAATTAGCAGCCATTGATAATTTAATAAGAGCCAATCAGGAACGAGAGATTGAAAACAAAGAGACTGCGCGTAGTCCTTTGAAAACTTTAGACGAGTTGACGTTAGATTCGTTTAATATGTTCAGGAACTCTGTGAGTCCTAAACCGTCGCAGATCGACGCGAAGATCGAAGATATAAAGTCTGTTATGAAGACGTTGCAAATTGAGAAGTCTAGGAGGAGTGTGTCGCCTCGGGATAATGGCCATGTTGATGTAAAACACGAGGATGCTAATGATAGGTACGTAGATCATTTTCACGTTTTAAGTTTTTTTTTCGGTCTTTGATTTTATTTACGTTTTACCTCTCTTTAATATATTTTGTTTTTTTAGAGATAGAGATAGAGATATTTATTTGCTCAAACATGTGTAAACATACAAGAGTAAAAAAAAAACGTGCATGCAGGATAACATAAAAAGTAAAGGTTCGGGCATGTTTGGCATATACTATGGCGTGCAAATATTGTGTATGTTAAAAAATTAATTAAAAATAATTCCGGAAACCCATTTTTATAAACTGCACCATTTCATTGTCTACTTACAAATATTTTTCAATACAACTTTGTGAAAAAGAGATCTATGTGATCTATAAGGACTCGAAACTGTGCCTTCTTTACGCACCATAAATGATTTTGATTTTTTTTATGCCTTGAAGCCTTGGTCCAAAAATGGTAACTAAAATAAATCTCACCCCGTCAGCACTTTTTATATACTTTATTTTATTTTTGTTTCATTATACTAATTCAATTGAATTCACTTCAATTGCAGCATCCTTTCCAATACTTCCAGGTACGCAGCCTTACGAGAGATCACAATAACAGAGCCACCACAAGATGAATTCGAGTCTCTACCGCCAGAGCTTCCGAAGGAACGAAAGAGATCCGACGAGAAATCGGACGGATTCGATAATTCAGACTTTTTCGACTGCATCGACAATAGCTCCCTCTCTTTCACACACGTGGAGGACGCGTTT
>OX451401.1:13603435-13626532 GCA_949629135.1 Eremobia ochroleuca | reverse complement strand
CAATTTCATTGTTACAATACAAAATATGCTTATAAAAAAAAAATTGCGCGTAAATTGAAGTATTACGATACGGTAGAATGCAAACAGAGGTTTTGGATAGTTTCAATAAAGGTCGTAAAATGGAGGATAGATAATGAAATGAGTCTTGCCATAGAAATTAAGTATTGTTCAATGGATCTCGTTTACCCCTGTGCGATAGACTCCCAGATATATGTCTAAAATAATGTCACGGTCGTTCTCAAATTGAAGGCTTCTTCACATCATTACGAACCATTTTTTTTATAAAATTCTCGAAATTTTATGTATGACCATAGACAATAGTCCACTTATTACAAGGAGGTGCGTAATGATGTGAAGTGGCTTTATGTTAGATATCTTAGCTTTAAGATTACATGCCGCTATTCATTACCTAGTGTAATACACTTTAAACACTGACCATTGTCGCCCTAGTATTATGTATATGTATATGTTGAGACATGTACAGACAAGATTTGCCTCATGCCTGTATGTGTCTTTAGACGCAACCTGTGATATATATAAGCAACGCCCTTTATGATTTTTTTTTATATTTCTACGCTTTCCCAATGTGCATTTTCTTGTTCTTTTTTACCTCACGTAAGTGTCACAACTCTTTAAAAGTAGTGTTGTATGAATTTCTAAATAGTCGTTTTAGGTAAATAAGTTTTTACAATACATTCAATGCAATGCATTTCAATATTTTTTTCCTATTTTATTGGAATCAATACTCTTTTTATACTTTTTAACGCATATACTCTTTAAATTGCATGAAGCGCCGATTTGCAGAAATTATATGACGGATGCAATCAAAATTATTTTTAATACTTTTTCGAGTCGTGAATAAATACAATTCGCCTGTATATAAAAATATGTGGTATTTATAAACCCTTTATTTAGAAGACTGCACATATTCGTAGAAGTAGTGGATCAAATATCGAATATATCTTATATTAATAACGAAACAATCATTCCGATTTTATAGTGTAATATCTCCGCTCCGCGCTGACCGAAAGTAGCACGGATTTTTTCATGATATTGAAAAATACACTTTACCTACAGTGACATATAAAGTGCATAATTGAATAAACATCAAACGGTTCCTCTGGCGCCTAAGAGCAAGGCAAGGGCTCGTTTGCAGTTTATGGTAGCAATCATAAAGTTTATTATTCAATGTAATCAGATAATCCTCTGCGTTCCTTTCGGTCTGCAGTGAGCTTTTAGCAATTATATTAAATTTATTTTAGTATATTTTGGACTGCAACGGCTAGTAATCAACACTATGGAATAACAAAATTCTAGGTATGAAAAGAAATCAATGAAAGTTTGGGCACAAATCTGTACAGTTTCTAATTGGGATGTAAATATTTCGCTACAGTGCAATCATGTGCCGCTGTGTAAAATGTAAATAATTCATATTTTGTAAATCAATTGAAATATATGCGTCGACGACTGTACTTGTTGTGCTAAACAATTTATGAGCACGTAATGAAAAAAAAATTTAACATTTTTTAATAACTTTAATTTGAATAATTTTCGAAAGTGTTGAATGTATTATAATTTTGCCGATCGTACTTTCTCTATTAATTTTAGCTTATTTCATATTATTAAAGACATAAACAAAGCATTTTCATTCTACATTACAGTACAGTATTTTAAAGTATTCGAAAATTTTGCACTTTTTATATACTTTTAAAAAAAACAAGCATTTTATGAATATGTTGTACGTTTTCAAAGTCTGTCTGCATTTTGTGA
This sequence comes from Eremobia ochroleuca, assembly GCA_949629135.1. NCBI lineage: Eukaryota > Metazoa > Arthropoda > Insecta > Lepidoptera > Noctuidae > Eremobia > Eremobia ochroleuca. The sequence goes on along the minus strand of OX451401.1, from coordinate 13,624,762 downwards.
ATTAATTATATATCTCATTAATTTAATAAAAATGTCATACAATGTTTATTGTAGTACCTATAATACAAAGTTTTTTTTTTTTGTGATAGAATTACTCTGTAAAAGCGATCCTCTATAATATTAAGCGTCAATTGTGTTTCTAAGATATTATGGAAATGTATGTTTAGTGAATCATTACTGTGATAATTTTAATTTATTGTGATTTTTTTCCCGGAAGTCTTTTACTTAATTTTTTATGCACTTGTTTATATGTAAAAATCAGCATAAAGCAATTCAATAATATTCTAAATGAAAATGTCTATTTCTAACATGATAACTAAAAACCTACCTATAAAAATGTTGACTTAAATATTGAATACCTATAGCATTAATCAGTCAGAAATTTAACAGATTAACTGATCTAAGATAACCCGAGAAGTTACTGAAAGAATCAGTTAAACTGTTCTAGTTCCGAAAAAGAAGAATGTAATGTTATCTGATAATTATAATGAATATACCTTCAATATAACCTTAACAATCCATAATCATTTTATAGCGACTATAACAAATGTATTCATGTAAACTAATGTTACCTATTAACTAGTGATGACGTCGGTTTTGTATTAATGTATTTTTTGTACATAATGTAGCTAGAGGAAATTAATAATGTGCAATTATTACCACCTCTATGGCGCAATACCAAAGGTATTTATGTTCTGTAACTGTTGTGTAAAATACTCGGAGTTATTAAAATTATAACGAAATGATCGAAAACTATTGCTTAATTTTTAATTCATTTACCCTAGCAACCTCAATCAACTCAGCCTAACGCAGTCTACTGCAGGACATAGGCCTCTCCGTGACTGCGGCACAAGCATCCAGTTCCAGTCTACCCCAGGCACTCCCCCAGCTAGGTGGAAAGAAGACCAAAAGAAGGTTCTTTTGGTCTTCTTTCCATTGCGCTTGGGGCGTCCCACACTACGCTTGCCGACACGCGGTCTCCAGTCCAGGACTTGTCTGCTCCACCGGCCATCGGCACTTCGACAGACATGGCCAGCCCACTGCCACTTCAGTTAAGCAACCTAATAAACCTTAACCCTTTCGCGAGCAATACTATTTACACCTCCGATTTTGGTTTTATTTATTCTAAACATTGTAAAACAATATTAATAGATCCCCCCCCCCCCCCCGTTGCTTAGCCCACTCTCCCCTTTTATTGGGCTACGGCAATGTCTTTGCCAATTGGCCGTTCGTGACTTTATTTGGCAAAGTAATTGCCAATGCCCAGATTGAATTTGTCAATTTTCCGTTGCCAATGCCTTGTTTTCACCTAATTACCTGAGTATAATGTATATTATTTATTTTCATTATTATAAAAATAATAACACTCTTTTTAGCTTATAAAACTTTAATTTTAAATGTTTAGGAACGACATCAATCACATTGGTATATGATGGATTTGGGTTAGAACCATGTTAGAACCTTTGATTATATCATGTCTAGATAGAGCATCAAATGCGCCAAAACGTGTCAAAAAATATCAGCCAACTGTTGGATTATAAGTTCTTACGCGCCGACTACTGCCGATCGTGCCGCTTCGGTGTCACTACGTAAGTAATAAACAAATAACAGCGATAAAATGACGGTATGTGCTATTAAACTGTGCCGGAATTATAAAGGAAAGGTAAAAAATACCAAACACACCACCTATCATCGGTAAGTAACCAAAAAACCATATATTTATTTTTTGTTTTTATGATTACCAAATTACGCCATATTTTATCAGTCTTGCCAGTTTCTTTTTTTCGTCCTCCCAACTTAACGTAATTTTTTATGGGTATATTAGTTGGTTTATAGTTACGTTTATATTAATTAGTTGGTGTACTTTTTTCGATTTAAAAAAGGTGGACTTTTTCAGTTCGTCTATACTTCTTTATAATAATATAATGATCGCGTATAACTTTTTTGTTTATGAGTCCCATTTTAATGATTATTTTTGCATTGGGTCGAATAAATCGCTTTCAAAGGTGCCAAGAGTAATTTAATAAGATTCTTATTAAGTGTTTCTTTATATGATTTTGAAGTCGATGCCAAGTAAAAATTGTTATTATATTAGCTAGGTAAATAATTTACTTGGTACCGACTTCATGTTCACAATTTAGTAATTATTAATAACTGGCACTGATTAATAGTATTAAATCATCAATTTTTATTCCTCGGATAAAAGTTATATGACTATTGAATAATCAGCCCCTATCAAACAATTATTTGATGAGTAAAATATGGTGGTGATCAAGATAACATCTTTTTTTTTTTAGAATACCCAATAACCGTATTATCAGGAATCGATGGATAGATCACATTCAAAAAAGCCGCGGAGATGCCAACTAAAATCAAGTTTGTTCCGATCATTTCCGCAGCAAGTATATGTACACTGTACACTGTCAACAAAACAGGGTGCCGGAGACTTACAAAGGAAGCAGTGCCGAGGAAGGTGAATTTTCCTATAAACTTATAAAATTGTTCGTCGGAGTTAAACGTGTTTATTTGTAATTAAAAATTCATTCTAAATCTGTATCTGTATTAGTATCTGTGTTCTTTCATTTCAAATTTCCAAATACAAATTGCCTAAAAAGTTAAATATTGTAATACTTATTTACTTAACTTAGCTGATTTAATACAACATTCACACACACCACTCTAATGAAATTAAATAGTGTTTTTATTTATTTAAGAAAGTATCTACTTAATAAAATGACACTGCTAAAACTGAATAATAATACATACATACACCTAAAACATATCTTATTTAATTAGTCTATTTTTTTAATATGTGATTTATGGGAGAATTGAATTAACTGTGCACCTCGCTGGAATGCGACCCCTCTCCCGCTTCCCCGCGCGGCGCCCCGGGTTCGCCATGAGCGTTCAGTAGCGATAGCATCTTTGTTACCGTAGCGTGGGTCCGTTTTGAATTGCCAGTTGATATTAAGTTTTTGAATTTGTTGTTATTGTTATAGTTAGATTTCGTTAAGTTTAACATTTTTGCTGTTTGTTGTTATTGTTATAGTTAGTTTTCGTTAAGTTTAACATTTTATTGAATTGCCTGTTTGTGTCAAGAACAATGGGAAAGACTATTCATAGTGAAGCAAGGACTTTAATATTAAGGGTGTTGACGTTCTTTGAAAATGAAAAGGCAAATAAACGCTTGCTGATTCCTGTAGACCAAGCTATAAAAAGGGATTGTGCAGCAACTGGTGTATCAAAAAGAACACTGATGAAAATTAAAAACGAATCCAAGAAAGCAGCACAAACTGTTTCTTCGGAGCCTAGTAATTACGAGACCGATACCAAAATGGTCCACACAGCGAAAATGACGAAGATTCGGACACCATGTCGGGGGTTGAAGAAATTGTATACAGTAGTGACGATGATTAAAAATAATAAAATTTACCTTTATTAAATTTGGTTGTTTATATTTATTACCTTTATCATTACGATAAGAACTATACCTATGCATCTTGAAAAAAAAATCCTAAAAAGTATTTTGACGAAATTAACCAAGATTTTTTTGCTAACCGTACCGACAGAGTGACGTCACAGCGCCAGGTGCAGAGTTAATTCGGAGAGGTTGTAGTAGCTGGTATCATTATTCACAGACACAGAGACATAGACGCAGTTGCACAATATCAATATACTTCATACATTTTGGCGCAACTTTTAAAAAGTGGTTTGGAAATTATTAAAAGCTTACACGGGCTGTTACCATGAATTTAGGATATGATTCTGATGCCCCCCTGCGTTGAAAATTTTCGCCAGTTATCAAAAAAAAAAAATTGCTGTTCCATACATTTTGACCGCGTAACTAGTGCACTTTTCCATGAAACAGCTGTTTTTTTTTTTTATAAACATTTCTACGCGGTCTAGAATCGTGCCGAATCCATGGTTACAGTTTGCACGTCGATTTCCCTGCCATCCTGTGTACATAAAGTAAACAAACGGCATTCTTTATCGATCGGTTGTCAGCTTATTCTCCTAATGTATGGTCTGGTCTAAGCCACGAAGTGAAAATACTTAGTGGCCTATGCAGAAGATTACTTTATAATGTTTGTTTCGGCATACCTTCTTTCTAGTAACTGAACCTTCAGTACAAACATTAGACAAATTTTCTTGACATACAACCCGAGTCTTCGCTCGGTTGACTTAAGCGTTTTTTTTTTTTTGGAATGGCTTCTCGGAGTTCAACCTATGAGGTTGTCGACTGCTTAACCGGGGATTGACTTAAGCGCGCGATCACAGAACATATTATACCCTAACGTGCGATACTGAGGCATGGATGGCGAGAGCGGTAACAGCGGGGGGGGGGGGGGGGGGGGGTTGGTCAGAGGGGCCGCTCCACATAACACATGCGGGTTGTATGTTTACATGTTCGTACTAGTGTGAGAATGGCGCCGATTCTGTTGTTCACAAACTGAACTAAAAAAAACGACGGGTTGCACTCCGGGAGTGCCGGCAGAAGTGAAAACTTGAATATTAACGTTGTGCATTTTTGATATTTTGGAATGGTAAGGGAATAATTTTGCACGAATTGCTTTAATTATCAGTATAAAAGTACTATCATTTATGTGGCAGAATACAATATTTATTTATTGCGCTATCGTACACAAACATGACAATTTATATTACATTAAAAAGTCTATCTCTCTGAAAAATCAACTTCCATCCACATTCGCGCAAGCGCCCTGCGCCGGCGCCGCCTAAGTGAAACAGCAGGCGCAGGCATACATTTTCGCCGCGCCGCACATACGGCAAAATACCATATTTAGAACGACAATTTTTTTTTTTTTTTTGATTGATTGTAATAACTAAACTAACTTAATAAAAACATTCTAGAATAAACCAGTGTCCCAACTTCTATCACGACTCATTTGTACTCGTAAGGTATACCTCCCCCTCTACCCCGCAAGTGAACGTCTCACTGCGTTCACGTGTCTCAGTAGCCGACCGAACGCTGACAAAGAAGTGTTTTCATTCAGTTACTGGCGGACGATTAAAGAATTTTGTCATGGATTGTGAAGCGTCAGGTATGTACTTCTTACTTCTACTATAGATACTTTTATTGAATGCAAAGTTTTTATTTAGAAAATCAACAATATATTGACAAGTGTATTGTATAATCAATTTAATGGTGTGTTTTTAGATGTTAAAAAAAAGTTCCGATGAGTTCCGGCACGGTTTGATTTTTATACGTTACAATAACACTTAAACACCAAGAAAATTAAAAAAGTTGTTCGCCCAAATGATGAATGAAGTTTTAATATGCAGCATTTTATTTTGCAGGTAGTCGTGAGGAGACTGCTTTGTCAGTCACAGCGGTAACTAGGAAGGAACTGTTTTGGGTGTTGATAAATGATTGTTTTTTTTATGTTCTCTTGTTCAGAGTGTACTGAACGGTTAATTAATTATATAAAGAATAAATTTGGAGTGGAAGAATTACCAACAAAATCAGAAAAGGAACTTAAATGTGTCATAAAAGTATTTGTATCCAAATTATTCTCTAAATGGTAAGAATCAAGGCATTACATTAATAGATTTTTTTTTAAATTCGCGATGGCTTAATGTAAAGATAAATCTGCCACAGATCCATCAATTCGATGTTTTATTACCTGCACCATTGGTCAGTTCCGCATCAAAAAAGGTCGACTACGGAAGCTGTTTAGTGACACTTCTAAAAGATCCAAACAAAGGGCTATCAATAAACTTGTTTCAAATACCACTGTTGAAGAGTTATGCTTAGTTGCTGAATCTAGCTTAGTCAAAAGTGGCAGAAGAACATTGGCACAAGTACTAAAGTCGCCAGTAACTGCATCTCCTCGAAAATTAAAGAGAATGAAACAAGTCCATTCAACATCTTCAGCGTTCACACCTTACAGTCCAGAAGAAGCATTGGCTCTCATTATAGACTCAAATTAAGGAAAAGAACAGTACATAAATATCCGAAAAGGGGCAAAGGAAAAAAAGGCTAATATTTACCCACCATATAATTCCATTGCAATTTTAAAAAAGCAATGCTACCCATCTAATATGTTTATTACGGAGAGCGAAGTTTACATACCACTACAGGACCCTTTAGATCTAACGATCAAACGTCTAGTTCAGGTGCAGTCGGAGATTTTACTAAAACGTATTCCAGATGATGTGACACATATTGATGTAATCTACAAGTGGGGCCTGGATGGTAGTGTTGGGCACAGTATTTATAAACAGTTATTTTCGAATAGTTCTTTACTTTATGGAGATTCTAACATATTATTGTGCACTATTGTTCCTTTAGAAATGTCTGTGATGCTTGCAAATAAAAAGATAATTATCTGGAAAAATTTAAGCCCATCTTCGACAAGGTATTGTCGCCCAATCGGATTCAAAATAAAAAAAGAAACTAATGAAACAATGAAAGAAGAACATTGAAAATCAAATTTCACAACTACAGCCCACCAAGGTCTGCTTAAGTGATGACGGCCGAGAATTATATTTTAATCACGTTACTGTATGCACTATGTTGGACGGTAGAACTTGCAATGTATTGACAGAAACTGCATCTACTCAAACTTGCAATGTTTGCAAGGTAACGCCAAAGGACATATACGATTTAAATAAAGTGCTAACACGACCATGTAATACTAAAACCTACAAGTTTGGCATACCTGTTTTACATGCATACCTAGGTGTTTTGAATTTCTGTTACATATTTCATACAAATTGGGAGATAAGGTATGGCAGGCGAGAGGGTCAGAAACTAAAGAAAACATTAAAAATAGAAAAAAATACATCAACACAACTGAAGCCTTCTACAAAGAAATAGGATTAGTTGTGGATCAGCCTCAACAAGGTGGAGGCAACTCAAATGATGGCAATACAGCCAGAATTTTTTTTGATAATCCAGATAAAGTAGCGCAAATAACATGATTAAATTCCAATTTAATAAACAGATTTGGAAATATTTTATGTGCGTTATCAAGTGGGCACTATATTAAAGTACAAGGATTCAGAACCTACTGTATGGAGACTGCAAGAATGTGCATAGAACTGTACGGGTGGCATAAGATGAGCACCAGTGTCCATAAACTACTTATTCATGGAAGTGATATAATTCAGTCGCTACCATTACCAGTAGGACAGTTGTCAGAAAATGTCCTGGAAGCTACTCATAAAGAGTACAAATACATGAAACTATTTCACTCAAGAAAAACTTCAAGAATAAATACCAATACGGACATTTTGAACGGAATGCTAATATCATCAGATCCCATCATTTCATCGTTCCGAAAAGTCCCAAAAATCAGGCGTAAACCATTTCCGCAAGAAGTTATAAATATGTTAGATATTCCTGATTTTCTGCGTGATTGTCCGATGAAGCAAGCTGATGATATTGCAGATGATTTTGTAGATAGTGAAAATGATTCTGATTAAGTAAAGATTTAATAACAAAAATGTGTTTTATTCATTCAACATATCACTCTATTTCCTATAACTGTTACCTACTTAACATGTATTATGTATTGTTTTAATACGAAAACCCTACTGAGTCCAAACAAACAAAAACGACTAATTTTCAAAGCTGAATATTTTTGTCGCCCTAAATATGGGATTTTGCCGTGTGTGCGCCGTAGAAAGAGAGGGGGATACTTCCTGTCCTACGCCGCGCCGGCTGTCTACTCTCCATCCGTCTTAGCAATTTTCGATCAGGTCACGTGTCCTGACGCGAGTTTAACATTTTTTACCCATTACAAAAAAAGTGTACAACGCCGCTAAAGAAGTTTTCACTTCAAAAACTTCAGTGCATCTTTTTCTTTCTATTTCATCAAGAAAAAGACAGAAGATAAATATTAGTTTAGTCCTGTCAAATTAAGATACCTACTCCATAGACGTGATTAAAAAAGTGGCTACTAAAAATACGTCAAATTACGTCAAGCGCTGACTAATTTGACAGGACTAAACTAATATTTATCTTCTGTCCTTTTCTTAATGGAATAGAAAGAAAAAGATGCACTGAACTTAAATTTAGTTTATTCTGTGAATTAGAGAATCGAAACCAATATGTTTGTAAATTCACACACGTATTATCCTACGTCCATATGCGTGTGCCATTTTCAGTCATATAAGAATTAAATGGCCACATTTTATGGTAATGGGGATGTAGCCCATTGCCATCTTGTAATCACCAGCTAAAGTTTTTGAAAACATACTGCATAATTATATTTATTCCCAGGTTTCAGACCAAAAAGATCAGTAAATACTAACCTTCTTACCCTAGTAGACTATATATCTAAACGATTGGACTGTGGAGCCCAGGTCGATGTCTTGTACTTTGACTTCCGGAAGGCGTTTGATAGGGTCAATAACGATATTCTGCTGGAAAAATTATGTGCCATCGATTTCCTCCAGGTCTGTTACGGCTTCTCGCTGACTACCTCCGCGATCGTCAGCAGTTTGACAGACTGGGCCTTTATGAATTCCAGCCATATTATACGCGTTCTGGAGTTACTCAAGGATCAATCCTGGGACCGCTTCTTTTCTTTTCTTGATAATGACCAACGACCTTCCTTTAGTTATTCATCACGTCAGAAGTCTATTTTATACAGACGATCTAAAACTTTTTTCCGAAATTCGCTCTGAAGTCGATAGTCTTGCGCTGCAGCAGCGTGATATTGAGGCGATATTTGAGTGGAGTGTTAGGAACAAAATGGAATTTAATTCTTCCAAGTGCTTCGTGGTGAGCTTTCCTTATAAAATTAATAGCTGTACTATTACCAGAACAACTGGAATTAAGGATCTAGGTGTCACATTTGACAACAAAGCTTACGTTTCATGATCATATGGTATCGGTAGCAAAAGATTCATTTAGACTTTTAGGTTTCATACTGCGCAATGCTACAGATTTTAGCAACATCGGCGCAATTAAATCTATATATAATGTACAGACGCCAGCACATCAAGCTACTACAATCTGTCAGATTTCTTTAATAGATTTTCAACTTTATCGCTAAACTATTAGGTTCAAAATTGATTAGGGAAATCTGACAGTTTCAGGTAGCTTATGCTGGCGTCTGTACTTGCTCGTAGTAAACTGGAGTCCAGTGCATGCGTTTGGAACCCGTACGAAAAGAAGTACACTTTATTATTGGAAAAAGTACAAAAGGCTTATCTTAGGCACCTTTATAAACGCCTCAATGGGTATTATCCGTTTATGTACCCTTCAAACTTTCTCTAAAGCTGGGTATCCATTTGAGGCAGCCTCGGGCCGAGCGGTTGCCTCGACCCGAGGCAGATCTAGTGGAGACCGTGCCGCGAGTCGAGGCTTGCCGCGACTTGAACCAAACGAGGCGGCCGCGCAGCGAGCCAAATCGTGTCGGTAAATGGCCATGCTCAAAGACGCCTCAGTGTGAGGCGTGCGTTCAGTGGAGACGGACGTACGTGTGCTCGGCACGCAGCAAAATGGATAATGAGAAATGTATCGAATTAATTAAGTTATACGAAATTTCGCTGACGATATATTTCCTTAGTCCACCATCGATGTTTCCGTTTCTTATGTTGCTTCCTTTTGTAGTGACTAATTATTACTAATGCTGCAGCGACTTTACGTGCGTCAACCATGGTGGTTAATGAGGAATTGAGAAAATCGTGGCTCGGGTTGAGGCTTGCCGCTCGATACGATATTATGTGTGCTCAAGTGGAGACGCATGTACTTTCCGCAGCCCGCGGCACGCTCAGGATGAGGCAGCTCGTCACGAGGCTGCGCAAATGGATACCCAGATTTAGGCTGCTTAGGGTACGTGTGCGTTCGCGCAGCGGAATGTTGTTGAATTTAAAGATTTTAATTATGCAGATATTTAGTGTATGACGTCGTATAATTGTGTATGGTAAAAAAAAATTTGTGCACGCAGCCATTGTGGAGAAATTCACCAAAAACTGATTCCGCTGGGCGAACGTTGTCCTGGCGGAACTTTTTTTAATCCATAGGCTTTAGAAGAAAAGAGATGTGTCCAAAAATTAGTGTGTATTTGTGTGTAATTGTGTATGTATGAATAAAATTAGTGCATGCGTAAACTTCGGAGAAATTCAAGTTTCCGCTGCGCGAACGTTTGGCCATTAGCTAGTTTTCATATAAAGCGCTTACATAGAGAGCTGTAGATTTTTACATACGTTGTTTTGAATTTGTTTATATTTGTTTAAAAAACAGATTTAGAAAAAATCGTAGGGCTTAAAAGATAAAAATATAAACGTAAAATACGCTTATTAGGTCTTAGTTCTTAAAGCATGCACTTTGGGGTCTAGATTTTCACGTTTATACAAACCTTGTAAGTATCTGCAACATGTTGCCAAGTATCAATGATGTTCCGTTAGTAATTAAAGAGTTATAGGACAATTTACCATGAATAGATCACTGTTTACAAAGCAGTCAAATATCACGACGTTCTAAAGGAATTGCATGGTAAAATGTATGCTAATAATTAGTGTATTCATTCAACTATTCACATGCAAAATTTCATGTAATTAAATTCAGTAATTAAAGAAAAACAATTATAATACTGACGAAGCATCGAAAACCTACATAACCCGACCAAGTTCGGATGGCTACAAAAAAGCGGCCGTGCCATATATCTAAGAAACGTTCTTAACCTTCCAATATAGTATTTATTAATATGGTACAGTTGCGTACACAAGCGTTAGGAAAAAAGAAAACAATTGCATTTCTTGAATGAAAAATATTTTTTTAATAATAACTTACTTTACTTTACTTTATTAGTTGCTTTCCTTTTAAGGGGAGTATGTCTTAGTGATATAGAATCATATGCATAATTAATTATTGAAAAACAGCCGTTATTGCCATCTCTACACATAATCCCACAAAAAGAAAGTAGCTAATAAAAATCTGCCTTATACGTATATCATTACATATAGGTAATAAATATAAGGTGGTTATTTAATAACAATATTTCTTTTCAACATTTCGTTACAATCTGGTCGGTCGTTTAGTTAATTCAGTAGTTATTCTGTAATTTTCTATTCAGTAGTTTGTCTTTAACCAGGAAAAACATCTACTTTGTTACGATTTTATTATAATATATGTCTAGTATAATAATTTATTATTACGAATTTAAGTAAATAGATATAGGATTAGATCAATCCGTAGATATTAACTTGGGTTTATGGTGTCTGTCCAATGTTAACATAATTATTATAATTTATCTGCCTAATAAACTACTTAAATGAATAAGTGTATAGCTATTAATTTATTATAAAATCTTACCTTATATCAGTTGTCCTTTTATCAGTTGTCTAGTACACATAGCACAAGCTCTGCTTAGTTTGGGACTAGATGGCGTTGTGTGAAAGTTGTGGAATATTATTATTATTATTATTATATCTGTTATCAGCTTCTCACTATCACTCACTCAATATACCTATTACATAATTATGTTAAGCTTCACTGTTACACTATAACATTAATAACACACTTTGTCAATATTATTATTACAGAGAATTGGCAATGCATAGCAAAACAACAGCGCATACGCACATTGTCCTTGACTGCACATTTGTTTGTGACTGGGAATAAAACAAAATCAGGTTCAAGTTCAACAGCAAACGAATACGCGCGGGCCGCGGCTAATGAAAACATATTGCCCTCTCTTTTCTTCAAGGATGGAAGTACCGTTTCAATCGGGAAGCCGCCTATCGCTCGTTGCGCGCAGCGCGTTGTCTATTTTTTCACACTAGAATATTTTTGATCAATTCATAACTACAATACTTAGACTATTTAACCAAAGGACTAGCCTTAAGCGTACCGCTTCGAACAAAATAATTCTGCATATTTTGGTGGGGTGCGGGGGAACACGCTCACATACATAAGTCACTACCAGTACAACGGCTTACATCAATTAAAAAATCGATTCAAGAAGTAGTTTTTTTTTTTAAGTTATTAGATTGTTTGATCCACTAAAGTTGCAAAGGGGAACGCTCGTGCATGCCTAGTCCATTGGTTAAATAGTGTAATAAGCTACAATATGATAAAGATTTACCTAAACAGTAGTACTTACATGTGGTAATTATTTAACTTCCCTAAGGGGTCTATAGTTAGAATCCTGATCCGTGAAATCTTCAATAGAAATTAGCTGTATGAATTTTATTTGTCTTAAATAATACCTATATCTAGATTATATCTCAAGTCTCAAGCGCATACTTAAATAAGGTACCTACGTAAATAGTACCTACTTTATGTCATAGTCAAATACATTTAAAAAAGTAGGTGTACAAAAATAAATGACCTATAAATTATATCGAAACAACAATTGTGTTATCACCTATACCAATTCAATACCGGTATTATACTGTAAATTTTGGGATGTTACCTAAATATATTGCACGGCCGCTTTTTTGTAGCCATCCGAACTTGGTCGGGTTATGTAGGTTTTCGATGCTTCGTCAGTATTATAATTGTTTTTCTTTAATTACTGAATTTAATGACATGAAATTTTGCATGTGAATAGTTGAATGAATACACTAATTATTAGCATACATTTTACCATGCAATTCCTTTAGAACGTCGTGATATTTGACTGCTTTGTAAACAGTGATCTATTCATGGTAAATTGTCCTATAACTCTTTAATTACTAACGGAACATCATTGATACCTGGCAACATGTTGCAGACACTTACAAGGTTTGTATAAACGTGAAAATCTAGACCCCAAAGTGCATACTTTAAGAACTAAGACCTAATCAGCGTATTTTACGTTTATATTTTTATCTTTTAAACCCTACGATTTTTTCTAAATCTGTTTTTTAAACAAATATAAACAAATTCAAAACAACGTATGTAAAAATCTACAGCTCTCTATGTAAGCGCTTTATATGAAAACTAGCTAATGGCCAAACGTTCGCGCAGCGGAAACTTGAATTTCTCCGAAGTTTATGTATGCACTAATTTTATTCATACATACACAATTACACACAAATACACACTAATTTTTGGACACATCTCTTTTCTTCTAAAGCCTATGGATTAAAAAAAGTTCCGCCAGGACAACGTTCGCCCAGCGGAATCAGTTTTTGGTGAATTTCTCCACAATGGCTGCGTGCACAAATTTTTTTTTACCATACACAATTATACGACGTCATACACTAAATATCTGCATAATTAAAATCTTTAAATTCAACAACATTCCGCTGCGCGAACGCACACTTAGGGTACAACTCTCTCGAGGTCAGAAGAAATAATGACCAAGTTATTAATATGGTTAAGATCTTTCAAGGTAAAACAGATGCTCCCGAACTGATTGATGAGTTGTCCCATCTTTTTGCTCCAGTAAATTACAACCGTGGCAGGAGGCATAGATTGTTCGCCGTGCCTTGGAGTCGAACTGTCGCGCGAGCCCAGTCTCCTGTTCCTCGCACACTCTCTGCGCTGAACGCGCTTTTGGACGCTAAGCCTGACTGTGATGTGTTCGCGGATGGATGGAAGAAGATCTTGTCAGTATGTCTGGGGTATTGTGAGATGAGCGTATGACTGGCGATTAGTTATATACTTTTGTTTACTGTGGTTTTAAAATGTGTTTGTGTTTAACTAATGTAATTGGCCTTGGCCGTTTTGTGTTAAATAAATAAATAAATAAAAGTAGCAAGACTGAACAAAGTCTAATTGAAAAGCTAAAATGAGTTTGCCGAGCTTTTTCGAGTGAGCGTTTTTTCTGTGTGGCTATGCGCCACAGGGCCCTGCGTTGTAACTATTGTAAAGTGTGGGCATTTTTAACTGCTGTTGATATTTTTGCAGTTCGTAAAACATGTTGATGCTTATTGCCAATACATAATTTCCAAATTATTTTGTAAAGTACAGAACGAAAAATAAAAAAAAAGCATTGATTTATCCTTTTACTTTTATGATTAAAATTCTGGCAACTTTATGCCTTACGTCATAACTTGAAATCGTAAAAGTACTAAATAAATTGTTGTCGTCATTGTCATTGTCAAAATTGTCAAGACTAAGTGAATCAACAGCTGTTTTACATTTTTATATCTTAAAATTAATTATAACTGGGTTTAAACAGGTAGTTTTGTAATCCTTATTCAGGTCATGGTAGATTTTATTAGAATTAGTGTTGTATTTGAACATGAAACAAAGGTAAGTGTAGCAAAAGATGAGCCAGTTTGATCGTGATAAAATGTTGTTTACGTGTTACTGACAATGGTGTTTGTTTGTGAAGGGCTCGCCCAATGCAAGGCGGAGATGACATGGTGGCTTACGCTATGGGGAAGAAGGCAGACGACCTTGCTGACCACACTGAAATACAACTGCATAGAATAAAACCCCTGGATCATTTTATAGAAGCGCAAGTTCAAGAGGGTGACTCTTTACAAGCTATAGCGTTGCGATTTTATTGTTCTGTAAGTTAAAATATTATTTTTATTGAGTTATAATACTTCTCTAATTATTTTTTATACACAAAATAAAATTGTACTTTGATGCTTCAAATTGAATATATCAGTAACTTCCTGTTATCATTATTATCTATCTTGTTAATAAATCGTGTTTTAAACACATTTCAGATATCAGAGCTTAAAAGGATCAACCATATACACAAAGATAATGAAATATTTGCTAGACGGACTATAAAGGTACCAGTTACTCCATACTCAGTACTGACGGAGCTAATACCTACACAGAACCCAGAGCCTGTGCCCTCAACCTCAAACAGTTCATCTCATTCAGTCCTACAGGAACTGTTAGATACTAATAATTACAGTGGACCTATAAACCAAAATAATGTATCAATTAATGCACCTCCCAAAGAAGATGTGGAGTGCTCCATAGATTGTAACTCAGTTGTGATGAACAGCACATTGGCGCCATCTGTTGCGCCATACACGGACTCTGAGCAGAACGAACAACTACTAGCTACAGAAGATACTCAACTCTTGCCGAGTAATAAAGAGAAGATATCTGTTGAGTCTGTTGTGGTGAAGGAACTTACCTCACACGGTGCTGACTTTGGACTGAAATGGTTCCATTTAGTGTGTTGTATGCTCATCCTCGGTGTTGTGATACCTCTTGTCTATGTTATGTTTTATCTAGACAAACATGAACATTCAGAAATTTCAGATCTTCCACCCTTACACTCAAATCGATGACTGACTGATATAACTGGATCTGATGGGAAAGCTTTAAGTTGTATTGGTATACATTATAAGTCAATTTTATATAATGCTGTAAGGGGACATGATGTGATTCTTTTAATAAAATTTATCATTTTAAGTATTAAAATACTGCTTTTATTTATATATAATTCTGTACACATTTTGATGATTTTTTTAAGGCTTATGGATAGTAGGTAGATATCCAATGATTGTTTGTGTTTTTCAAAATAAAATTTCGTAAACATGACAACCCCTTGTGGATTTTGCTCCTATCAGCAAAACAAACAAGGTTCAGTTCAATATAATGTGAGTACAATACAGAATGCAAACCTTACCAATGGTTTTGTGAAATGGGAGTTTAACTCCTGAAGAAGTCAGTCAAAAAGGCAGATTTTTGTTTTTGAAATCGAAGTTTCAGCTTTGAGCCCTATTCACTCTGTAAGCTTAGGTACCTACTTATCTGATGGCTCTAGTCAATGATATTATAAGTAAAAAAGTTTTACCTATATCATTGGCTCTAGTACCCATTTTCACTGTCATTAAGCGACACCTAAAAGCCAGCGCACGCCGGGAGGTGGCATCGAGGAGGATTTGCCGCCAGCAAGTGCACTATGATTTGCGATGCCGCCAGCACTGCTGCATGCTGCGGCATGCCGGCAGCATCTGGCGGTATGCCACAAGGCGTGCTCGGTAGCCCCTTGAGTTTGCTTAGCGACTATACAACGCAATCAAAAAAATTTCCAGCGAAGGTTTGTAAAATTCTAATCTATAACTTGTTACCGTTACATAGATACTAATTCACGGAGGTAATAATTTTTAAACGCTGGTCAGATGGATTTTCAAAGCGGCGCGGTCTAAGGGTCTAAGCGGTGTTGGGGGACGGTAGTTCCCGCTCGTTAATACCCCATCTGACAAATTTGATTTTAATCGGTACCTACCGATTAACTCTAAGTAGCTACCTACCTAGGTACCTAGTTAGAATTCAAGCAGTATCTACCAATTACTGTACCAATTAGTTGAATCATGTAATAGTCACGTTTTTTTCAATTACGAGGACTTACTAACGAGCGGGAACGACCCTTGGAGGAGGCATCTCAGCCGAAAGACGTCCACACTTGGACATAGAGCAGCGGACGTCTCTCGGCTGAAATGATGATGCCATTTGCGTATAGCCCTACTGTCCTCTACGTTCTACCTACCTGTTTCTACGATAGTTTGCAAGGTGGGCAAGCCGAAACAATCCTACGGCCACGGGATCATTAATTACACACACGCTACGCGATTCCACGACAACTTGACCTTAACTCCTTTACAGATTAGGATGACCTTTAATTGACCGTGACTTTTGTCTAATATTGTTGGATTTATATTCTCTGAAGGTGTTTTAACATTCGGCAATAATTTTTGCGTATGTCGGGTAAATCTAAAGCGCCTATTCTAAATGGCTGCATTTTGTCAGGTGCAAGGGTGTCGACAAGTTTCATGCCACACCAAAGGACGACCTAACTTCCAAGGCATTATGGTCATCCCGTCTGGTCTCTACTCGTCGTCGCGTGCCAAGCCAATGGGTTCTAGAACAGCTGGAACACCGGCGGTGACAAGAGCACGACGGCGACGGGTGATGATGTTGGTGTGCCGTGCTATCCGGCCTGCGCTATTTAGAAACTAGTAGTACCTATTAGATACTTAAGTCTCCCAGAGAAACAATACAAACTATTTACTCCTACGCCAGTGGCTTGTAGGCGTATTCAATGTCCCAGTATGGAGCTGTCCCACCTATCTGCTATTGACTGTTTTTGTATAAAGTGTTTTATTAGCCTATTAGCATATTTTGAAATCAGCACGATTATCACTATAGTTAAAGATCACTTTACCTACTTTTTTGTAAAAACAAAACAATGTTAGTCTAAACTGTATAATAATAGACCCTAATTTTGGTCGGTACCGTGCCGTCACCAGTGTCTCGAATTGAACACGGTACCTATAGGAAATACGCCAAGTCGTCGTATTGACAGACCATGGCAGATACTAATTTATTTAGATCAGTCAGCCATATATTGACCAGTATATAGTGTGTCCGGACATGGACTAGCGATATTCTAAATACTTAAAAGCTTGGGTCCAATACACTTCCCCGCTATGTGGCAGCATTTTTTTTTTGTTGGTATAATCTCTATGCGAGTACAAAAAATCATAACTCCTCAAAGTTTTAGTCATACTGAGATAAAAATAGGCTTATTCGAAAGGCAATAATATTGTCTACCGTCTGTATTACAAAGCAATGTGTTCACAATTCAATAACTTTTGGAAAAAATGCGAAAGTCGAAAGTAAAACCGAAAAATTATGCAATTCAACCAATCATTGTTAATTACCTACTTCAAACACACCCCCGACAACGTTTTATTTTTTTTACTAGTTCGACAGATTTTGAGCTAAGCTACAATACAACATAAAATTCACAACTGTAGGTCTAATACGAATTATTGTTGCTTAAACATAGCGAAAAGGCAAACACAAAAGGCCATTAATCCTTAACAGGAAATCATTACATATAACATTCATATTGACTTTATTTCATGTTTTTCCCAATATTAAATGACAATTAAAATATCTAAAGCAGTTGCTCAATGTGGCCATCTCCAGCTTTTAGACACGCTACGGCTCTGTGCCACCGGGGTTGATGAGCACCTAATTAAATGCAAATCGGATCTAATTTCTTCGGCGGCTGTCATAATTTTTGCGACGAGTTCTTCCCTGGTGTTTGGAACTGTAACGTATATGTACTTTTTGTTTCATATGACCCCACAAAAAATAATCCAAGGATGTCAAATCGGGTGAGCGAGGCGGCCACGCTACCATACCACCCCGACCGATCCAAGGCGATAGATTATAATTATTTAAATATTCTCTCACTGCTCGAGAAAAATGCGCGGGTGCACCATCGAGCTGGCACCACATAGGTACGCCGACAGTACGATAGAGGTAGGTCCATGATGCTGTCCGCAAACTGTCTCTAAGAATTCTAAATAATTCCTGGCGCCGTTGAATGTAAGTGGCAATTCCAACGGCCCTATCGGTCTATCGTTGGTTATGCCAGCCCACACATTTACTGAGAATTCATGTTAAAATGAGCTTGGGCTCACCGCCTTTGGATTTGCGGAGCATCAGACATCGTCGTTTCTGTGGTTTGTAATCCCAGCTCTTGTGAATTTGGCTTCGTCAGTCCACAGTATTCTTCGCATAAAATTACGGTTCTGTCTCAAATTTCTACTTAAGCACGTTAATAATAATAATAAATAAAAAACATTTATTTTCAGGTAACATTCGTGGAGCTGTGACAGTCGTTGACAACCAGGCTTACCAAGGGGTATCGTATTACCCAATAACTGGGTTGTAGAGGTCAGATAGGCAGTCGCTCCATGTAAAAACCTGATATTCAGCTGCATCCGGTTAGACTGAAAGCCGACCCCAACATAGTTGGGAAAAAGGCTAGGCAGATGATGATGATGTCTCAAATTTCTATTATCACGAACAAACCACAGATCTTACAGCAAAATCTGTTCCGATCACGTCTTGAACCCGTCGAAAATGATAAGGGTGTAATTCTCTTTTCAAAATTCTCCATACTTGCCACCTGGACATTTGAAGTTCCACTGCATTCCGTCTGACGCTTAGTCTAGGATCATTGGTTATTAGTCTAAGCACTTCTTTTTCATCTTCGGACGATACCAAGCGATAGAGTTCATTAACAGCTCTTTGAATACCTCTTTCCGCTATCTTGAATGCACGTGAGAGATGTGAGAGAATATTTCAAAAACAATAATCTATCGCCTTGGATCGGTCGGGGTGGTATAGTAGCGTGGCCGCCTCGCTCACCCGATTTGACACCCTTGGAATTTTTTGTGGGGTCATAAAAAAAGTATATGCTACAGTTCCAAGTGTTTAGATATCGATACTCATCACGTCTGCAGTTTCGCTAGCAAATTTAATTTGACCCTGTATAGAAAATTGTGTGAATATAGAAGCAACATTGAGTGTGTGATTCCATGCGATAAGAACGTCTCTGCTTTTTATCAGACCTATAAAATCAGGAAGGCATTAAATAAAAAAAAAACATGTTTCACAAAATAAACTATTTATTTTCCGTTTCTATTTGCTATTACTTAAAAATACATCGATGTAACAAAGAAATCGGTAAATCCATTGACACAATCTTATTTAAAACTCTTTTAACAATTATTAGTAATAATGATAAATGCATTCTTAAATAGCTAAAAAACCCGACCAGAGAAATAATATTTTTATATTACACTCTTGCATTGACAACAATTAAATACCAATTTAAGACAAAATATAGCCTATTATTAAAGTAAAAAAATCAAGTTCAAATTCATCAAGGCAAGGTAAATTACATTAAAATGCAATAAGTGCGGCTAATTCCTAAAGTATTTATTTTCCTGGTAAGGCTTTTAGTCACTATGTACAGATATACCACGTGTCCGGTCATGGACTAGCGATGTTCTACATACTTATATAGGGTGACTGGTAATTAGTGACCGATACTTAAACACATGATTCTACTCATCATTACAAACAACTTTTACTATCGGACCAAACCCGAAATCGCGAAAAAAAAATCAGCTGTTCCCTACATTTTGACGACTCGTACGAACATACATGTTGGGAACAGCTGATTTTTTTTCGCGATTTCGGATTTGGTCCGATAGTAAAAGTTGTTTGTAATGATGAGTAGAATCATGTGTTTAAGTATCGATCACTAATTACCAGTCACCTGTATAGCAACTATTCTAGTACACTCCACTTCGTCCAATCTTCGGTCCAATCCACTTCGTCGCTATTTGGCAGCCATTTTGCTTTTTTGTTGAGATATTCTCTACGTGTGTACAAAAAAAGTCATATCTCTCAAAATGTTTGTCCTACTGAGATAAAAGTAGGCTTATTCGGAGGGCAACAAATATTGTGTATCGTTTACATTAAGATCCAATTCAACATTTTCGTAACTTTAAAAAAGAAATTAAACTAAAAAAAAATGATGCCAATTAACAAATTATTGCAAATTACTGCAAAAAACAACCTCTATGACCCTTTTTATTTTTTTTTCCCAGATCGATAGATTTTGAGCTAGTGTATTTGTGTACTAGAATTAAATAGTTGTTATATTAGTACCTAGAATATCGCTAGTCCATGACCGGATACATTGTATAATAATAAGGTGAGCCTCGCAGATTGATACTGTATAAAATTAATGACGTGATCTGAGGTGACTAAAGTAAAGCTTTTAATCATTTTAACAACGCACTTCGCGATTGCGGCAGCAATCAGAAGTTTCCACGACCGCCGAGATTCGGGTTACTCTCGTGCACACTGTGGAGAATAAAGGGAAGTGTTAGTTATTGTTCTTATGCCCAAGGTACGTAATGTGCAATTCCAAAGATGAGTAAGGACCGCCAAGAAAACTTAGCACGGTATCTCTGCCCGATGACCTCGCAAAGACCACGGGGTGAATGTGAGGATCAAACTATGCAGAAATAGCGTAAAATAAACTCATCTTTATATAGGTGGGCTACTCAGAAGTGGGTAGACATAGTTTTAGTTGTAGCATTTTAAGTTTACTTGGTTGAGTGACGTTTATGACTCTGATATAAGGTTCTAATCGACATAATAAAATGACAAAATGCTACAACTATGAATATAGAAGTTAGGTACACAAACACAGTAAAATACAAAGCACACGAGAAAATAGACATGGTTAGTATTACAGAGAACAGCAACACAGAAGATTATCTTGATCCGAAGAGCGGGCCAGCGCTTTGTAGGGAGATTAGTGATTTATTGTTACCCAAATCAAAACAACAAAATCACTAGTCTTCCATACAACGCACGGCCGGTGGCTGAGGCCATTAGTTGATGAACACCTAGAAATGTTAATCACCAAAGGAGTTAGTTACAATAAAGGTTTAAAATGAGTTAGGGACATTACAGTTGTGATGGGTGATCGTTTCTAAGATACACTAGAATTAGGTTGTACAGCGAGAGTAACACAAGAATGGTAGGTACATGTGTGTGTGAACACTCTCGAAATGTCTACGCTCCCTCTACTAACAAGTGTGTGCACATTACCTTAGCGTCAC